>CAJHNH020001560.1:45000-160065 GCA_905116865.2 Candidula unifasciata | reverse complement strand
TGTGAGTGTGTATTTGTGAGTGTGTATGTGTGAGTGTGTATTTGTGAGTGTGTATGTGTGAGTGTGTATTTGTGAGTGTGTATGTTTGAGTGTGTATTTGTGAGTGTGTATTTGTGAGTGTGTATGTGTGAGTGTGTATTTGTGAGTGTTTTTGTGTGTGTATGTGTGAGTGTGTATTTGTGTGTGTATGTGTGAGTGTGTATTTGTGAGTGTGTATGTGTGAGTGTGTATTTGTGAGTGTGTATGTGTGATTGTGTATTTGTGAGTGTGTGTGTATTTGTGAGTGTGTATTTGTGAGTGTGTATTTGTGAGTGTGTATTTGTGAGTGTGTATTTGTGAGTGTGTATGTGTGAGTGTGTATGTGTGAGTGTGTATGTGTGAGTGTGTATGTGTGAGTGTGTATGTGTGAGTGTGTTTTTGTGACTATGTATGTGTGAGTGTGTATTTGTGAGTGTGTATTTGTGAGTGTGTATGTGTGAGTGTGTATGTGTGAGTGTGTATTTGTGAGTGTGTATGTGTGAGTGTGTATGTGTGAGTGTGTATTTGTGAGTGTGTATGTGTGAGTGTGTATGTGTGAGTGTGTATTTGTGAGTGTGTATGTGTGAGTGTGTATGTGTGAGTGTGTATTTGTGAGTGTGTGTTTGTGAGTGTGTATTTGTGAGTGTGTATTCGTGAGTGAGTGTGATAAATCATTATTGATTGTCATCTTGGTGAAATATTTCTTGCAGCTCTAGGCTGCAGCCCCATGTCCATCAGTCTAGACACTTATAAAGAGTCATGTCCTTTGGCGTGCTCTTCGGTACGGAGAGTGCAGTGCATGGCATTGATAACATCCCTTCTGTCCAGTACTGGACCAGACATAGCAACCGCTGTGTCAGCAAGATAGTCTGCACGCTTGTTCCTTTGAACACCCGCATCAACTGGCACAAAGATAAAGGTTAGGGCAGATATTCGCGAAGTAAGTGAGTGTGTGTGTGTGTGTTTAACACTGTTCGCCTGCGAGCGAGCTAGAATAACACCTCTAGCCAACTTATGGCTGTGAGTCATACACTTTAAGTCAATCTGTGAAAAAGAAAAAAAAAAAAAATCCGAGCGTTTGAACTGTAATACTTATGAACAATTCTTTATGTTTTGGACGAAGAAGAAGAAAACCTACATCATCATCATCATCATCAACATTATCATCATCCCTTAACACTACGTGTCGTTGGGTCGCCAGTATCTGTTGACTGTCTGATTAGCTCTCTCCACATTTGGCGGTCAGTTGCGATGGACTTCACGGCTGCATGCCTGAGGCCTGTCCAGTCAGTCAGGTTCTATAACGAAGTCTTTCTTTGTCTGCCTCCTCTTGTCTTTCTTTCTACTGAGCCCTGCAGTATTGTTTTGAGAGGCTGTTAAATCGTATTACATGTTTATACCATTGCATTTTCACCTTTTCACTGTAGTTAAAAGAGGTTCATAGTTGCCAAAGTTCTACCTCCGATACTAACTGTTCCTTGATGTTGTTCTAGAGCATCAGTAATAATTATTTCTGAAAAGATGTTAAACAATCAGCATTCTGTGTTATTTGAACATCGACGAGAACTTGCTAATTACTTCGGAAAACTGTTTTTTTTTTTGGCCTCTCCAAAGGTCACGGTGGCTTGGAAAGGGCGGTAATGGAAGGAGCCCTTTCTGGACCAGGAGGGAGGCAGGACAGAGGGGAAGACGGCGACTGACGTATGGGACATGAGGGAAGACAGGACTGACGGATGGGACATGAGGGAAGACAGGACTGACGGATGGGACAGAAGGGAAGACAGGACTGACGGATGGGACATGAGGGAAGACAGGACTGACGGATGGGACATGAGGGAAGACAGGACTGACGTATGGGACATGAGGGAAGACAGGACTGACGGATGGGACATGAGGGAAGACAGAAATAACTGATGGGACATGAGGGAAGACAGAAATGACGGATGCATTAGTGTTAAACCGGGACTGACAGATGTGTTAGTGGTATGACGTGACCTACAGATGTGTTAGTGGTAAAACAGGTATGACAGATTTGTTAATGTTAAGATACGACTGACGGATGTGTTAATGTTAGGATATCACTGACGGATGTTTTAATGTTAAGACATGACTGACAGATATGTTAATATTACGATATGACTGACGGATGTGTTAATGTTAAGATACGACTGACGGATGTGTTAATGTTAAGATATGACTGACTGATTTGTTAGTGTTAAGACGGAACTGACAGATGTGTTAGTGTTAAGACGGAACTGACGGATGGGATGAAGTGAAGACGGGGCTGACGGACTAGACAGGTGAAAGAGGGTGACCGTCAAGGTGGAAGCCACTGACGGGAAAAAAATGGGACAGGGGCGGTGGTGGCAAGGTACAGAGGAGGAGAGTGTTAGAAATAAGGCGCGATGGGGAGGGGGGAGGCGGATTGTGACAGGAGGAAGGGTGAGACTAAAAAAAGTGGGGTGGGGGTGGTGGTGGGGGGGGGGGCAGGTGTGACGATTGGAGAGGAATGCATAAAAGTGTTCTTTTCTTATGGAAAACATACGCTTTTGTTTACCGACACACAAGATGCACAAGACCAAGAATTGCCCCATATTGTCACCAAAATGTGGACCAAGCTGTTGATTCTGCTGTCGTTTATCGTTCTGTTGGAAGGATACATTGTGAGCGACCATGCCACGATGGAAGGACACACGCAAACAGATCAGGTCTCAGTTTGTGTTTGTATGTGATCACCTGTAAAGATTATTATCTGTTTTTAATTTGTGAAACTTAACTTTAAGGGCAATATTATTTGGAAGGGGTGAAGATGTGGTTTTAAAGACGAGTTGTAAAAATACACTGGGCAGAGAAAAAAAAAAAAAAAGAAGGAGAATACACAAAAAACATTGATGCTAAATGCATACATTTAAATATAGCAGACCAACCATGTACAAGCATACATAAATACATAAACACTTAAACACATTCACATATACGTACACACAAACACACATATAGACACACACATCACACTTGACACGTACACAGCACAAACATACATATATTATACGCACGGTATTACGAAAATCTCCTCAAACAGAGTAAGCCGTGCCTATTTACACACTAGGTTACTTTTGATTGGTAGTGGCTGAGCTCGTCACCTTAGCACAAGGTCACATGGGTGTTCCGCGATACCGTTGATATCGCGTGTTGTATTTTCAGCACGCCAGCTCTTTTAACGTTACAAAAACATGTAGCACTGGAACATACTCAAAGAGAGTGCTGCAATCTATGTCACAGGCATTCTCTTTCTAAGAAAAAAAACTTAAATGGAAGACAACGCAGAAAGCAAACAGCAGACCTTAGCACAGTTGACCAGCTTAACACAGTATGAATGAAAAGTGACCTAGTGCGTAAATGAGCAGGCCTAACTCTGTTTGGGAAGATTTTCGTAATACTCACCTATACGCACATAAACACATACACACACACATACACACACAGCACACCACCAGAGCAAATTAAATATTGAGAACACTAAGGACATGCTTAAGGCATCCCAAATCCCGGCGCGCTAGCGCAGTTGGTTAAAACCCTCTGCGCTGCCACCGGGTGACGAACTTCTTGTGGTCCGGGTTCATGCCCGGGGGTAGGCAGAAAAGCCACATTTTTCCTAGATTGACGGTATCTATCATGGAATCAAGGCCGAAGGGTTGCGATATCCATAGTACCGAACCAACCGAACCAAAGAGTTTACCACTCATAGTTTCTGGATACTTAATAAAAAGAGGCACCACAAAGGGAGAGAACACAATGTAAATTTGGAGCTAAGCGTTTATTTTCCCGGTTTTTCTGCTTCTTCTTAAAGTCCATGCCGTGTGGCGTTAGTAGTCATAACTATCTCCAACCTTCTGTCTCTTGTACTTTCAATCAACTCTGACACACATGAATCTCCACGCCATGATGTCAAACTGTCCAGCCTCTTTTATGTCTGACTCCCTCTGCCTATCCTTCTCTCCAATTTCCTACTGTCGTGACGTACTCCAATTTTCTCCTTCTAATCACATGACCAAAGAATGTAGATTGTCTCTTTCTGATGTGGGCAATCAGTTCTCTTGGTGAGTCAGTTTCTTTCAAGAAATCTTTTATTACTCTTTTTTATCTGTCCAAGATATTCTCATCATTGGCCTATAAAACCACATCTCCGCAGCTTCCAAATAAGTTTCCACTAACTTACCAACTGTCATTGATTCACTTCTGTATATGAAGATAAGATTTATATAGCTTTTGATAATTCTTTTTCTCGTCTTACCTGACACAGAAAGATTGCATAAAACATTCTTCATATAGCAAGCAAGTAAATAATTACCAGTCAATACAACTGTATTCTGGAGTCTTGGTGGTGTGGTGGCTAGAGGTTCATTCACTAGCCCAGTTGTCTAAGGTTTGAATCTGCATCAAACTGGATGTTCTTTTGAACATGACCGTAGCTCGCAAGTCGACCAAACCTAACATGGATAGTAGGTAAAGTCCTGGGAAGGAAAGGCGGCCGGCGTAATGTTGACCCCATCACCCACCGAACGTTAAATGGTCTATAAAAATATGACTCTAGTATCATATGCTCAATACGTCAAAGGGGTAAAATGTGCCACTTACTTTAATTCAGAATTTTAAAGTAATGTTTCCCGATGTAAATGTGAACAAAGAAGACACAAACAATTCTTCTTCTTCTTCTTCAGCATTCCGAGCCCTATAGGTTCATTGCTGCAGATATCACCCGCCTCCATTCATCTCTGTTTGGCCTTCTCTTTCCAGTTGGTGACACCAAGTATTTGCAGGTCTGTATGGACATTATATATTTTTTTTTTTTTTTTTTAAATGTTTTTTTTTTTTTTTTTTAAATTTTTTTTTAAGGTTTGAAATTAATTTTATTGAATGTTAAAATGGGTCTGTATACAATGCTGCGTGGTTTCTGTTTTGTACGTATTTTATTTACAGGCGTCTGCGATGTGCGTATTTTTTTTTGTGTGTGTTCTTTACATCTGTATGGACATTATCTCTCCATCGTCTTTTTGGTCTGCCTAGTGGTCTACGACCATTCGTCTCCCTCGTATATACAGTTTTTACTTCTCTGTCATCTGACATTCTTTCAATATGGCCCAACCATTTCAGTCTATTAGCTGTCATGATGCAGGCACAAACAGTGGCTTGCACAATTTATTGCCTAGCATATTTCGCTTTATCTCGAATAAGCGATTCCCATCTTTGCTTCATTTATGTAATTGTTACTGTTGTATGCGCCTAATGAGATAAAGCAAAATATACCAGGCAACAAATTATGCAATCTCTTGTTTGTGTCGTAAATGGCTCAGGCGTTGCGAGTCCGACTCGTAATTCCAAAAACCGAGATCGAAACCCACTGCTGGCTGCGTGCATTTTTATCATGGTATGGGGAGTTGCAGGTCGACCCAGCCTAAAATGGGTACCAAGAATTATGTCCAGGGGAAGTAAAGACGGCTGGCGTAATGCTGACCACATTACCCACCTAGTGCCGATTGGTCTTTAAACATAAGGGATGCTCTTCCCATATGCCTGATACGCCTAAAGGCGTGATAAGGGATTTTTACTTATTGTTTGTGTATTCTTTGTTATAACTTAGAAGTATATTCTTTGAGACTAGCAATTACTACATTTCTACGTTTTCGATTGTCTTTTTTTTAGGGGACACCAACTAAGCGCCAAAGCTGTACCCCTACAGGTAAAACGTGTGAATTTAACTTCGAGTGTTGCTCAAGGTATTGTCGATTCTCACGCACCCATGCCAGCACTTGTTCATAAAAGATTTGAACAAGCCAAGGATGCGCATCTTACTACACTACGCATCTGGCAGAGTTTTTGGTGACTCGCTTACTCAATAAAATGTGTTGCCTTGATAATGACGTTGGTATTTCTTTTTCTATGGGTGAAGGTGGGGTGTTTGATCTTCACTACGACTGCTGTGGCTTAGGCCTACGCGGAGTCATCTTGGCGTAGGATCCCCCAATTCCCCTCGAGGTGTTCACTATATAAAATCCATTTAAGGACCCAATTAATGCCCGAATCTGAACTGCCCTACTACTCCACATTTATTTTGAAAGTCTGTGTAATAGAAAAAGAATAGTAAATTATTGTGTTGATTAGTCTCCTCTTAAGCCAAATAGGCGCACACGGCAGAGGTCAAAGCTCTCCATGTCTAGCGGTTCGTTGCCACCTGTTCAAGGTCATGGATGTTCATTAGGCCCATGATTGGGCTTCCCCATTTGATGATGGTTCTGCCCAGTGTTTCTCGTGGTCTTCCCCATTTTCTTTTCCCTTCCAGTGCCCATATGAGGGCTTGGTGGGGAAGTTTTGTCTTAACCATTCTGAGTGCATGGCCGATGTAGTTCCAGCGGCGATTTCTTATAAAATTAGATACATTTTCTTGCTGGGTCTCTTGTCTTAAAAGCGTATTATGTTGGTTGAGCCTCTGTATAGTGCTGTGAATTTTGGAGGCGGAATGAACAACGTGACAGAGACGACGAACACCATGGCCAACCAGAGTAACTTAAAATGACTAAAAATCAACACTAGAACAGGCAGCCTTCGGTTCGAAAAGAAAAAAAAAGTTTCATTCTCTGTAACCAGCTCCAAATGCGAGCGGCGGTTATATTTGGTTATGCTTTGTTTTCTTGTTTAGGATTTCCAATAGTTTTTTCCCATTGTGACGTATCCATACGCCTGTATTTCTGCCACCTGTCAGTGCTGCCTTTTGCCGTTTCCTTGCTGTGTATCTTGTTGTCCAGCCTGCCGTCGTTGAGTGCTCCAAGGCATCCACCAGTGTTACCATCTTGAAACAAACAAGCTTGCCACCTCGCGCCACCAAACAAGGCCCTTTTCGGGGTCCCAAATTTAACATCTTTTCGTGCCTTAATTTTTTCGCATCTTGCATGTGCATGTGAGTTGGCTTATTATTTTATCATCATCATCATCCTCAGTCCTTTACAGAACGTCTCTTTCTTTACGGCACCCCAAAAAGTATCCCTTTCCCTAGCCAGCTCTCCAGCCCCCATGTGCTTTCATTTCTAATGTATCTTCAATGTTTTTGTATCCATGATTGCAGTGGTCGACCCCTGCTTCACCTTCTGCTAACCACACTCTCCAGCACAGTCTTTTCCAAGCCACATGACGTTTGATGTGGCAAAAATACTTCAACTTTCATCACGAATATCATCACTAGGGGTCACTACACCAAAAAATTTTATTTTATCATTTACAGACTTAGAGCAGTTATTTTATAATGGTCATTTGTAGGGATACATGTTATTACATTTGTATACTTTAAGTGTTGAAAAATCATAGTTTTTTGGAATTGCCGCCATCTTGTGAAAAAAACTTAGAATCCTAAAATTTTAAAAACAAACATAGGTATTCAACAATAAATGATGGATCCATGATTTTTATCTTATTTAGAGGTACAGGTCTAGTTTATTTACTTTAAACATGTTTTTAAATATTTTTCGAAGAATTTTAAAATGTAGGTTTATTGAAGAAGTCTAAAAAATCTAGCATCATAAAACAATAATCTAATTTTAGAAACAAAAACTTTCTAAAATCTTCTTTTAGATAGACAAATCCCTATAATATTGTTTATGAAGTGTGCATACAAAATTCTATGATTCTACTCTTCATATTAGCTTAGATTTTAGGATTTCGCACACACAGCAAACTAAAATATAAAGATTTGAGAAAACTGACTTTTAAACTTTTTTTTTATCTTAAAAAAGTGCACGAGGTGGTGTCATTAATTGGTATTAACTATTCAATGCTAAATTGTTTACAAATGACATTCATTTTTTGTGTCATCTATTGTACGAATGCCGAACTTTACAAAAACGAACACATTGAAAAAAGTGATATTTTTGTCATAAATTGGGAAAAATGCCGTGTAATGACCCTTTAGAATACCAAAATTCGAGGTCTGTAGACACACATAAGCGCCTACAACGCCTGGCACGGCGCCTGCCGATCTTTTAATGGTCTGACTGACTGACTTTCTACCCCACCAGGACATCACACAAGCGATAAACATCCGATGACACAAAGTGCCACCATGTGGATGCGGATTGCCGTGGAGAGGTTCTAGAAACCGCTTTCAGACAATTGGCCATATTTATGGCCTGCCTATATTGCGGCCCCTGGCAAAAGCCAGGGTGGGGCTTCAAATAACAAAAAATTTCGTCGTAAAAAGGACGTAAGGATATTAAACGCAGTTTTAATGGTTTTTGCGTCAATATTTTATATGTTTTAGTTCTGTTCTTTTTTCTGTATTCTATATCTCCGATTGGAGCTTAACCCACCAACCAGCTCACACTAAATCGTTTTGTCCTTCACTGTTGTATGCAACCCATACCATGCGCTACCCATAACGTTAACTTCACTCTCTAGATCTCTTTTGCATGGATTTTTAATCCACCTTCATTTCTGTGCCCATCTGGTTTCTACTGCAAGAACACTCTAGTTATATTGTAAGTTGGTTCGTTCTCATATTTTCTCAGCGTGTGTCTTATCTATCGCCAGCGTCTTTTCTTCACCTCTCAATCTACTGGAACTTGTTCACTTCTTTTCCCAAGCTCAACATTAGTAAGTCTGTCACCCATTTATTCCCTCTACTCTGCACAGTTAGGCGTTTGCCTTAGCAAATTACTGGACGTAAATTTGCCTTAAAAAACGACAACCCACAACAGCCAGAAAATGCTGGGGTTGGATCTGCAATATCCTGTAAACGATGCGCAACCAACGTTAACTAACTCATCATCATCATCAGTTCTCGTTATGCCTAGTGGCACACGAGGCTTCAGAGAGAATTTTCTATGCTTTCCTGTCCTGTCCAATCTTCAGTGCAGTTTTCCATGTCAAAGATGCGGTACTAAGGTCACTTTCCATCGTTTGTCTCCATGTTGTTTTTGGGCGCCCCTGTTTTCTCTTTCCTTCTGGTGTCCATGTGAGAGCTGTTTTGGCAGGTACATCATGATTCATTCTCATAACGTGGCCAAGCCATTTCCATCTTCTCTTGGTTATCATAGGCACAAGTTAATGAATATTTGTAGTTTATTTATTATTTGTTATATTATAGTTACCTAAAAAAAAAATTTGTTCTGCTCGGTGACTTATATATTAATCTGGTATTTTCTCGGTAAAGATTCGACATCACAGCACTGAGGACAAACCTATATTAGTTGAGTCTCCCTCTCTAACAGCCAGCGAAAAGTTTTGATAATATTGGTACTCGTTTTCATCTACTGGCTTTTCACATAAATAAACAGAGAAGGAACCCTTGAGGCCGTTGAATATTATATATTAATAAAGTAAAAGAAAATGTATTGATTGGCACTCATAGAAAGAAGTAGAAAGATAGAAAAACACACTGGATATCATAAACATCAAAAGCTTTAGTTACCGTGCCGTCAATCGAAGAGGTCATCTGTTAGCTTCGCTATGGAAACAAATGCCTTTGACAGGTTCGATTCCCGGCACGGTAACTATAGCTTTTGATGTTTATGATATCCAGTGTGTTCTTCTATCTTTCTACTTCTTTATATGAGTGCCGATCAATACATTTTCTGTTATTTTAATAATATTTAACATCATATGGTCTTGTCTCTCCTTCAAGACTCCTCCTTCATTCTTCGGGGTAGGGGTTTTCAATATTCTTCATTTTACTTTTTACCTCGTCTGATAGGTTAGAAATCGACACAGTCTTGTGTACACCCTACACTAATGGCGCCACTCCAGCCAACGTATATGCCTGCTCATTCCCAAGCAGAGTTAGCAGACAGACTTGCTAAAGGTGGAACACTGGAGAAACAATACACCCATTCATTGTCATTACCAGAAATCAGAACACTTTCAAAGGAACATACAAGGAATTGTGGAGAGAACAAACTAACAGTAAACATCCACAAGACGCCATCAGCAAACTCAACAGAAAGCCACTTACAACAATTTTCCGTCTACGAACAATACACTGCACTGTAGGCTCAACTTAGTTAGTTAGTTATTCCTCTTGTGCCAAAGATGGCGCATAGGGCAGAGGTCATAGCTTTCCACGTCCGTCGGTTCGTTGCCACTTGATGTAGGTCTTGAGTGCGACTGAGACCTATGGTTGAGCTCTCCCTTGTGATGGTTCTACGGAGAGTTTCTTTTGGTCTTCCTTGTTTTCTTTTACCCTCTGGTGACCATATGAAGGCTTGGTGGGGAAGTCTCTGTATGTCCATTCTGAGTACGTGACCGATGTAATTCCAGCGACGCATTCTAATAAAATCAGACACATATTTTTGTTTTGTTTCCTAGGCTCAACTACCACATGCGTAAAATAAAGATTGTACAGTCCCCACAGTGTGCCTGTCAAACAGGACCACAAATAGCTGAGCATATTCTGCGGACCTGCCCACGTTACCTATAACTTCGAAAAGACCCTAGCCTTAAGAGCGAAGTGTGCAGAGCAAGCTATGGGGAACCATGAAGGACTTGCTACTGACAGGCAAGTTTATAGAGGCAACCCACCTGATGGTCTGATCTGAGCATATGAAACCGAACGCCAAGAAGATGATTCCCAATCACACCTGCAGTTTGCCAGGGCAAAATATAAATTTGAAACTTACCACCTGTGCACTATAAGTTTGCTAATAGTTATTGTTCATCTGTTCACACACACACACACACACACTCACACACACACACACATACACACACACACACACACACACACGCACGCACGCACACCTACACACCCACACAACCACACCCACACACACACACACACTTACACACACACACACACACACACACACACACACACACAAACGTATTTACCTGTTCTCGAGCAAATGTTAAAACACGAAAAATTCTTGAAACATCCTTAACGTGGGTAACTGTTCTCCAGCTAAGTTTAAGGGGAAAGAATTCGTTAATTTAAAGTGTTCACCTTTTTTCCAACAAAAGTTTAAAAAACACTCTACTAAAGTGTTTTTACATATTCCAAAGCAAAAGTGAAAAAAAAAAAAAATGCAAGTGTTTACCTGCTCTCCACGTTATGAGAATGAATCCTGATATACCTGCCAAACAGCTCTCACATGGATGATAATGCTTACCTAGCAATATATTTTTTGTAATATGAAGCCCCACCCTGACTTTTGCTAGGGGCCGCAATATAGGCAGGCCATAAATCTGGCCAATTGTCTGAACGTGGTTTCTGGGACCTCTCCACGGCGATCCTCATCCACATGGTGGCACTGTGTATCATCTGGTTTTTATCGCTTGTGTGATGTCCTGGTGGGGTAGAGAGTCAGCCAGTCAGTCTCACATGGACATCAGAGGCAAAGAGAAAAAAAATGGGCACCCAAAAACAACATGGAGACGAACGATGGAAAGTGACCTGAGTGTGACATCTCTGACATGGAAAGCTGCACTGAAGATTGCACAGGACAGACAAGCACGGAAAGTCCTCTCTGAAGCCCCATGTGCTACTAGGCGTAAAGAGAATTGATTATTATAATGATGTTCTCCAACAAAATATATAAAAAAAAATGTTCCTAGAAATTTAAAAGCAGGAAACTGGAGAAAGAGAGCTATTAGTATGAAAGAATACAAAGTGCCGAAATAAATGATACTTCCTGTCATAAAAGGACTGGCAGTAAACTTGAATTTATAAAGTTGTTGTGGAATAAAAGATTCACATGACGGCTGTGATTTATATGAATTAGTGAACAGAATGGCATTACAAAGTATCTCACAGATTCTGGCCACATATCGAAACTATGACCGTGGGCAAGATTAAAGTGAATCTCATTCATTGTTGAATATTTCATTCTAGTGAACCCATTTACAGGATACGCTACTGGATCTTGATGTCTGCTAATAGTAAATTGCCATTTGAGAAGACAATTCCTAATGCCCTGTGTTTTTATGTGTACAAGATTTCATGTCTGATTGATTAGCATGACAGGAGTAGATATCAGAGGCGTGGCTACAAAGATTTCTGAGGGGAGGAGTGGGGATGGGTTGTGGGAGGGGGGGGGGAATATACCCTTGATAATTTTCAAATGCTTAAGGGGCTTTATCCTTATTTAACTGAGCAATAATAATATAATACAAGTTATAATAATATAGGTTTTATGGCCAAAAAATATGCACTATAATAATAATAGTAATATTAATAATTTAAAATAGTAATAATAAATTTGCGAAAAATATAATACAAGTAATAAAATAAATATATTATCAAATATTTAAAATTATGGGAAGCGCATAAACAAATGCTTTAAAAGCGAACATCTCTACTTGGTTGGAGGGTGGAGGAATGATTTGTCATCTCGAGAATTGCTGGAGTATTGAGGACTCGGTCTCTTAGAAATTATTGAGGGACAGAAGACAGTTTAGCGTGTGGGTTCCGGGGCCCTGTTATAGGGTGAACAAGAATAAACCCACTGCCTACCTATAAGCATGTCGTAACAGTCGACTAAATGAGAGCTTCCTTCGAAGTCGTAATGCATCTGCCTGAGAGGCAATGAACCAGCTGTCTGCATACAAATGAGTCAGATCTGTAAAACGGATGGACATGCAACACTCAGGTTCTGGAACAGGACTGCAGTCCAGAAGTGGACGAACAACCAGAACTTGCTACCGGAGTTTACAGCTGGTGAAGACGAAGAAGAAGAAGAAGTTTAGCCCCCCCCCCCCCCCCCTCCCCCCCCCCCCCCCCCCAAAAGGGACAACCTGTGCAACGAGAACACCACCAACTATTGTCACTGGCCTACGAAAGTTTGTCTGCCACCAATGTTCTGACGGCTGGACTGTTGCGCTACACCCTCTCGTTCTTTCTTTTCCTTCCGTCTTTTCTTTCTCTCTTTTCCTTCATTCTTTTAATTCCATTTTACTTCCTGATTTTTTCTTCCCTCTTTTCCTTCCCCCTGTTCCTTTCCTCTTTTTCCTTCCCTCGTTTCCTTCCCCCAAATCCTTCCCTCTTTTCTTTCCTCATTTCCTTCCCTCTTTTCCTTCATTCTTTTCCTCACATCTTTTTCTTCCCTCTCCTCTCGTCTCTGCTGCCTGAACGTTTGACACCCCGAGATTACACAGTCCTACTCTGGATGCCAGAGCAACAAGACAAGTCTCAGATATCACAGGCAACCTCTAGAGAGTACATAATTGTGGAACTAGTAAAAGTGATGGGGGCCTTTCACTCCTGCCTTCTCCCAAGGATGGTCATTACGGACATTTCCAGACTTGTTTGGGCTTTGTAGGGGCCATTACTTATCACTAATTTAGAGCTATGGAAGAGAACTAAACAAATAACAGTGGACCAAGAGGTGAAGAAAAGTCGTTGGCATTGGATAGGACACACATTGACAAAACCTGAGAAAAATTTAACTAGAAAGTCTTTCCACTGAAACCCCCCAAGGGCATATGACTAACAGAAGAGAACACAATGGAGAAGAGAGCTAGAGGGCGGAGTAGAACTACTTGGCATTAGTTGGTTGAGAGGTTAACCTCCATTGTGGGTTAAAAAGTCAAAAGAACGGGTGGTAGGGGGTTGCGTGGTCTCGAGGCATGGTGTCCGCCTCGACTGCTAGAGATTTCGGGTTCAATCCCGGGTAAGAGCAGGGATTTTTCTCACGTGGACTTGGACTTCTAGTATTTCCCCCTGGTCTCTACGTAGTGAGATCGAGCGCCCGTGTGCATTGTTGCGCACGTACAAAATCCCTTAGCAGTTGGAAAAAGTAGCCTAACGGCGCTGCCCGGGCAAAATTTTGAGTTGAAAATCTGCCCAAAGTATTTTAGGCGCCTCGCCAGTGCCACAGACCTGGGCACTCTGCTGAGCTTCTTCGGACTCAGACGAGTTAGAAAAAGAACGGAGCACTTATGGGTTACATGATGTTGATCCGTTGTTCAAAACCTCAAGAACGGGCGGTACCTATCTGCAGTATGTTTAACATCCATCTACCTAACAAGCAAGTATGTTAATAATGATAGAAGTAAAAAAAGGATAGAGTCTTGACCACTTTTCTTTGACAAAAACATCCAAAACGGAGTCAAAAATTATCTAAAAACATCTACATTTGCGTGAAAAACATCTAGAAAAAACACAAATTCCATAGCAATAGATATGACTTACCCTATAGAATCATGTCCTCATCTTCACTGAAGGCTGCCTTACAAGATCCACATGATAAACTTAGCTTGGATGATGAAGTTAAAGCTTCAGATCCAAAATGACCCTGATAAGATTTATCTGTTCCAATTTCTTTTAATACCCAATCAGGTAGCTGATAAGTGGAACAGCCTTTTCCTACTCTTATCATGCCAAATGGTATTGTCAAGATAGCATTTAAGAGGTCGAATTTCATCCTGTTTCTTAGGTTAGATTTGATAAATTCACTCCAAACGAAAAACATATAGAAAAACATCTACAATCTAAACGTCAAAAACACCATCTAAATGGAAGAAAAAGCATATAAATCTGAATGTAAAACATCCAAAGTGGCAACACAGGTCTTGACTCCTTTTGACAGAAACAATTGCTAGCACCCAAATGCTTCGGATGCGGAAGAGAAGGTCGTCGGCTGTGGTTATGACGTAACTGGATTTTTTTTTTCAAATGACTTTTGCACCCATGTCGACCCAGCCTTGAGTGGGTACTTGATACAAGTCATGAGAAGTAAAGGCGGTCGGTGTGATGTTGACCATACTACCCACCAAAATGCCTATAGGTGTATTAACTAATGGAATAGCCCTATATGCCCAATACGCCCTCAGGCGTAGAAAACGTTCTTGTAGTTTACCTACTAAATAAGAGGTATACTAGGTTAGTTGCGTATCCTTTACAGGACGTTGCAAAACCAACCCCAACAGCCCCTGGCTGTTGTGTGGTTTTTCTAGGCAATTTTACATTCAGTAGTTTGCCATTGTCCTGGACGGTCGGCTTTCTTGATACCACTGTCGAAACCAACGCAAGGTCCATGACCCGCAGCTGGGATCCAACCCGGCATCCCGGCATTACGAAGCGTTCGCATCGACTTAGCCACAGAGCCGACAGGAGGTATACTAAGATTGACATATTCCAAAGCGGATCTATGCTCTGGTACCATTGTAATTTCTATACATGGTTAAAGGAGGTCTCCTAGCCCCTTTACACAAATGTGTTAGTGTTTGTATGTGGGGGGGGGGGGGTGTGGTGTTGAGGACTGAGACCCTAATGTTCTGGCGCCTATGCACTTGTAACGACTACATCAAGGCTAGGTCAACCTGTAGTCTCGCTCCGGAAAGGACTAATTATAATATACCCCGCCTTCTCTGGGTTCCTGTGTTATATAACCGGTTCCTGTCATGTCATATCACAGGGTTGGACTTAGCTGTCTATCTCGAGGTGGTGCAGGAGCTTCTGAAGTATGGCCAAGAATTGTCTCTGTTTTCACCAAGTATTTTGTTTTGTTTTCAACAGATAAAGAAGTGCCGGTACTCAACATAAAAGGGATGTGAACGAATAACTCAAGTTCTCGAATAAGACCAAAGTCCAAAAGTGGACGAACAGCCAGAACCTTCCGCTGGAGATTAAAGCTGGTGAACGCTTAGAAGAAGTATTTCCGGGACTTGAAGAGATAAGATGCTCATCCGTTTTACAGATTTGGCTTTTTAAGTGCAGATTGTTAGTTTTTAGTCTCTTAGATATGTGCACCCTGATTTCAAAGAAAAGGTCAATCGTAACTACCTTGACGACATCCCTGCTTGAGAACCAGGTTCTGGGATGATGACCGCAGAGAAGTATGGATAAGTTTTAGCCAGGGAGCCGACATGGTCCATCAGCTAGACGCTCGCCTGTGGATCGGAGGGTCGTGGGTTTGGTGCCTGACAAAGGCCTGATTTTTTCAAAAAATGACTTCGGCTCCCAGGTTGACCCTGCCTTTAGTGGGTACCAGGTACAGCCCTGGGATGTAAAAGCGGCTGCAGTGATGCTCACCACATCACCCACCAAGTGCCGTTTAGTCTATTATATATAGGTCTAGCCCTATATGCCCAGCAGGGAAAGGCAGGGAAAAGGGTCCTTTTTAGTATGAACCGCTGTCCTGGTGCATTCATCTACTATTTTTTAAGTTATCGCCCTTATCTGTCACATCCTTTTCTAGCTAGCATTCATTTTCTGTATTTACACGTGTATCAGAGCTTTAACTGGACAGACAGACATGCGGATTTCTCTCTCAAAGATTTCCTAGTTAAATGATTCTGTATATTCTTGGTCGTAATTGTAAACAATAATAATTCTTGTAAAGAGCTGATGAAAGATTTCTAGCTGCAACGTCTTTCTGTCGACTGCGATTTTTGGAAAATGGGAAGCTGAGCAATTCAACTTTTTGTTTTGGCTGATATGCTTTCATAGTGCACCATCACTCGGGGGTCAGCATCTCTGCACCTTCGCACTTCTGCACCTTAGCTTTTCTGAACTTCAACACTTCTGCACCTCAGCACTTCTGCACTTCTGGACCTCAGCACTTCTGCACCTCAACACTTCTGCACTTCTGTACTTCAGCACTTCTGCACTTCAACACTTCTGCACTTTCGCACCTCAGTGTATAGAAATACGTATATTACGCCATGTCGTCATCATCATCATGAACCACTTAATTCAAGTTCTGGAAAAAAAAACAAAGTCCAGAAGTGGACGAACAGTCAGAGCCTTTCGCTGGAGATTATAGCTCCTGAACGCTTAGAAGAAGTAGTTCCGGGACTTGAAGAGATAAGGTGCCCATCCGTTCTGCAGAGTTGGCTTATTTGAGTACAGATTATTGGTTTTTAGTCTCTTAGATATGTGCACGCTGATTTCGAAGGAAAGGTCAATCGTAACTATCTTGACGACATCCCTGGTTGAGAACCAGGTTCGGGGATGATAACCGTAGAGAGGTATGGATAAGTATTGGCCGAAGAGCCACCTTGGTCCAGCAGCTAGACGCTCGCCTGCTGATCGGAAGGTCGTGAGTTCGGTTCCTGACGAGGTTGGATTGCAAAAATATGAACTTGGCTCTCAGGTCGACCCAGCCTTGAGTGAGTATCCGGTACAGTCCTTGGAAGTAAAGGCAGCCATCGTGATGCTGACCACATCACCCACTAAGTGCTGTTTGGTCTATAAAATATAGGTCTAGCCCTATATGCCCAACACGCCTAAAGGCTTGGACAAGAGAATTGTTTAGTATGAACCGTGGTCTTGGTGAATGTATCTACTATTGTTCCAGTTACAGCCCTTATCTGTCACATATTTTTCTAGCTAGTATTCATTTCCCTTATTTACTGGTGTATCAGAGCTTCAACTGGGCAGACAGATATGTGGATTTCTCTCTTGAAGATTTCCTAGTTAAGTGATTATGTGTATTCTTGGTCGTTGTTATAAACTTGTCAGTTCTTTAAAGTTCTGATGAAACCTTTCTAGCTGCAACGTCTATCTGTCGTTAGTGATTTTCTGATAATGGGAAGCTGAGTAGTTGTACTTTATGTTCTGGTTAATATGCATTCATAGTGCACCATCACTCAGGGCTCAGCACTTCTGCATCTCCGCACTTCTGCAACTCCGCACTTCTGCATTTCCGCACTTCTGCACCTCCGCACTTCTGCTCTTTAGCACTTCTGCACCTCATCACTTCTGCACTTCTGTACCCCAGCACTTCTGCACCTCTGCACCTCATCACTTTTGTACCCTAGCACTTCAGCACTTCTGTAGCTCAGCATTTCAGCACATCTGAACTTCTTTACCTCAGCACTTCAGCACGTCCGCACCTCAGCACTTCTGCACATCAGCACTTTTGCACCTCAGCACTTCTGCACATCAGCATTTTTTGCATTCCATTGTGTAGAAATACGCATATTACCCTATGTCATCTCGTCATCATAAACCACTTATACCATTTAGCGGCGTGGGAAGGAACAATTCACGATCCAGTGCACACTGGCTGGCATTGGCTATTGTCGAGCCGTGAAGGTGTAGAATGTCTTTAATATTGTCTGCCCATGTTTTTCGTAACGGTCCTCTTGCTCTTGCGATGGCATTTGATGTTGCTGCATTCTAACGAGAGATGACCAGACCACCTGTTGTGCTGTTTCTCGATGAATCTAGTACAAGGTGTCGTTCCTACAGTCTGATAGTATAATTATTAACTCGATCTCGAATGGTTAGGTTAGCGGCTTTTCTCAGGCATCTCATCTCGCAAGTTGTGATTTTGTATAGGTGGGATTCAGACAATGTCTATGTTTGGCAATAATAGCTCAATGTTGTAATGAATATGTTACTTATAATCGATTTTTTTTTGCGCTCATTTTTATGTTTGGCTGTGTTAATGATAGTCACAGTTAGTTTTTAAGTGCACTCGCTTTCTGACATCTTGTTTATGTTTCTCTGTCAATTCAACCAACTTGTTTATGTTTCTCAGTCAATTCTGTCATCTTGTTTATGTTTCTCTGACAATTCTGCCATCTTGTTTATGTTTCTTGGTCAATTCTGACATCTTGTTTATGTTTCTCTGTCAGTTCTAACATCTTGTTTATGTTTTTCTGTCAATTCTGATATCTTGTTTATGATTCTCTGTCAATTCTGCCATCTTGTTTATGTTTCTCTGTCAATTCTGTCACCTAGCGTGAGCACTTTTTCCAGATATTTAAATTCTCTGACTTCTTTCAGGCCACACTCATTAGTCTGTATGTGTAATAGGCCAGGGGTTGTACAGACTTTTATTACTCCATGTTAACATTGAACAAGTTAATTTTGGCATTAACTGCACTATGTGTTAAGAACTTTAACATGATCTCTGGGGTTGTTTTCAATTGTGTTTACAGGGTGACAAATCTGGACCGACTTGGCACTCGCAATTTTTCAAGATGAAACTGAAAGGTTTGTATTTAAAAAAAATTCATTTTTTTTAACAATGCTTATTGTTTTAACGATGTGCCGTCTCTCTAATGAATGTTGACTATAGTACCCACACAAGTCTTTGCACAAATTAAAAGTAAATTAGTGAAGGAATCTGTTTCCACGCCTTTATGTATATTGGGTAAATTCCGCTAGATCTATATTTTACAGACCAATCGAGACGGTGGGTGAGGTCATAAACATGAGACCGGCTGCCTTTACTTTCAAGGACTGTACCTAGTACCCCTTTAAGGCTGGGTCGACCATGCAGTCAAGGTTGTTTTTGAAAAAAAAAAGAAAATTCCTGCCCAGTCGATTTTCAGGTTGTACGCTGTTGTCACTGGTATCCTTGGCTTCATTCTCATTAGATTGCTAAACTAATTCCTTCTTTGTTTCTCACTAAAATTAACGATGGGTGTTGTTGCAACAATTCTTGTGATCATGTCGTTTCTCATTCGATCTCTTCTGGTTTAATTCACAGCCATTCTCAAACATCTCATCTCACAAGTGGTTAGTTGTTGTTGTTGTTGTTGTGTGTGTGTGTGTGTGTGTGTGTTGTTTTGTCAGTGTCCGACACTGGTAACCTTAAGTCGGGTTTTACTTATAGGTTATAAATTTGAAGTTACCCTGAGAAGTCACATGACTGTCGCGAACTTCCAGCGATTATGCAAAGAATGGATTGAGCGAGAGAGACCATGTCAGTGGAAATTATTCAATTTTTGTGCATGATTATATTTTGATGTAACTGTAAAACCTGAGACTAGTATAACTAGAACGTCTTTGCACAAAAACCCACAGGGGCATAGAAATAAAGAAAGACCAGACAGACACAAGAAAAAGGGAGCTAGAAAGTGAAGTTGTAAGTTGGGGAGGACATAGGGAAAGCTGCATGCGATTCCGAGGGGGTAGAATGACTTGATGTGGGTTGCTTGAGAGCCCATGCTACACTAGGGTTAGAAAAGCAGAAGAAGAACGTTGCAGAAACAAGAGAAATGTGCTGAGCAATAAATTAAGCTGTTTTTTTTTTTTTTTGCCTGAGTTAAGTTGAGTCAAGAATTGACATCACAGCGCTCGGGGCATTTCAGTGCGTGCTCCGTCCTCATGCTCAGCAGCCAGCGCAGAGTTCCAGTACTAATGGTACCGGTCGTAATCTGGTTATATGTCCGTTTTGCTTTTCCTCTGTAGTAAGCCTACCAGACCCCCTGGTTACACCCAGGTGTCTCATTCTCTCCGGGCCATAATAATCTTGTTTCGCTTCTGACTCTGTTGCTTGTTTCCAAAGGGCCCTGACCACATTTGACTTGCCATGTATCAATTAACCACCTAGTGGTGCAGATCCAGAAAATATGTCTCCTGTTCATTCCCCACCACGCCGGCATGGCCTAGGGAAAATATCCAAAGTATACTCACTACCCAGTGAAGCTTGCCACTCTGCTCGAAACATCCTTGTCTTCACCTTTCTCATTATGCTTTCAGAGTCTGTTACAATTATGACAGGTGTATGCATCTTGTTCTCTAGCCACTGGAAAGCTGCAGTTACCACCTCCACCTTAGTTTTCATGTTAGATGTTGTGGTGTCTTATTCTAGGCTGTTCTGCACTAAAGATTTTCCTGTGGCTTTCGCTACGAACCACCAGGCTCTTCTCTTCTCTTTCAAAATCGAACCAACTATATTTTTTTTTTAAAAACGTATCCAGAAACCATGAGTTGTAAACCCTTTGGCTCGGTACTATGGATATCGCAACCCTTCGGCATTGATTAACCAACTATATAGATAATATTATCATCTGCGCAAGAATTGTTGTGAATCAACTTATGGACTTCCACCTCTGTAGCACCGCTGGCTACTCTCTGCACTCCAGTCCCAGTGTGATCATAACCCTTTACGGGTCAGATTTTTCCTCTAGTACGCTAACCCACATCTCTCCTCGTCTATTGTTCTTTAGCCTGCATACTTGTCTTACTGTGTCTTCTGCTTGAGATATCTACGATTCCGCCCTTTTCAGTCTTTGAGCCTTACCTGCAGCCACAGCTTCATACAGAGGGCGCTTTATTTAAATTCTTAAAGATCCTTGAATTTAATTTTTATCAGTTTTATCACGAATTTATTCCTAAAACTTCTTTCCCTACAAATAAAGTTAACGCTTAGACAGACACTGTGCAGTTTACTCCTGGTGAAGTAGTTCAGCCGTTAGCTTCGCGTTCTGAAGGTCGTTGGTTTGTTTCACGGCTGCATCATTCGGTTCACGAGTGCAATGTGAACCATGGGGTTTGTCGCTGGAGCTACACCTTCGTGCCTAGTGTGAACATCTCGGTAGGCAGCTAGCCGTTCTGAGGAGAGAGACCGAGCCAATTGAGGATTAAACCCGATGCAATGAAGTCAATGGTCTCGATGTTTATCTTTAACTTGAGCCTTTATTCTCATTGACAGATATAATGCTGATCTCGCTGGCACTAGTTATCTACGCTAGAGATGATGATACAAATAAAACAACCACCTCGATACAAGCATCAAACAAGATGTATGCAGTTACTTCTTCACTTCTTAAAAGAAGGTTTACATCGTCAACTCCAGGAGTTGCTGGTCAACACCAAACAGTTCTCTCTAAAAACAGTAATTTTAGTAATTTAAAACAATTGCCGGATAATCTAGGATCTGAAGAAGGTGACAATAAAACTCAGTCAAAACAGTCGCCAGAACTTCTAGAATCTGATGAAGCAGACAATAAAACTCAGCCAAAGCAGTTGGCAGAAAATCTCAAATCTAACAGTAATGAACATTCTAGACAAATATGGAGACCGTTAAACCAAGGGTTTGATACAGGAGACAACAAAAGCAGCTTCATCACTGGAAAACCGCCTACAGAAGAAGACACTCTTTTAGCACTGAACATTATGGCAAACTATAGCAATCAGAAACCCAATTCCGAGCTGTGCGAAGATCAGGAGGTCTTCAATCTACCTACATGTGAATGTACCAGACTTATATATCTTCCATGGGAATTCCCTATGCAACATCAGTCTAGTGTATCCAACAGCGTGTATAACATGGCAAAGTCGTCACAAGTGTTGACAACCGCCTGGCAGACGTTGATTATGTTAGTGACAACAACTTCTGATATGGAGGATGGGTGCAGCCAGTTCGTGGTTTATGTAAGCCAAAGTTACCAGTCGAGCATGAACGAAAGTGACGAATCGCAAATGTCAGCTAATCAAAGTTTAGATACTGCCTCGCTTAAGTTGCCGATGATAACCTGTCAACCATCTGATTTTGGTAACAAAGAAACAGCTTTGCGTAATTACACACTGTCTCTGCATTTCAATAAAATAACAGTAAACTTTACGAAGACGCTGAAGATACTAGTGGAACTTATGCTGAACTTTGATGAAAACGTGTCTGAGATAGTGATTACAAACATACACAATCTGACACAAGACATCAACATAAGGAACAGTTGTAACCCCATAGGAAAAACAGAATTTATTTTATCAGACCATGAAGATAACGTTTTCATAGTCGTCAATTTCCCCAAAATTAAAATCTGTTATCCGTTGACCACAAACGGTTACAAACTTGAGGTAGTCGTAGATGCAAGTCAAAAACAAAGCCTTCGGTACGAAGAGAAGGTTTTTCTCTGTGCAGTGAGCGACTTGTTCTTCAGATCCAACTGTCGCATTTCAAGTTTCAATTTGAACGAGACTTCGCAAATTGGTTCCGTATTGAAAATTGTGACAATCGAACAATATTTTGGTGAAGATGATTATGAAGTACTAGGAGACAAGGTATTTGTTTGTATCAAATCATCAAATACTGCGAAGAATGTGACATATCTTCTGATTAGTTTTATTTTCTCATCCATTTCAATCATTTGTCTTGCCCTTATGCTTATCGTACACTACCTCTTTCAAGAACTGCGTAGTCTGTCCGGAAAAATGAATACCAGTCTGGCTTGGAAGGCTTTGTTCATAGTTGTGCTGAATCTGTTAAGTCTGCTAGATCTGTCTCACAGGTATGTCTGTCCTGTTTTAGCTGTCTTCACGCACGTGATCACGTTAGCGCACTTTGGTTGGATGTCCGCTATCGCAGTACATATGACTTTGACCTTTTGTCATCGAAGTGGAACTCTTATTAAGTCTACAAGCGATGAACAGATGTTCATTCGGTACAATGTAATTGTCTGGGGGTTGTCAATAGTTATTGTGACACCATGTGTTGTTTTAGACTTTACACACCCTGATGAAGACTTGACTTCAGGCTCGGAAATTGATACAAAAGATCGTGCAATAAATACATCCATGGTCTCTCTTTTAAATCTCGCAGAGTCCTCTGTCTATCCTCGTTATGGCTTTCCATTTTGTACTTGGTTCTCGGGTGCAATGTGGACCCGGTTAGCCTTTATTATTGTACCATACTTTGTGTCGTACACAGTAAGTCTTGGCGGTTTTGTGTTCACTCTCGTTGGCTTGCATGGCTTAAGTGAGAATCCAGAAACGATTAGCAAAAGATCATTTGACAAAACCCAATGTATAATCTACATCACATTAACGACAGAAATGGATTTCGCGTTAATCTCCTACACCCTGGCCAGTTTATATCCGGATGTAGACATACTTGTATACGTGTACACGTGGCTAGTTCTTTTCCAAGGCGTTTTTCTTTTCGTGGCGTTTACGATGAACAAGACAGTCTTGTCGCTGATTCGCAAATTCTGTGGCGCCAGAGGCTGAATAGTTTGAGTTTCTGCGCAAGACACACTGATGTGATGGCTTGACGCTGTGGTCGTGGGAATATCTTTTAGTAACATTGTGTGTACAAGTCAAGGCTTCATGTTTTGACCAGTGATTTCTCATAAACTGTTCAAGGAACATCACCCGCAAGTGAGTTGAAGTAACACGTTTGAGATGGTGCATATTTCCGATGGTAATTTCTTTTTCTTCTTCTTTCGTTTGCTTGAAATAGATTATCTATATCTGCAATGTTCTTTCTAGTATGAACTTCACTGTCTTTTGTAATTCACTCAGCGACCCGTCAAGTTTAACTTACACCAATGTTTCGTTTGGCCAAAAGTTCTGCCCTAATATGTTGTATTTGGGACAGTCTTTAAGGACATGATCTGTTGTCTCAGGTGCCAATCCACATGTGCTCATGGCTGATTCGCCGATTTTAAATTTTGTGACTGAAGAAATAAATCCGAGCTTTTGAACTGAAATGCCACAGAAACATTCTTGGAATACCATTGGCCAAGAAGAAGATGATAAGCACGACATCCTACATGATCTAAACAACATAGAGGAGAACTGGCTCATAAATAGTATCCTGACCCATCAGCGAGGGGTATTTTGGCCATGATAATCGAATAATGATGGACGGCTGTTTCCTGAAAACGAGGCGGAGACCTCTCATCGCGAAGGTAGATACAAGACACTGAAGATGCACCGTTTATGAGGTACATAGGGCAGGCGAGCTGGCTAGAGAAAAAGAGATTTCCTGGTATGTCATGAAGAGAAAGACCTGATGTTTTATGATGAAAGTATCTAATCCATTTCAATTCCTCCCATTCCCATTGTGGGTTCCGGGGTCCTAGTGAGGACAACAAGAACAGACCACAGCTTCCTAATGTGGGTTCCGGAGCCATAGTGAGGACAATAAGAACAGACCACAGTTTTCCACTGTGAGTTCCAGGGCCCCAGTGAGGACAACAAGAACAGATCACAGCTCCCCAGTGTGGGTTCTGGGGCCCTAGTGAGGAAAACAAGAACAGACCACAGCTTCCCACTGTGGGTTCCGGGGTCCTAGTGAGGACAACAAGAACAGACCACAGCTTCCTAGTGTGGGTTCAGGGGCCCTAGTGAAGACAACAAGAACAGAAAACAGCTTCCCACTGTGGGTTTCAGGGCCCTAGTGAGGACAACAAGAACAGAAAACAGCTTCCCACTGTGGGTTTCAGGGCCCTAGTGAGGACAACAAGAGCAGACCACTGCTTCCCCAACAATAAAGTCGTAAGAATCGACTAATTGGGAAAAGGGGGGGGGGGGGGGGTTCATTCGAAGTCGGAGTGCATCTGTCTGAGAGGCAAGACATCAACAATCTGCATACAAATAGCTCGGGGGGGGGGGGGGGGGGGGGAATGCATGGTCTCGAGGCATGGCGTCCGCCTCGAATGCTGGAGGTTCCGGGTTTAAGCCCTGGTGAAGGCTGGGAGTTTTTCAAGTGCAGTTCTAGTAATTTCCCCTGGTCTCTGGGAAATTAGATCGGACGCCCTTGTGTGTTGCTGCACACGTAAAAATAATCCCTTGGCAGTTAGAAATCGAAAAGTGTAGCCTAAGGCGCTGCTCGAGCAAAATTTTGAGTTAGAAATCTCCTCAAAGTATTTAGGGTCATCGCAATTGTGCAAACTATTGTGTGTGTCTTCTTTTTTCAAACTATTGTGTGTGTCTTCTTTGTTCAAACTATTGTGTGTGTGTCTTCTTTGTGCAAACTATTGTGTGTGTCTTCTTTGTTCAAACTATGGTGTGTGTCTTCTTTGTTCAAACTATTGTGTGTGTGTCTTCTTTGTGCAAACTATTGTGTGTGTGTCTTCTTTGTGCAAACTATTGTGTGTGTCTTCTTTGTTCAAACTATTGTGTGTGTCTTCGTTGTGCAAACTATGGTGTGTGTGTCTTCTTTGTGCAAACTAATGTGTGTGTCTTCTTTGTTCAAACTATGGTGTGTGTCTTCTTTGTGCAAACTATGGTGTGTTTCTTCTTTGTGTAAACTAATGTGTGTGTCTTCTTTGTTCAAACTATGGTGTGTGTCTTCTTTGTGCAAACTATAGTGTGTGTCTTCTTTGTGTAAACTATTGTGTGTGTCTTCTTTGTGCAAAGTATTGTGTGTGTCTTCTTTGTTCAAACTATCGTGTGTGTCTTCGTTGTGCAAACTATTGTGTGTGTCTTCTTTGTGCAATCTATGGTGTGTGTGTCTTCTTTGTGCAAACTATTGTGTGTGTCTTCTTTGTGCAAACTATTGTGTGTGTCTTCTTTGTTCAAACTATGGTCATGCTGAAATAAAGATCCGACTATCGTTTTAGTAAATACAAGAAATCATTTTATTCAATAAAATATAAAAGAAATTTAGTTTGTTAAAAACGACTGCTTAGATTTATTGCAGAAATATCAACCAATGATGCAACATCTAACCACCACACATGACTGAGAGACTAAGTCAGATGTTTGACAGTCAGAATTAGGCACCCATTTGGAGATCGCTGATAAAGAAATACCACATCACCTAAACAGGAAAGGAAGCAGATCCCAGTAAAAAAAAAAAAAAGTTAAGGGCCCTTTTCCACGCCTTTAGGCGTATAGGGCATATAGGGCTAGTCCTATATTTTTATAGACCAATCGGCACAAGATGGGTGATGTCGTCAGCATCACGCCGGCCACCTTTACTTCCCGGGACTGCACCCAGTACCCACTCAAGACTGGGTCGACCTGGGAGCCAAGGTCATTTTGGAAAATTAGTCCGGCTCCGCCAGGAAGCGAACAGCAGATCCCAGAGTGTCGATAAATGCTTCTTCTTCTTCATTGAACGATGACCGTTTTCAGTTAGGTCAGAGAACATTGCTACTCTCCTTCCTGTTCGCTATATTTGTGGTGACGTTTCTGGTGCTCATCTCATCTGGTTTTGAAATGTGCTTTCGGTGTTTTTTTGTGTGTGTGTGGGTGTGCTCGTTGTTTGTTGTGATTTCTTGTCGATTAGGCAGTAAATGCTAAGACGTGGTGCGTTTATAACCGTGACGCCCCCCCCCCCCTTCCAAAGGGAAATAAGGTTTCTAAAAAAGGGAGTAGTTTGGGGGGGGGGGGGGGGGGTTAGGGAGGGGTGACAAGCAGTTTGGAAAGTGACATGTTTGTTTGCATGAGCTGTTTGAAGGTATACTAATAACAATCTAAATCTATTTAATATGATAACGCGTGCATTAGTTGTAAATCAAGAACATATTCCCACGCTTCTGTTTCGCTTGTTATGGAATCTATTGTTCTTTTCTTCATCACATTAATAGTGCAGAGGCGCATATAGATCATTACTATCTAAGGAGAATGGCACTGTGATGAGTTCCCAGGGGATCTGGCCGACGCTCAACACTCATTGGAAGGATAGACGAATATACAATTAGACGGTTACTGGTATCATCGGAATTTGAACTCTTGAGACCTAGGCTGCATACATCCGTGGGACCTAGGCTGCATACATTCGTGGGGCCTAGGCTGCATACATTCGTGGGGCCTAGGCTGCATACATTCGTGGGACCTAGGCTGCATACATTCGTGGGGCCTAGGCTGCATACAGTAGCGGGACATAGGCTGCATACATTCGTGGGGCCTAGGCTGCATACATTCGTGGGACCTAGGCTGCATACAGTAGCGGGACATAGGCTGCATACATCCGTGGGACCTAGGCTACATACATCCGTGGGACCTAGGCTGCATACAGTAGCGGGACATAGGCTGCATACATTCGTGGGACCTAGGCTACATACATCCGTGGGACATAGGCTGCATACATTCGTGGGACGTAGGCTGCATACATTCGTGGCACCTAGGCTGCATACATTCGTGGGACTTAGGCTTTGGCTTCACCAGACATCCTCTCTAAGTGTGCAAAACATTTTATTTGCTGTCTTTGTATACAATTCCGAATTATTTCTGTGCCGACTTTTCCTCTTATGACCTCATTTTTTTTTCTTGTGACCTCATTTCCTTTTATGACCTAATTTCCTCTTATGACCTTTCTCCCCTTATGACATCATTTCCTCTTATGACCTCTTCTTATCTCTTCTGTAGCCCGTCTCAGTCATCTCATTTCCAGGGAGTACTAATTTTCTAAGTTACCCTGAATAATAAGCAGATTAGGTCCAAGAGTTTGACCACCTGACTGTTAATGTTATAGGGGGAAAATAGTAGACAAAAATTTGCGATCGTCTACAGAATTCACAACCATTTATAAAAAATCAACACATAAATTAAACATGCAGCCAGCATAGTTACCAGCCCATCAATTAATCAACCAATCAGCTTAGCAACCAGCTACCATACTAAACATTCAGCTAACCAACAACTAAACATTCACGTAACAAATACGACCGACCATTTAAACAGTCAGCTAACCAGCTGACTAAACAGCAAGCCATTTGTTACACCAAATAACCAGACTCATGAATAGCCGTCCAAATATCTAGGCAAACAAACGAACCGGTCATACAACCACATGAACAAATGACAGAAAGCCAACTAACCAACTATCAAGCCCATAAACCAGTCATCTATCCAATGAACCAATTAAACAACCAGCTATCCATCCAACCAACCAATCAAACAACCATCCATCCATCCCACCACTCAATCAAACATCCAGTCATCCATCCAATCAACCAATAAAACAACCAGTCAACCATCCAACCAACCAATCAAACAACCAGCCATCCATGTAACCCACCAAACAAACAAACAGCCATCCATCCAACCTGCCAATTAAACAACCAGCCATCCATCCATTCAACAAACCAATCAAACATCCAGTAATCCATCCAACCAACAAATCAAACAACCAGTCAACCATCCAACCAACCAATCAAACAACCGGTCAGCTAGCTAGCTATTCTCTGTCTCTCTGTCTCTCTCTCTCTCTCTCTCTCTCTCTCTCTCTCTCTTTGTGTCAGTCCTCCCTCCCTGGCTTAAAGATCTAGTCAACACAGTTGACTGTTAAAATGTATCATCTAGCCACTTAAAACTGGTGTATATGTTAAATAGGGAATCTAAGCATCTGCAGATGTATATGGAGTGCCATGACAAATCATTAAAAAAAAATCTTGTCAGTCAGATTTTGCTTTCAAGTCCAACCCGTCAGCCCATCAACCAAGCATCTATACAACCAGGCAGCATGCAATTCCCCTCCCCTTGTCTCTGACGGGCCTGTGTGCCCAATTTGTAACTCTGTGGAAATAAAGTTTGTTCATGCCTTCTCTGTCTCTCTCTCTCTCTCTCTCTCTGGTACTCCTAGCTGCCTGGCTTGGTGACAACTGACTGTGAAAATGTCTTTTGTAGTTAACCAACACTGGTGTGTGTATTGAGCATTGAATCAACGCACTTACAGATGTTCAGCGGAGAGCCACGAAAACCACACAGCTCATAAAATGTCTTCTTCAATCAGATTTCGCTTTCCACGCCAACCTGATGGAGTCGATCAGGTTAATCATCGGTACAATGAAGAATGGAAGGTACGCCGAGCAGAGCTTGAGCCGCTCCGCCGTGTTTCTGGGCGCCAGGGCCGTTTCGTGACTAAAGTCTGAACCCAGTGCCATAGCCCAGATACTCAGAACAACTGTTATGGTGTGTGAGCAGTAGAGTATTGATGGAATGATGATCTGTGGTCTGGCCTTGGCTCCTAGACAAAATATCAGTGAAACAAATTATACAGTAAAGTAAAGATTCACACGAGGAGGTTCTGATAAGGAAAATCTCATTGCAAATATTTGGTAAAATGAGTGTAAGTTTCATATTCTAACATTTACGAAAATTATAATTTAAAAAAAAATTTAAATAAAGAAAGTAGTAACAGGAAGGGCAAGAGCAACAGTGGTAGAAATAGTTATTGTATTAGCAGCAGCAGCAGCAGCAGCAGCAGCAGCAGCTGTAGTAGTAGTAGTATTAGTAGTAGTAGTAGTAGTAGTAGTAGTAGTAGTAGTAGTAGTAGCAGAAGTATAGCAGTAGCAGTAGTAACATCAGCAGCAGTAGTAGCAGCAGCTGTAGTAGTAGTAGTAGTAGTAGTAGTAGTAGTAGTAGTAGTAGTAGTAGTAGTAGTAGTAGTAGCAGAAGTATAGCAGTAGCAGTAGTAACATCAGCAGCAGTAGTAGCAGCAGCCACAGCAGCAGCTGTAGTAGTAGTAACAGAAAAAGTGGTAGTAGCAGCCACAGTAGTAGTAGCAGTAGTAGTAATAAAAGTATCAGCAGCCACAAAAGCAGCAGCAGTAGTAATCGTAGTAGTAGCAGCAGCATTAATAGTAGAAGTAGTAGACATAGTAATAGCAACAACAGCGGCAGATGTAGAAATAGCAGAATCAGGAACAGCAGTAGGCAGCAATAGCAATTTAGATATACTATTAAGATACATATTAATGTGTATTTGCCATTAAGCATATCTTCTTCTTATCCTTCACGAGCAATAAATTCAAGCGAAAAGTACTAGCTGGGTACATATAACAAAAATCACAGCATCTCGCCAGGTACGAGATTTCATATTGGCTCCCATTCATGCCATAGCCGTTCCCTCGAGCTGTCCTATGTTCTAGGGGTGTTAGCATAAGCGTTCCTTCCACTTTGACCTTGTAGAAAACCGGCTTCTGTTCGTTCGAGGGTCGATACGAAAGTGTGCAGCTGCTTTGAGCGACTCTGTTTATGTCTGTGTGCGCCAGCGAGTATTCAACTATTTATCATTTTTTTCTCAACTGTCACTGGTTTGCGAACTGCTTACCATTTTGGGACGGGCCCTGGATAGAGTCACCAACTACGGCCGCAGTGATAGCGACGAGAGCTAATGCACAACTCAAGGAACACATATAGTGACAGCCGCTCACAAGGTGAAGAATAGAATGCTTATAGCGTTGACAATAACAAAACATGACACCCCTGCAATATAGGACAGCTCGTGGGAACGGCGCTGGCATGAATGGGAGCCAACACAAAATCTCGCGCCCGGCGAGATGCGGCGATGTTCATGATATATACTCCTTTTTGTTCGACTACTTCTGGACTTTCATCTTATCAAGAACGTGTGTTTTACATGGACAGTTTTTTACACATCTGTCTTAGTTGTATGCAGACTGTTGGTTCATCGTCTCTCAGGCATGTGAACTTTGACTTCACAGGAAACACCGCCTATTAGTTGCCTTGCACGACATATTTGTGAGAGAGGGAAAAGGATTAAATTTTTTTCGCCCAACCAAAATGGGCCCATGGGAAATTTATAATATTATTATTGTTATTATTAGGATTTTTATTATTATTGTTATTTGTAATGAGCACCTAAAGAATGGTTACACCTCTTGAGGTCCCAAACACCAATAATTTGTAAGTGTGGAGGTGGGGGGGGGGGGGTTATAAGATCGCTTTCTCCAAATCTGCTGTAACCACACCCCTGCTAAACAGTAACTCACAATAAAATTGTACTTTCTTTTAGTTTACCCCAACTCGGGGACTGAGATTTCACGAGGAGTTTCCGGGAAAGGCCAATATTATGGGGAGGGGGGGGGAGGGAGGGAGGATTAGGGTTGGGGTTTATTTGTTCATTGCATGAACTAACACTCCTATACTATTTGTCTTTCCCGGGAACTGCTAACGTAATCTTGGATTCAGCGAGATGAAAAGATATAGAATCGAAACAACTTCCAGCTTACCGTAATAATAGCAGACTGTGGCCCAAACGAAGAATGGGATTTCAAAGAAGTGCTCCACCAGACAGATGGATAAGTACCAGGGGTGTTTCCACGCGTCAGCCAGGAACGGGTCTCTGTAGGATTCTAGGTAGTGGCTGCGAACGGCCTTCAGCTAGAGAATAGAAAATCAGGTACATGAAACGAACTTATGTTAGCGCCTTTGGCGACCCTCATAACATGTACAACTGGTCCTAACCCAACCTCCCTCCCCCACCCACTGAAACTAGGTCTCACGAAAGAGTGCAATCTACAGCAGTAGACCGGGACATCCCTGTAACCTTGAACAACGTGGACCAGCCTAACCAAGCATCAATGAAAGATGATCTAGTGTGTAGATGGGCGGAGCTAGGCCTGAGTTCGTTCTAGTTTCAAAAATCATACAGGCATTGAAACAACATATTGTAATATTACTATCACTATCAAGGAGTCGCCGTGGCGGAGCGGCTAGACGCTAGACCCAGATTGGAAGGTCGTGGGTTCGCTCTCTAGCAGAACCGGCCTTTTTTCAAAAATGACTTTGGCTCCCAGGTCGACCCAGCATCGAATGAGTACCGGGTGCAGTCCCCGGAAGTAAAGGCAGCCGGCGTGATGCTGACCACATCACCCATCTTGTGCCGATTGGTCTATGAAATATCTGTCTAGCGCTATATGCCCTATACGCCTAAATGCACGGACAAGGGTCCTTTACTTACTATTACTATTAGGGCTTGACATAGACGGGCCTAAACTATATAAAGTCACGAGTCCCAAACATGTGTTGTTAAAACCCCTTTAGCAATCTCCCACTAGTACTAGAGTCCAGTAGCACAAAAGTGCTGATAATTCTGCACACCAGCTTCCCCCCCCCCCCCCACCCACCCATCCCCGACCCCCCCCCCCCTCCCTGCACTTCGCCCAACAACCCTTGCCAGCTACTCGAAAACCAATCTTTTTAGGGTAGGTAGGTATTTGTACCCCCACCAGGACATCACACACCCAGTGACACAAAGTGAAACCACACCGGTGAGGATCACCCGTGGAGAGGTCCCAGGAACCCCTTTTAGCGGTTAGGAAATATCTATGGCTAAGCTAGTCCCCAGCTATATTCAGGGCCTCCGGCAGAAGCCAGGGCGGAGCTTCAAACAAAAAATGTTTTGTTGTTGTTTTGTTTTCATAAATAGAATGGATCGGTTCTGAAATTCACCAGTTAATATCGACACATTGTAACTCTAAATGCCTACTAAACATATGGAAAATGGAAATATATTGTCGTTTAATTTTGATGAAAAAAAGTATAAAAAATATGTTTGAAACACCAAATAAATTCTATAATCCTCTGTTATTTAATCCACTTTTTTTATTACTCTCTATTATATAATAATTTGTTATATAATCCTCTGTTATATAATCCTCTGTTACATATTCCTCTAGAAAGCTCTATCTAAGCTACAACTGAAAACACCTAATTTCTTGGAAGGAAAAAAATTACAATTAAAATATATGAAAAGAAAATTGCATTTGACCCTCTTACGACCAAGTTCCATCCGACTTAAAGATCAAAAATCAAGTTTATAGCTTTTAAACTGTAAAAAAAAAAAAAAACTTATACGGGTTATAACAATGTCTACACTTTAAAAACATATTTCAATGAATTTATGTGTAAATATATCTCCCGATAGATAGGCCAGAGTACAGAAGGCAAATGCTGTCACCTACCAGTTAGCCACACTATACTTGGACACCCAAATGTCTCCCTTCCAATAGAACGGCACTGATTATTATCATCTTTTTCCCTACTTGATGTTATCAGTGCCAGACATGGACAATGAATAAAACAGAAAATAAACTACATGTGAAATGCCCTGTCTCTGTCACTAACAACACTAAACAAGACAGGGTTATGAATACCAGCATTAGAGAGAAAGTTGGAATAGGACCATGTCTGGATTATATTGACAGGCAAAGAGTCAAATGTTTCAGCCATCTAGTGAGAATGCAGCAAACCAGACGGCATATGAGACTTTTAAAGGTGGAACATCTAGGGGAATGGCGAGAGGAAGACCAAGACAGACATGGATAAATGATGTAGCTGAAACCTGCCAAAAAAAAAAAAAAAAAAAAAAGATAGACAAATTCATCACTCAAGCCAGCCGAGAAGCGCAAGACAAATACAGAAGACCACGACACTGGGCTACAACCTGGTATCAGTGAAACAACAAAAGAAGAAGAAGAAGATTGTACATAATGTTAAAAAAAAAAAAAAAATTTTGTGCGGTTCAGGAACATCTCTACAAATGTAGTTTTCTTGCCTTTTCTTTTCTTTTAAATTCATTGTTATCTATTTATTAAAGTGGATTAGGGGTTATGGTAGAAGAATTCGTAAATCGAAGAAAGGGTGTACATATCAATGGCCGAAGGTCTATTACATCCCTGGCCCCCACCTAATAGGGCTGCAAAAATCACATTTAGAAAAAAAAAATAATTGACCTAGCGGAAAACATCAAGGAAAAGTTTTGACCTAGCTGAGAACAACAAGGAAAAGATTTGACATAGCTTAGAACAACAAGACAAAGATTGAACCTAGCAGAGAACAACAAGGAAAAGACTGGACCTAGATGAGAACAACATGAAACAGATTTGACCTGCTCAGAACAACAAGGAAAAGTTTAGACCTAGCTGAGAACAACAATGAAAAGATTTGATCTAGCTGAGAACAACATGAAAAAGTTTTGACCTAGCTGAGGATTGTCAGAAAAAGATTTGACATAGCTGAAAAAAAAAAAGATTTGACCTAGCCGAGAACAAGGAAAAGATTTGATCTAGCCGAGAACAAGGAAAAGATTTGATCTAGCTGAGGACAAGGAAAAGATTTGATCTAGCCGAGAACAAGGACAAGATTTGATCTAGCTGAGGACAAGGACAAGATTTGATCTAGCTGAGAACAAGGACAAGATTTGATCTAGCTGAGGACAAGGACAAGATTTGATCTAGCTGAGGACAAACGGAGCCACTTACCCAGCTTGGGTAGAGCCATTCCGGGTAGACTCCTTGGGTGTCAAACAACAAGGTCGTAGGAATCTGCATCAAGAAATAGCCAAACATCAGATAATCGATGCCTCTATGTTGCGAAGACGTCATAGCTGCTGAAATTTTACAACCGTAAAGAAAATATTATAATACAGATAATAGAAAAAAAAAATAATTATACACTTTCAAAGTCAAGAGAATCAATTACATTGAACCGAGTCTTATCCGAATATGGATTCTCTCAGCAGAACTGTTTGCCCCAAACCGAAAGGGTCACATACAGCATCAACTCCGTAGTTTCAGTGATGATCCCACTGTGTATTGGTAATATTGCTCCGGTGAACCGAACAACTCAGTTTAGGAAAAGAGCAACTGACCACCAAGAGAGATAAAATGGGATACAGTAGACGGAAAGAAGAGAGAGAGAGAGAGAGAGAGAGAGAGAGAGAGAGAGAGAGAGAGAGAGAGAGAGAGGGAGAGAAAGTTAGAGAAAGGGGCAGAGAGAGGGAGAGGGAGACAGAGAAATGGAGAAAGACACGGAATTAGGGTTTTATGACAGAGAGACAATATAGAGGAAAGAGACAGTAGGAGACAGAGAGAGAGAGGAAGGGAGAGCTTGAGAAATGGAGAGACAGGGAGACAGACATAGAGAGACTGAGAGAGACATGGAGAGATACAGAAAGGAAAGACAGAGAGAGAAATATTTTCAAACAGAGAGAGGGAGCGATAGAGAGACATAGAGACAGAAGAAACGGTCTGAGGAAGAAGAGAGACAAATGGAGAGACAGAGAAAGAGGGAGAGACAGATAGAGACAGAGGGAAGAAAAACCGATAGAGACACAGAGAGAGACACAGAAGGAGAAAAACATATATAAAGATATGAAAAAGAAAGGCAGGAGAATCACACAGAAAACAATGAGATTGAGAGAGAGAGAGAGAGAGAGAGAGAGAGAGAGAGAGAACGGAAAGAATGAGAGGGATAGAAAGAGAGAATGAAATTACAGTTAAGAGAGAAGTAAAGCAGTCTTACTGAGGGAGAAGGTCGAATATCCATTACAATATGTCCCAAAATCAAACCAACCATGTGTTGGATGTTTGTGAGTTTAATAGGCAACTTGACGTCAGTACTGTCGAGTTCGTGCACTGTTCTGAAATTACCCTAGTGTTTTATGTTTGGAGCTCCTTTGGAAAGTGCAATGAAATAATCTCTTAGAGTAAAAACGAATTTTTAACTACGGTGTGTAGCGTGAGTCATATTGTTGACTCTATGATGCAGAGGTTTCAAAACTGTTGGTTGGGACAGTGGATCAGCTATATTGTGAACGACTGTCACGCAAAGGTAAACCCTTAAAATGGATGAATTTGTCCGTATCACTTATGAAGGGTTAGTGTAACCTCTGATATACATTAAGATCGAATTACCGTGTCGCGAAATTATGTTCGTCCCGAAACATTCTCTCCAGTTTTGAAAGCCCACGAATAACGGTTATAGTGACTTGCCTTGCCTCCGAGCATTGAATTTACTCTAATATGTGTGAACAGTGAGTCACTGATGGAGTTGGCGAGTTTGGTGTGGGTAATTATTGGCCATTTGTAGGAAAAGAGAGAGTGAGAGAGAGAGAGAGACAGAGAGACAGAGAAACAGATAGACAGAGAGAGAGACGGCGAAAAGAAGGAAGTTGTGGGAGAGAGGAAAGACGGGATAAATAGTGAGTGGGAGAGAGAAAAGAGAAACATTTGACAGTAAAAATACACAGAGAGAGAGAGAGAGAGAGAGAGAGAGAGAGGGGGGGGGCAGAGAGAAGACTGGCAATAAAAGCATCGAAAAGAAGAAACAGAAGAAGAAGAAGAAGAAGAAGAAGAAGAAGAAGAAGAAGAAGAAGAAGAAGAAGAAGAAGAAGAAGAAGAAGAAGAAAAAGAAGTAGAAGAAGAAGAGAAGAAGAGAAGAAGAAGAAGAAGAAGAAGAAGAAGAAGAAGAAGAAGAAGAAGAAGAAGAAGAAGAAGAAGAAGAAGAAGAAGAAGAAGAAGAAGAAGAAGAAGAAGAAGAAGAAGAAGAAGAAGAAGAAGAAGAAGAAGAAGAAGAAGAAGAAGAAGAAGAAGAAGAAGAATAAGAAGAAGAAGAAGAAGAAGTAAAAGAAGAAGAAGAAGAAGAAAAAGAAGAAGAAGAAGAAAAAAAGAAGAAAACAATTTTGAATATTTGAGCTCAGTAATGAACAACTACGACTGACACAAATGGAAGTCAGAAAGAAAGACTTGCTTTTGCAATGCAGTGGATAAGCAACATGAAAATCCTATGACATAGGTGAAGAAGTTTTTTTTAGATCATGTATCTTTTGATAGGCAACTTTTGGATATGAGTCGCTGGCTCTCTGTTTTTGTAAAAGAAAATCAGAGCTTATGAACTGAAATGCTACAGAAAAACTCTAAGAGCACCATCAACCAAGAATAAGAAAACTGTCGACATCGTGTATAACCTGAACATCCGGGTGAACATCCGGGTGAACATCTGGGTGAACATTCAGGTGAACATCCAGGTGAAAATTCAGGTGAACATCCGTATGAACATCGAAGTGAACAATCGGGTGAACATCCAGGTGAACATCCAGGTGAACAACCCGGTGAACATCCGGGGGAGGGGGGAAACATCCAGGTGAACATCCGGTTAAACATCCAGGTGAACATCTAGGTGAACATCCAGGTGAACATCAAGGTGAACTGGTGTACACAGTTCGTACACAGCTACCAGTCTTGAAAGCTGACGTATTCTGGAAATGTCAAGCGCCATGGTGGTCTGCAGAGAACAGTGATGGAGAGTGCAGTTTCCGGAAAAGGATGCAGAGGTCGATCACTGCGAATGTGGATAGACATAAGCTATGAAAGCAGACAAGGACGGGAGAACTGGTTTGAGAAAGAGAGACTTTCAGTCGTGTCGTGAAGAAAGCGACGTTCTGTAAAGGACAGGCTGACTGACTGTTTAAACACTTTTTTTTAAAAATTGAAGCATTTGTGACACGCAAAGAAAAAATGAGACACTGACAGCGTAGGTACTGCACTCGGGGTGGGAGGATGGGGGGGGGGGGGTACCCTGAGAGGCCCTCCTCCTTTGTCCGCTCTTTAGGCTGTGGGTCGTTCCAGCCCTCCTTCTCCCTTCCTAACGTAAATTGGTTTTTGGTGCCCTCTACCGATGTATAGCAATTCTCTTCATAAGTATATGCTTTTACATTTAATATAATTTCCAGTATGTTATTATAGTTATTCTACAGCAAACACTTTATCATCATCATCATCATCATCATCATCATCATCATCATCGTCGTCGTCATTACTATTACTAAGCTGTTAAACTGTTAAGGCCCCCTTGGTTAGAAAATGTGGAACTTGTTACGATGTTCGGGCCAAACAAAGCGTAATTGGGCTTTGGGCCATGCTTTCTTACCTGTGACACTGGCTAGTCTATGTTTAAGGGGTGTCGCGTTGTCGTGTGTTCGCGAAGAGGTAGTATAGGTGTTTTAATTGTTGTTACATGAATTTAGGTCAGCTGTCAGCTTTGACAAGCGATAAGGAGAAGTGCCTTGCTTTTCTACAGCAAGACGAGTTTTTAGCGGAAAATGTTAACAATTCTGAAACCATGAGAGGTACTCTTGATTCTATCGTGGGACCGAGGCTGAGGCTGTGGGGTAAGGGGTTAAGGTCAGTTCTATATGTTCTGGGGTAGTTAAAAGCGATGTCGTTGTGTAGTATAGAGCTCCATGACACCCCTGTAACAAAGAAAGCCCGTGTCAAGGTGAGAAAGCCTGTGTGAAAGCTAAATTACACTATGTTTAGGCTGGAAATGGTAATGAGAATCGCCAATGTTTAAAACACTGGGTCTGTTACGCTATTATCCTTATTGTGGAAGAAACATTGTGACGAATAAGACGAAAAGTCTTAAGAACACCCAGTTCTCTTCCCGACCAGGCACGATCCTGAGTCGCAGATAAACAACATACAACTTAGTTGCATGTCTTTTTCAGGACATTGCAAACTGACCCAATTTTTTTGGGCTGGGGCGAATTCATGACGCAGTTCTACGTTCTGTAGCTCATAGTGACCGTGGGAACGTTGGAGGGTGACTGGTTGGTGTGCGGGGATGAGTATTCGCTGTGGTTTTGTGGTTTTCTCTGGATAACATAAGTAGGGCTGATGTCCTAAGCATCAAAGTAAACAACAGAAACATCAAAAGAGAAAACAAAGCAAGGTACCTAGGTAACATTCAATAGGAACCTGGCTTCTTTCGTAATATCCTACCCCAGATGACATCACAGGAATGTCTACCATTTTAGAGGGTGGTAAGAATATGTTTCCCGGCTTTCTGATGATTTAAACGACCCCAAAACATCTAAAACTGGCCCTTACACGAACCCACATACGTCCTACAAGAGATTGCAGCATAGGTCCCACTACTGCATGCAGCCTATCTACCACGCCTTGAATTATCAGACTGTCCCATGACCTGTGGATTTCCCCTGTTTGGGGTAGGATATTAAGAAAGAGCTGGAGCCTTTCGTTCAGGGACCATATGGAGGCAAAAGGCCAAAAGGGGCTTAATGCACTGACAATTAAGGAGTGGGGCTGCTCATCGTATCGATGTATCGACAAGTCAGCCGGTGAAGATTGAAGCCGTGCGGGTGACAGTTGGATGAACAAGAGCCACACCAGTGGTCTGTATGGGATACATCTTTGCACCGCTGACTCTTGCATACAGGTTCAAAGTACTGCAAGCCTGGGCGCATACTGGTATGCAGTATTCCTTACATCCTCTTTAGGACGTAATTTTTTGTTATTTGAAACCCCACTCTGGCTTTTGCCAGAGGCCGCATTATAGGCAGGCCATAAATATGGCCGATTGTCTGAACGCGGTTTCTGGGACCTCTCCACGGTGATCCTCATCCACATGGTGGCACTTTGTGTCATCGGGTGTTTTGCGGGATTCCCAGTTTTAAGGATTTATGCACTTGATAAATTTCAATGACGTTAGGTTGCTAAAAAGTAAGTAGTCGGTAATGACATTTGTCAATGATCCTGCATATTTAAGTGAGCTATTTGCGGAAGTTAGCAGCGCTGCTTGGTGAGAATGCGGTGACCTTTAGCTAGTAATGAATGAACGAATCTACCGGATATATTCTAGCAGAGAGGTCACTTAGGGTTCATGACCCAGGCGAAGGAGTAAACTAAATCGCCCTTCTTCATCATTCAAGTGGTTAAATGTAATGGGAATTAAGTGCACTTGATGGGAGGTTACAAAAAGTTACGTCTTACCTTTCGTTGGCAAAGATAATTAGCTAGGAATAAATCAAGCAAGTCATGGGGCTGCGTGGTCTCGAGGCATGCTGTCCGCCTCAGATGCTAGAGGTTTCGTGTTCAATCCCCGGTAAGGGCCGCTACAGGATGATGATCTAAAGTGTCTACAACGTGCAGTGTCGTATGTCAAAATTAAAAATCACATTATAATTATATTTCTCTTTCTTCAGCTGTAAGCTCCGAGGGCAAGTCCGGATTCTTTGGTCATTTGGACTTTGACTTTCCGGTCTCCGGCCTGAGAGCCTGACGTTGTAATGACTCGACCAGCCGCTTCTCGTGACTATAATTGAAAAAAAAAGTACTAAAGGGGAGTACTAAAGGGGAGTATTAAAGGAGAGTACTAAAGGGGAGTACTAAAGGGGAGTACTAAAGGGGAGTACTAAAGGGGAGTACTAAAGGGGAGCACTAAAGGGGAGTACTAAAGGGGAGTACTAAAGGAGTACAGAAATATTAAAATCACTACTTGTGTCTCTGATCAAATGGCAGAAACAATTCGTCTATCCTCTTCTTCTTCAGCATTCCGAGCCCGCAAGGTTCATTGCTACAGATATAATCAGCCTCTATTCATATCTTTAGTTGGCCTTCTCTTCCCAGTTGGTGACACAACATGTTTGCAGGTCTCTCAGGACATTAACTGCCCATGATATTTTTGGTCTGCCTCGTGGTCTACGACCATTCATCTCCCTTGTGTATACAGTCTATCTGCACGTTGATTATACGCATTAACCGCACGTCATAGTGCATAGACGAACGTATATTTACGAGAAGATTTAACGCAGCAGTGACTCGGTGCATTGTATGGGTCTGCATATCTCACGCCAGTTAACACGCACAACCACTACAAAACATGATTTCATTAGTGACTCTCTGTTTACTGTCAGGTATCCCCATCCTCAAACATTGTTTTAGCTAATGACTACCCAATTACTAACAAGGCGCATCATTTAATGGTTGTGGTTAACACGAAGGGGGTTGCCTGGACTCGAGGCATGGAGTCCGCCTCGAGTGCTAGAGGTGCCGGGTTCAGTCCCCGGTAAGGGCTGGGATTTTTTTCACGTGGACTTGGATTTCTAGTAATTCCCCCAGGTCTCTGGGTAGCGACATAGGACGCCTGTGTGTATTGTTGGGCACGTAAAAAAATCCCTTGGCAGTTGGAAATTGGAAAGAGTAGCCTAACGGCAGTGCCCGGGAAAAATGTGGAGTTAAAAATCTAACCAAAGTTTTTCAGGATCCTCGCCGGTGCTTTAGAGCCTGTGAACTGTGCTGAGCTTCTTCGAACTCAGACTTGAGTTAGAAGAAGAACGGAGCACTTGTGGGTTACACCCGTGTGTCATAATGTTGATCCGTTGTTCATAACCTTAAAAACCAGGTTAACACGAAAGTTAGTTGCGTATCTTTCAAGAGTTTATAAGTAAGTAAATTTTACCCCACCAGGACATCAAACATAGCGACAAACACTCGGTGACACAAAGTGCCACCATGTGGATGAGAATCACTGGTGGAGAGGTCCCAGAAACCGGGCTCAACCGTTAGGTTATGTTACGGCCCCCTTCGGAAACCCGGTGAGGGGCTTTATAATAACGAAAAATTGCATCAGACATAGTTTATTTACAGCACCTTGCAGAACCAACCCCAGCATTTTTTCGGCTGTTGTTGTTTCTCTGAGCAAATTTTACATTCAGTAGTTTGCCATGGCTATATAAACGGTAAGCTCTCGGTACCATAACCATGTTAACACATATGATGAAGATACATACATACACAACTGCTAAACACTTAAAAAGGTGAAATAGGAACACCTAAGTCAGCCATGAAAATGAATGCATGTAATCAATATAAAATAGATACATAAAAGTGAGACAATTGCCAGATCTCCTAGGCTAGATCTCAGGATATCCTGTCCAAATCACAAAGATACTACACAGACAGAAGGTCTTGGAGATGACATCTTGTCATCACTGGACAATCTAGGAGCTGTGAGGAATAAAGCATATAAGGTGTCAAACTGCACTTAGCCTCTTTCTGTCTATGATGCCTCCCTCAGCTCCTGATGATTCGACTGTCTTTGACTCTGGTAATTCTGCTCAACTGGATCAGGTAGTGAAAGAGTACTTCACCATAGAAGACACAGCAACTGTACCGGTATTTAGCAAGTCTCTATCACCAGTAAGGACACACAATGTCTTTGAGCCACACTAAGCTCTAGCACTGGTAGCTGTTTGAGGTACCATCTCCCACATGTTGGAGATGTCAGGAACCTTCACAGGTGTTAGCTGGGGTGTTTGTTTCTGGTTGGTGGATGTTGGTTTGACTGTGAATCTTCTGCCAGCTCTTCAGAAAAGATACATCCTGTCAAGAAAATAACTCAACATTAGTCATCACCAAGAGGGTAACATCTTGACAGGAAAGACAGAGCAAGCATCAGTCATCAACCCCCATCTGCTAACTCCTCCCTGCTCTCCTGTTTCATTCCTCAGATTGCCTCTCCAGACCAAAAGACATAAGTCTCCTATATTTATCTGTCTGTTTAGTGCAAGAGAAGGCAAGTCAGATATACAGTGGAGATAGATAAAGTGGTCTAACACATATATCACTCTCCCTCTCCCCCTCACTCTGCACACAGACACCAATATTTACTGTCAGTACCTGCATTCACTAGCTTTCCCAACCGCCCCAGCACTCATTGATCTGGGTCAAGCACACACATACTTTGATTAACAAAGCCCTGACCCAATTCTGTCCCCATTTCGTATGTACAGATTCTTTAAGTAGTTTAAAACGTACACAATTGTAAGGGTATTAAATTTTATCAGTATGGGTGGTTTATTGAGGGCATAAGCTATTTAGTCTGTACAGTGGAAGATCTACGTTCGAATCCGCTACTCTAGCGATCAAGAACGGTCGAACTAAGTGAGATCACACAGCCGATACTGATTTCTCTACAGCAGTGACTACTTTACAGACATCATTCTAGGTACTCGTAAACTATAATTAACTTACCCAAGCATATGTAAAAACTGAGACATTCCAGATTGCCTTGAAAAGTGAAATTTATACAGGCACAGATTAACACATCTGGACGCTTGAGAAGCTGGCAAGGAGAATAGCGTCACTTAGACACTTCAGGCGTTGGTACAAAAGAAGTCCCTTGTATACTTGGGCAAGGAGTAAATCGGTTTCCAAGAAACCTCAAATAACTCCCTTAATATATCTCCAAGAGATATACATTTAAAAGTGGAGTTTAGTTAAAGTAACCAGAAAAAGGCAGACATAATAATGTTGTCCAATACAGGCCTATATATATAGATATAAGGGACTATATATTTCTGGGCGAGTCCAAGTTTGAATTTTGTGCAGATTACAGGTAAGACAGGTTATCAGCCTTACAGACCGATGCGTAATGGCTATCATTTCACGACAGTACCCCCCCCCCCCCCCAAAGGGAAGAGCGTACTACGCGAATGAAAAATGATCAGCCATCTACACATCTATGGACTCACTACTTTCAGCTTGCTCATCACCTTCAGTCTGTGAATTATCAGACAAGGGATGGCGGCTCAAGAAATCTGCTCTGAATCAAAGGGTTGACCAAACCAACCTCTCAGAGACAGATGAAATATATACAATAATGACAATTCATGTGAAAATAGAGAAACCTATGACCACTATACAATACTACTCAACAAGGAATCTATATAGAATCAGTCGATGGCCCTGAAGACCTAAGACTGATGACTCCATCCATGTATCACTGATCCCTGCCAGGTACATGCAAAGATGTAGGTTCAGACCGAACCCCCCGATCGGGTTGGCTGAATAAACCTACACACCATCCTGGTACTCCTGTCATATTCAGGAAATATACCGGTGTGTCTCCTACATCAGTAGTCACACAGGAAGGTCGTCGAGGCATGTGGGATATAATCCCTCCCGTCTGATCCTTCGCGAGGTTCGGAAGGATAATCCTCCCCTCGTCACTATGTGCTCCAACAAACACAGGAAGGAACCCTGGTGTGAATTGAAAATTCTTCACCTTCTGGTCCTCCTGATGGTCTGGAGGTTTACTCCATTCCTCTTTAAAAAGAGGAGCTTGCACAGGGCATTGACTGAAAGGCTCAACAGGAACCAATGTCGTATTATACTCCAATAATGAAGTTTGCCCTGGCTTAACTCTCAGGACAGAGTTACACTCTGACAAGAGTTGCTCTATAGCTTGTTTCTGAGAGACAGAGAGAGTTGGGTTGACCTCTACATCTTTATAAGTCTCCCTGGGGTGAAGAGGATATTCCACAGCTGTGGCTTCTCCACCTTCCACCTCCATAGCTACAGAAAGTGTCAAGAGGGTCGGTGTGTCACTTACCTCTCTCTCGTTGTATTTCCGGAGGAGATTAATGTGATAGACCTTTGACTTACCTTTAATGTTGATCTTATAATGGATCCTGGATATCTTCTCTACCACCGTATAAGGGCCTCCCCAAGCTAACTCTAACTTAGACTTCCCTGATGGTAGCAGCAAAAGCACCCTATCTCCAACCTCAAGACATCGTTCCTTCGTCTTCCGGTTGAAATGTGCAGCGTACCTCTTACGTGCACGAATCAAGTTCTCTTTGGCCAGGTCCCACCCTAGCTTTAACCTTTCCTTGAGTTCCTGCACATACTGTGATATGGTTTTCAAGGAATCATCTGCCCCCTCGTCTGTCCATGTCTTCCTGAGAATGGCCAAGGGTCCAGAAATGGGTCTTCCGAACACCAAGGTCGCAGGTGGAAATCCAGTAGAGGCATTGGGTACTTCCCGGTAGGCGAATAGTGCTGCAGACAGATACTCGTCCCACCTCTCTGGCTTTTCCTGGGTTAATCTTCTCAGAAGCGATACCAACGTTCCATTGAACCGCTCATTCTGGCCGTTCGCTTGGGGTCGGTATGGACTGGTGCAAATGTGTTGAGACTTGATTATCTGAAACACTTCCTCCATTAGTTTCCCTTTAAACTGAGATCCATTGTCTGTCAATATCTGCGAAGGGAATCCCACTCTGGTGAAAATGCTCATCAATGCCTCTGCCACAGTCTTACTGTCAATCCTCCGAAGTGCAACAGCCTCCGGATACCCTGAACAACAGTCGACCAAGGTCAATATGTAAGCATTCTTCTTCTTTGTGAGAGGAAGTGGTCCAACCAAATCGACCGCCACCCTTTCAAAAGGTGTGGAGGTGACAGGGGTTTCCCCCAGTCCGACTGGTGCATTCCTGCCTTTGGGAGCTACCTTCTGGCACTCCGGACAGGATTTGACATAACGCATGATATCTGCTGACATACCTGGCCAAAAGTAATGACAGGCAATGCGTTGTGTCGTTGCATGAATTCCCATATGGGCACTATAGGCTATTGTGTGCCCCATCTGGAGAATCTGCTGTCTATATGTTTTGGGTACTACAAGTTGACTGTGCTCTGTATACTTGTCACTTGCCCATCTGTAAAGCAACTTACCTTTCATGAAGAATTCTTTCTTCAAAGGGGGATTGTGACTTGCAGTTAACTTTTTAAAACATGCCTTAAGGGTTGGGTCACTACTTTGGGCCACCTTAATTTCCTCAGGAAGAGGATTTACATGAGGAGAATCCTCTAAGGCACTTTTATGTTGTGCTCGGGTGGTCACCGCAGCAAGATGCTCTGAAGGTTTCTTCGGCTCTGCTAAAAATACATAAGTAGCGCCAAGAATTAAATCAAAGGTACAGTGTTCAAGCACTGCAGCCTCAATTACCCCCGAGACATACTTTGAACGGACCTTAATCTTAGCAATAGGCAAGTTTAAAGGTTTAGCATCCAATGTGGCACATTGGAGCTCTATGAATCTGCCAGTATACTGATCAGGTTTTACAAACTCTGGCCTCACCACACAGCCGTATGACAAACCACTATCATACAGACAATTTAGAGAATATCCATTAGCCCAGACCCTCTCTACCACAGGAGGCCTATTGGAACCATTGTACAATTGTTCCTGGGTAGAAGGTACTACAGTAGACAACAAAGCTGATACTTGTAAATTCCCTGACTGTTTGGATTTACATTCCTTAGTCCAGTGGTTATTATTCTTACAAATATGGCAGTAAGGCTTTTTAGGGCCATTAAAGGGTTGTCTATATTGTGTTCCCTGAACTTTTGAGGGGTTCTGGGGTTGTGCTTGGGATGAATTCTTTTTAGGGGATTCATTTGGATGGGTTTTATGACCATTACCATTATTTTTCCCTTGGCCCTGGGCCTTGGGTTTCCCACCTATACACACTTCTTTATGTGCCATCTCATACCTCTCAGCATACATCAACATCTCACTCAGTCTGTCAGCACCATTCTCCGTCAGGAAGGTTTGCATAGGGCGAGGTAATGTCTCTCGGAGTTGTTCCGTTAGGATCATCTCCTGTAAATCTTCAAAAGAAGAGGAGTATCCAGACATTTCCCTCCACCTTGTCAAATATCCCTGAAGGCGACTGGCGAACTGAGGATAGTTCTCCCCTGTCATCTTTCTCTCATTTCTGAACTTCTGTCTGTATGTCGCAGCATTAAGTTCGAAACGTTTCAGTAAAGCCTGACACAATGCATCATAATCAGTCTCAGTACCGGTGGGCATCCGTTGATAAATCTCGTATGCCTCACCCCTCAAACCTTGAGCCAACTTCAGCGTGTACATGTTCCTTTCCAAGTTGTACAAAGATGCCAATTTGCCAAATCGGTCTAGGTACTGTTCAATATTTTCAGCCTTCGGGTCGAAGACTGGCATAGGAAAGTTCATCGCTTGAGCTGAGCTACTGTGCGTTGATGCACCATCAATATCAGGTGTTGGAGATCTGGGTCTATTACCCTCTCTCTGGGCCTGAAGTTCCAATTCTCTTAACCTCACCTCCTGTTCCAACTTCATTCTTTCTGATTCCTGTTCCAATCTCATTCTTTCTGACTCCCTCTCAGACTCAATTCGGAGTCTTTCAGTTTCTCGAATCCTCTCAGATTCAATTCTGAGTCGTTCGGTTTCTTGCACCCTCTCAGATTCTATTCGGAGTCTTTCAGCCTCACGGGCTTCCATCCTCATCTCACGTTCCGTGGTTTTAATCCACTCGGTCATTTCTTTACCCTCCAATCCCATCTGGACAGCCATGTCCTTCAATTCCTGTATGGAAATTTTTGACTGCGACATGCTGTCTTGTCAATCTAACAGTCCACAACAAAATATATTGTCACCAACAATGTAAATATAATCAACAATAGATTAAATTATCTCCACCAACCAAGGTTGTACCTAACCCAATGTACTTGGACACCACAAAACACCACAATGATTACAAATCACTCCTAGGAGTATACTCTAAGAACTGACCCAGAATGGTCACAACTGTGTTAACAAAAAACAAACACTGAACAACTCCTGGCCAAGATCACCAGCAAATTTAAAGATTGAACAGTGTACAAAACAATCCCACGACGAGACCACAGATTTTTGGGGATATGTTGTTCTGTCACATATCACTCCTGTCGCGTGCCTAATGTAAGGATTTCTCCTTCAGAACCAACAGCACTCAGAGATAATTATGTTGAGTCGTTTGGCTCGTATTGGTCTAAGGGATTCCCCGTGGCCAATATACGCTCAACTTATCTCTGGAGTAGGGCAACTCAAGTATTGGCACTACAAAATATATCAGTATATATATATACCATATTTCTAGGCACACTTGGCTGGACACCCCCACTACTTACTAAAGAAAGCCCCCAGGTTATGATAGTTCATTATCATAACCATGTTAACACATATAATGAAGATACACACATACACAACTGTTAAACACTTAAAAAGGTGAAATAGGAACACCTAAGTCAGCCATGAAAATGAATGCATGTAATCAATATAAAATAGATACATAAAAGTGAGACAATTGCCAGATCTCCTAGGCTAGATCTCAGGATATCCTGTCCAAATCACAAAGATACTACACAGACAGAAGGTCTTGGAGATGACATCTTGTCATCACTGGACAATCTAGGAGCTGTGAGGAATAAAGCATATAAGGTGTCAAACTGCACTTAGCCTCTTTCTGTCTATGATGCCTCCCTCAGCTCCTGATGATTCGACTGTCTTTGACTCTGGTAATTCTGCTCAACTGGATCAGGTAGTGAAAGAGTACTTCACCATAGAAGACACAGCAACTGTACCGGTATTTAGCAAGTCTCTATCACCAGTAAGGACACACAATGTCTTTGAGCCACACTAAGCTCTAGCACTGGTAGCTGTTTGAGGTACCATCTCCCACATGTTGGAGATGTCAGGAACCTTCACAGGGTTAGCTGGTGGTTTGGATGGTTTGATGGTGGTGGATGTTGGTTGGACTGTGAATCTTCTGCCAGCTCTTCAGAAAAGATACATCCTGTCAAGAAAATAACTCAACATTAGTCATCACCAAGAGGGTAACATCTTGACAGGAAAGACAGAGCAAGCATCAGTCATCAACCCCCATCTGCTAACTCCTCCCTGCTCTCCTGTTTCATTCCTCAGATTGCCTCTCCAGACCAAAAGACATAAGTCTCCTATATTTATCTGTCTGTTTAGTGCAAGAGAAGGCAAGTCAGATATACAGTGGAGATAGATAAAGTGGTCTAACACATATATCACTCTCCCTCTCCCCCTCACTCTGCACACAGACACCAATATTTACTGTCAGTACCTGCATTCACTAGCTTTCCCAACCGCCCCAGCACTCATTGATCTGGGTCAAGCACACACATACTTTGATTAACAAAGCCCTGACCCAATTCTGTCCCCATTTCGTATGTACAGATTCTTTAATTAGTTTAAAAACGTACACAATTGTAAGGGTATTAAATTTTATCAGTATGGGTGGTTTATTGAGGGCATAAGCTATTTAGTCTGTACAGTGGAAGATCTACGTTCGAATCCGCTACTCTAGCGATCAAGAACGGTCGAACTAAGTGAGATCACACAGCCGATACTGATTTCTCTACAGCAGTGACTACTTTACAGACATCATTCTAGGTACTCGTAAACTATAATTAACTTACCCAAGCATATGTAAAAACTGAGACATTCCAGATTGCCTTGAAAAGTGAAATTTATACAGGCACAGATTAACACATCTGGACGCTTGAGAAGCTGGCAAGGAGAATAGCGTCACTTAGACACTCAGGCGTTGGTACAAAAGAAGTCCCTTGTATACTTGGGCAAGGAGTAAATCGGTTTCCAAGAAACCTCAAATAACTCCCTTAATATATCTCCAAGAGATATAAAAGTGTAGTTTAGTTAAAGTAACCAGAAAATGTAGACATAATAATGTTGTCCAATACAGGCCTATATATATAGATATAAGGGACTATATATTTCTGGGCGAGTCCAAGTTTGAATTTTGTGCAGATTACAGGTAAGACAGGTTATCAGCCTTACAGACCGATGCGTGATAGCTATCATTTCACGACAACAGTCACGATTGTTTGGTCATGTTTATGAGAGGAAGAAAACTCAGACATGTTGTGAATACTAAAAAGATATGTGGAAAGAGAGACAGGGGAAAAACAACATTAGATTATTTTTGGCAGCCTTTAGCCATTGTATGCACGAACTGATACACGTAGTTGCTGATCGCAGAGTGTAGAGTGGCGAGATCGCTCACACCAGTCAGAAAGGCACTTGATAGTGTTAATGATGAGTTGACATGTCACTTTGTCATATACCTTTTTGTGTATGTCAGCATGAGTACGTCAGAGGCGTATCTGAGGCTCAAGGGCCAGTGATTAGTTGATGTGCATTGGTATTAGGTTTGCATCCACAATGGTTCTAAAATTGATAGTTACGTCCCTTGATTTATCCTTGATTTACCCCAAGGTATCCCACATTGTAAATTATGTCCACGGAGGTATCCTAATGTGTGGGTTGTGTACCCCAAGGTATTGCACACTGTAAATTATGTCCACTGAAGTATCTCAGTGTGTGGGTTGTGTACAACAAGGTATGTGTTTTAAGAGCCCTATCTGTCTAGGGCGTTATATTAGCCCCGTCACGGTTGGTTTAGTTGTTCCAGTTAGCAATAGTTTAAGGGTTTTATTTAGAACACTTGGTCTACCACTTCTTAGGCTCCAGAGGCCTGTCAGGGTCTTTTTCTAGGAAGTTCTCTCTTTTTTCCCTTACCTCTTGAAGTTAAAAGGTAATCTTTTTGTCTTCTCTCTTTATCTTCTATGTCTAGTTCTCAATTAACGTCTTTTGCTGAGTTGCTTTTATCTTATTTATATCCTCTAGAACAGAGGCTCCAAAACTGTAGAGTTGCTTTCTGAAATATCTCAGTATGTGAGTTGTTTGCCTCACAGTAAACTAGTCTAGAGCATGTTTCCAATAACAGTATTATCTGACTGCTTTTGAAACAAAACAAAAAGGGGTGGGGTGACGGTGCTGTGGTATAGTGACTACATGCGCGCCTGCGGATCCGAAGGTTGTGGGTTCAAATACGGCCGTGTTGGATCTTTTTTCCTTAAAAATAACTTTGGCTCTCAGGCCTACCCAATCACAAATGGGTGCCAGGTACGAGTGCTGGGAAATAAAGGCGACCAGTGTGATACTGAGCCCATTACCCACCAGTTGCCGATTGGTCTATAAAGTAATAATAGGTCTTACCCTATATGCCCAATAAACTGTGGGCGTGGAGAAAACAGTCATTTATTTTACTATGGAATTGACTGCCCAGGGAGCCCAGTTCTCTAGTGTAGTTGGCTTAACCGGATTGCGCGGTGACCGGGTGACGAACTCCTTGTGGTCCAGGTTCAATCCCGGGGGTAGGCAGAAAAGCCACTTTTCTCCCAGATTTACGATATTTATAAGAATAAACTCACAGGGAGCAAGTACAGCGGGGATCTACAGTCATCAGTAGAAATTATCCTCGTCGACACACGTTTCGGCCCACGATTCCTAAACGTATTCGGAGGTGGGCCCACCTGAGTTCATGAAGCTCAGGGCTGCTTCCCCGCTGCACAGAATTAACGGATGGTGTTATTATTTCGGCCAGAGACAAGACGACTTAGTGGTTTAGAAGGAGGTACTGTGAGATAAGAAGCCGCCGCGACAGCGTAATTAAAACAGTCCGCATGCCTGGACGACCGAGCGACAAGCTTACTTTGGTTTACCGGACACATGTTGGACTTTTATTAGCAGTTGGCAGAGGGACACTGGCAGACAATTCGTACACGATGGACTTTCAAAGGGATGAGAAACTCCTTTCCGCTAGACACCCGGACCAGCCGGATCACCGAGGCCCGTCCCCTACGTTGTTGCGCTGCGTCCAAAGCCAGCTAGAGGCCCTTTCGGCTGCCTCTCCCAGTTTTTTAAGTGTTCGTTTCCGTTCATTACCGCGCAATCCTAGTTCTTTCACCACATTGTAGAGCGAAGTGGAAACGAGGCCTCTCGCTCCCACTTCGACGGCAAATACCCGTACCGTGTAAGCCTCGTCTCTCCTCAAACCGGCTGCTAAATCACTGTACTTTTCGAGCTTGTACAAGTGATTCTCCTCCATACGCGACTCAAACGGGACCGTCAACTCAATCAGGATGAGTTGCCGTTTTTGCGCAGAATGGAGAACGATGTCCGGTAGCAGGCCGGTTTAACGGATCAACTCGAGATACCGTTCATGGCCTGGAAGATCAACCGCCAGTAACCAGTCCCTCGCAGAGTCTAGCACAGACGGAGCGAATGCGTTTTTGTTGACCTTACCGATTGGAACCTGCCCAGCCTTGAGGAAACGAATGGGGGCGATACTAGAACTGGCTCTGGCATTAGCCCTCATTCTAGCCTGGTCGACAACGGCTGCTAACTCCTTTAGCACCTTGTTGTGGCGCCAGGTGTATCGGCCTTGACCTAGAGCTTTCCTGCACGCGGACAGGACGTGCTCAAGAGTTTGCTTCGATTTGCACAACGGGCAAGTCGGATCGTTGGTCGCAGACCATTTAACCATGTTAACACCGGACGGTAATACATCGTACGCCGAACGAACGATAAAGCTCAGTCGCAGCGGGGTCATCCGCCAGATCTCACCCCATGTGAGTATTCTCGGCAATGCGCTCTCCAGGCTGACCCAATGGCCCTGCTGCGACTGCTGGGCTGCTTTCTGGACCCGAACCTCGTTTTCGTTGTCCCTCACCGTTTGTATCACCATGTCTCGGCGCTCTTTGGCTGAGGCCTTTGACCACCAATTGACCTTCCCGTGCCCTAGGCCTCGACGGTCGGTTTGTGTGTAACCCATAATCTCCTTCAACTTTAGTGCGTTCTGGGCAGATTCTATCGCATCGAGGACCCTCCACTTCTGACCAGTCTTTAGAGCGGGCTGGACAGCGATGACATTTGGGTCTGAAGACTCGATCAGAAGCATGGCGAGCCTTACTTTGCCGACTTTAAACTCTTCGGTTATCGACTTGAACGGAAGTACCAGCTTAGCCTGTTTACAATACAGAGCCACGTCGGTCAGACAAGACGGTGCACCAATCCACTTTCTTAAGGCTGTGTTGATTTTCTTTTCCATGGCTTCCACTGCAGTCATCGTCACCTCGTAGACTAGTAGTGGCCATAGGAGCTTCGGAATCAACATGAATTGGAGACACCATACCTTGAATTTCCCGACCAGCCTGCATCGCTCGATCGCGAGCAGGCCTGTAGCCAGTGACTCATGTATTCGCCGGACTTCCGCTCTGTCAGATAACTTCGAATCGTAGACGCGACCGAGGCTCTTCACCGGTTCCTCCAGAACAGAACCGTAGGGATCTTGTTCCTTGCCACCGTAAAACTGATTGCCGAAACCTTGCCCTTATGGATTGACAGACTCCTCGACTTCTGCGGTTTAAACTGCATACCGCTCCATTGGACCACCGCGTCCAATCTTTCCAGGATCGTGCGGGCAGACTCCTCGCTGCCCGTTATAATATTCGTGTCATCCATAAATGCGCGCAGTGGCGGCAACCAGTGATCCCCTATTTGAAGGCCCAGTCCGTAGCCGGCCGCCCCGTCTAACATGATCTGCATTGCCATGACAAACAGTATAGGTGAGATCGTACAGCCCATAGCTATCCCAATCTGCAACTCAGTCCACCTCGTGGTAAACGTCGAGGTAGAGAAGCGCAAAGCGAACTTGGAGAAATATTGCTCGACCATTTGACTGATCTGTGTCGGTACGTGAAACATGCGAAGGGCTCGCCACAGTAGCCTATGGGGGACTGCCCCGTAGGCGTTGGCTAAGTCCAACCATATAACGTGCAAATCGGTTCTCTCATGCTTGGCTCTCTGGATAGCCTCCCAAATCATGGTCGCGTGTTCAAGGCACCCAGGAACGCCTGGAATGCCACCCTTCTGAACACTCGTATCTATGTACTTGTTAGTCATCAGATACTGTGTGAGCCGGCGAGCCATGACTGAGAAGAATATCTTACCCTCGACATTCAACAGCGAGATGGGCCTGAATTGGGAAAGACTCTTCGAGTCCTGCTCTTTGGGAATGTAGACCCCATTTGCCTTTGACCACTCTTACAATAGAATCAAGGCCGAAAGGTTGCGATATCCATAACACCGAGCCTAAGGGTTAACAACTCATGGCTTTTGGACACTAAAACAAACAAACAAACAAACAAACTGTCCAAGGTATACCAATCATTGACTAGATTGCGGACGTGCACCCGTGACGTTAAAATGCGATGTGGTATGCGATGAATGAGATGAGGAATTATGGAGCTAGCGTGGCGGTGAGTCAGTGTTAATCAGTGGTAACCAGCGCACGTGATGAAATGTCATTAGTTCAAGATGACCTCATTTACGGGACCGTAAATATCTGTATATATTTTATATCTAAATATCTTTTATATCTTATTATCTTTTATATCTCAGTATGTTTTATATCCTAATATCTTTTATATTTGTATACTTTTTATGTTTGTATATCTTTTGTATCTTAATATCTTTTATATCCTAATTTCTTTTATATCTCAATATGTTTTATATCATAATAAGTTTTATGTCCTAATATATTTTTTATTTGTATTTTTTAATGTCTTTATGTTTGTATATCTTTGACATCTCAGTATGTTTTTTTATCTGTATATCTTTTCTATCTCAATATGTTTTATATCTGTATACCTGGTACATTTTAATATCCTTTACATCTTTATATGTTGTATAATTGTATATCTTTTTTATCTTTATATCTGTTATATCTTTATATCGTTTGGAAAGTTTATATTTGTATATCTTTTATACATGTGTTTTATTTGTACCTGCATATTTTTATATCTTGTATGTACTTATAACTTTTGAGTCTTAATATCTTTTATCTTTATAAAATTAGTTACAATTGTAACCTGGATTCCAGATCCCTAAAACAGTCAAATAAAGTAAAAAACCCAAAGCATGAATACAATCCATATTTAATCTGATCTCAATTTCAGCTCTTGTATCCGGCTCATTATCTTCATGTTTCTTCGCCTGATGACTCACCAGCAACGTCGAAGGAGATGAGTATATCAGCTCGTCTTCTGCGTCCCCGACCACACAGACTCAGTCGCACATACCATTATGAGGTCTCACATAGAGAGTCGGAAACAACACAATGAAATTCGTTTATTGTATTTCTCTTTATTTAAAAATATATACATTTGTAAGAGAAATAGTGGTAAAAATAAAAATAACTTTACCTTCTATTTCTTTGCAGAAATAATCAAAACAAATTGCCTATATGTGGTGTGTGTGTGTATATATATATATATATATATATATATATATATATATATATATATATATATATATATATATATATTAGGGCTGTAGTGATTTTCACTATTCGGCCGAATACGAATAACAGGACCAACTATTCGGCCGAATACGAATACTAATAGTGTATAAAATATATCTTAAAAAAAACGCACATTCATAATGTCAAATGTACGCTGAACTTTTACTTCATATAAAGTAGCACAGAATTGTCATCTTCTTCTTTAGCATTCCGAGCCCTTGAGGTTTACTACTGCAGATATCACTCGTCTCAATTTATCTCTTCGGCTGGCCTTCTCTTCACATTTTGTGACACCAGTTGTTTGCAGGTCTGGCTGGACATTAATTCTCGAACTTATTTTTTGTCTGCCTCGTGGTCTACGCCCATTCCTCTCTCAGGTGTGTACAGTTTTACTTCTCTGTTATCCGACATTCTTTCAATATGCCCAACCATTTTAGTCTGTTAGCTCTCATGATTCCAGTGACCAATGATGATTTAAACAGATTATGTGTTTCGTTGTTGCTTCTCACTCTCCATTCCCCGCTGTTAGCATCTTTGATGGGTCCAAAGATTTGTCGTAAGACTGTTTTCAAAAACATGTAATAAGGCCTCATCTTTTTAATTTCTGCTTCAATTTTCAGAGCCATATAAAACGACTGGTCTTATCAACGTTTTGATCTTGGTGTTGCGAGACAGACATTTTGACTTTAACAGATGTTGAAGGCATAGTATAATTTATTTCTAGATTGTATTTTAGATTGTATTTCTTCTTTCAGCATGTTGGAGCATTTGAAGTTTGCACACAAGTACTTATAAGTTTCCGTTCGTTTGATTTTCATATTATCGACTTGGATGTGGCCGGAGTTTAGATTCTTTCTATGTCTAGTTAGTATTCGTACAGAACAGTAAACATTTAAAAACATTTTATGTTTTGCATCCTTCAGTCAGTCTGTGGTAACTTATAACTAGAGATGAAATAATCCTAAGTATTATAACAAATAACTTAACTTAGAATTGTCACTAACAGCTTAGTTAATGCAGGAAAGCTGCATTAGCTTTCAACAAAACCAATCTTTCCATGTTGTCAGCATTAGGGCCGTGTATGCAGAAGCGGGTGTTAGGTAACTACTATTCATATTCCGCCCGACCACAACTATTCGGCCCAATACCGAATAGTCAATAGGTCCACTATTCGGCCCCGAAGCGAAACCGAAGCGAATATTCAGTACAGCCCTAATATATATATATATATATATATATATATATATATATCTCCCTGTGTGGGTTCTGGGGCCCTATTATACGGAGAACAAGAATAGACCCACTGCCTACCCAAAAGCATGTCGTAAGAGTCGACTAATTAGGAGTCGGAGTGCATCTGCCTGAGAGGCAAGGAACCAACAGTCTGCACATATATTTGTCAAATCTGTAAAATGGATGCACATGCAACACTCAGGTTCTGTAACAGGACCAGAAGTGGACGAACAACCAGAACTTTCCACCAGAGTTTACAGCAGGTGAACGCAAAAAAGATATATATATATATTTGACATTTTAACAGAGCTCTTAACAAACTTCTTGAGCTATTTGCCCACGAAACGAATTGACATCCTATGTTTCTTTGTTGACCCTTGTACATTTCTTATCTAGGGTTCACTCCTGGACACTCTAAGTCACACTTTAACGGTCTAAGCCCAATCCTAACCTAGGCCCCCAACCCTATATTTCTCTCGTTTGGCTGGCATGGGCGCTCTCTTTGTATGGATGTTCACGGCTGCTCATAGAATCTTCTGCTGTAGAGTCAGTCAGTCAGTCAGTCAGAAACATGTCCTTTTAAGAACCTTGCTCCCATAACAACCTTCTGGACAATTTCTCGATCACATGCAAGATGTCCTGCGTACGATACACCCATCTGGAGATAATCCGCCACAACCTACACCCATCTTCTCATTGGCCTTCCTCTTCCTCTCTTCTCAGGCATATCTATCATCATCATCGATTCTCTTTATGCCTAGTGGCACACGAGGCTTCAGAGAGGACTTTTCATGCTTTCCTATCCTGTGCAATCTTCAGTGCCGTTTTCCATGTCAGAGATGCCGCATTCAGGTCACTCTCCATCGTTCGCCTCCATGTTGTTTTTGGGCGTCCCTTCTTTCTCTTTCCCTCTGGTGTCTATGTGATAGCTGTTTTGGCAGGTATATCAGGATTCATTCTCATAACGTGGCAAAGCCATTTCCAATCCTCTTGGTTATCAAACTATCTAGAGTTTCTTGGTTTGTGACTTGAAGTAGTTTAGTGTTCGAGATTGTATCTGGCCAGAAAATTTTGATAATTCTACGTAGACATGTGTGGTGGAAGGTGGATAGCTTGTGGGCATCCCTTTTTGTCATTCTCAAGCATTCTGCTCCATAAAGAAGAACTGACAAAATGAGGCTCTTGTAGAGTCAGAGTTTCGTCCCTCTGCAGTAACTGTTGGATTTCCAGATTTGCCTCATCCTTCCAAAAGCAGCTCTAGCTTTGTTCAGACGTGACTGTATGTCTTCCGCTGTCCCTCTCAGTAGGGACACCACACCACCAAGATATGTTAAATGTTCTACATTTTCAAGTGTTTGGTTATTTATGGTCACGGGTTGTTGGTTTGGGCTGTTTGTCATAATCTTTGTTTTCCTTGTATTTATTCTCAGTCCCACCATTTCTGTTGTACTGTGTAGTCTGTTACTTTTCTGTTGTATATGTTCATGTTTATGTGATAGGAGTCCTATATCATCTGCAAAACTAAGGTCCTCAACCCGAGGCATATACCCTTCCATTATTGTTCTCTCTAAACTTTCGTGACGTTTCAAGTGACCAAAATGTTTCAATTTTTATGTGTTTTATCGACCTCAAAAACCAACCTCCAAAATATTCAGTTATTCAAATATTGCTGTCTTCTGCTATTGCGCGACGTACATTTGAATGTGCTGAAATGTTTTGAAGAAAATCTTATTAACACATGATAATTACAGGCAGATTTTTGGAAGCCTCTAGAAGCCAAGGCAATGGGTCTGGTCGAGATGTACCCATTCCACTACTGCAATGTTTTAGTATCACTGAATTCTGGGAAGTTACCTATTTGGGTCAAGATGGCGGGACGTCTCTAGCATGGCTTAAAACTGTTGATCGGTGTCCCGACAAGTCGCCTTCGTTTTAGAATCAGATATAGGTCTCCAAGACCTATAACAGGTGGCAACGAAACAGCCACACACGGAGAGCTATGACATCTGCCCTATGCGCCCACCCAGGCTCCAGAGAAAAGACTGACTAACTAACTAACTAACTAACTAACTAACTAACTAACTAACTAACTAACTAACTAACTAACTAACTAACTAACTAACTAACTAACTAACTAACTAACTAACTAACTAACTAACTAACTAACTAACTAACTAGAAGCAAGGATGAAGGCCTAGATACGTTTTTTTGATTTCTTATGTATTTTATTATACTCATTTAACGCATCGTCCCAGTTATATTCCCGAGTCCCACTTCTCTTGCCACAGACCTGTATGTAGGACCTGTCCATATGTGGTTTAGGGTACCAGCCTGGAATTCCCGAATGCCGCCTTCTACAAACCTGAAGCATTCTATTGCGTGAGCCGTAATGTAATTTACATCAACTGCAAGGGATGTGGCATTAAGTACATCTGTGAAAGGGGTTTACGATTGGCTGACAGGTTCAGAAAACATTTTTTTGATGTGAAGAACGGCGCCCTGAAACCAGTACCATTGCATTTCAATTCCCGGGACAACCAAGGTGTCTACAACATGGAGGTGACAGCCATTAAATCTAGTTACTCCATCGACATAATTCGCCAGTCTCTTGAAAATCGCATTATATACAACTTGGGAGTTCTGGGGCCCAATGGACTAAACTGCCAACACAACTTCATCTAGAATCCTAGGGGACTAAAATGCCTACACAGTTTCATCTTATCGTCGAGTGACGGCGGCTGGAATTTCTGGGGATATTTATTGTCTCGGTCCTTCGTGCCTCGCCAGACTATTGGCTCGACATCGACCTGGCTGCATCAAGATATCAAGATAAATGATATTGTGTATATGTGTAGTATTGTCTAATTTATATATGTGATGAAGAAGGTTCCATAGCCGCAACGTTCACGTTTTGTTTGTGTTTGTTATATTGCGAAACTGGCTGATTAACTTTTCTTTCGGTTTTATATCTTTCCCAGTTACAGTGCTCGTTCGTGGAGGATACTAGCCCAATTCTAGATGTTTTTGGGTCGTTAAAAGCGTCAGAAAGCTAAAATATTGGTATGACCTGTGACGTCATCAGGGGTGAGATATTAATAAAGAACCTGAAAACCTTGCAATGGCAGGACAGACCAAGCCCTTAGACTTGGCTGGCAGCTGGTCTAGGAGGGAAAAAACAGAGCACCGCTCTTCTTCCCCGCAGCTTATGTAGCATCCTTTACTCCAAACGTACAAGTGTTACCTTTCCTTTGAAGTAAACAAAGCAAGCAGTGAGGGATCATGAAGCACGGGCAACAAATTGTCTGTACAATACTGCCCAGGATTTGTGCTATGGAGAGGATTGCCTTTATTAACACTAGCCCTTTAACATTGTCGTCGGAGGTTTTGAGGTTTAAACAACGGATCAACATCATGGCACACAGTTTTGTGACTTGAGGTTTAGAACAACGAGTCACATCATGGCACACGGGTGTAACCCATAAGTGCTCCCTTTTTCTTTTAATTCAAGTTTGAGTCCGAAGAAGCTCAGCACAGTGCACAGGCTCTGTAGCATCAGCGAAGATCCTGAAATACTTTAGTTAGAATTTTGACTCACAAATTTGCCCAGACAGCTCCGTTAGGCTACTCTTTTCGAATTCCAACCGATAATGGATTTTTAAGGTTAGAAACAGTATACACGGGCGTCAGACGTTACTATCCAAAGACCAGGGGGAATTACTAAAAGTCGTAGTACACGTGAAAAAGTCCCAGCCCTTACCGGGAATTGAACCAGGAACGTCTAGCGCTCAAGGCAGACAGCATACCTCAAGACCATGCAGCCCAGTACAGTCGTCTAAAAAGACAGAAAGGGGTGCTTTAATAATATCCTACCCCCAGATGACGTCACAGGACAGTCCCACATTTTAGAGGGTGGTAAAACACTTTTTGATGCTTTTAACGACCGCAAAACATTTAGAAGTGTCCCTAACCCCAGCCAACCTACGTCCCACGAGAGAGTGCAGCCTAGGTCTCACGACTGCATTCAGCCTAGGTCCCACGACTGCATGCAGCCTTTCTACGACCCCATAAAATATAAGACTCTCCCGTGACCTGTGGATTTCCCCTGTTTGGGGTAGGATATTAATAAAGCACTCAGAAAGGTGCAAACAGCTTTCCTGAGATGATGATTAAATTCAAGGAACTATCTGTTAAGGCGTAACCCATAGTCCTTCTAAAAATATCCCCCACTTAAAGACCAGGTCAAGAGCAGTTGCTATTTCAAAATGTGAAACCTTCTTACGGCTCAGTGACGTCAAATGTAGCTACTGAAAAATTAATGACGCAATCACACCAACCCTATTCCCGGTTTTTATTTTTAGTATGCTGGACGAAAAATTGATATCCGAGTTTACTTCTGCTTCTTCTTCTTCTTCGCCCTTTCAAGGGTTGTCGCAGTCAATAGGAGACGCGCTTTCAAATCCAACTGTGACTCGCTGCAGCCCACGGCCGGTGGTGTTCGAAACCGGGTGGTTCCTGGGGTTCACCCAGCCTCTAAGAAAAGGGTACTAGAGTTAACACTCTGGGGTAAATAGAGGAGCGTGGCTCTAGTTACGGAGTTACGTGCGGACGGCGACACAGGCTGACAGTTTCTTATCAGCTGTCCCTAATGGTGTCAGAGCATTTATGGTTTATAACTGTGACGCTGGTTCTCATCTCCCGACTTTACCTTTATGTTCTAGTGTACAAATTGATTGCCATAGCTACGAATTTGGACCCAATGTATGCTCTTTTGAAACACTCTGAATTAGTGGCTTTTACTAATGTGCATATTAAGGAACTGATGGTATGTTTGTCTGTCTGTCTGTATGTTTAATCTATCTATCTATCTATCTATCTATCTATCTATCTATCTATCTATCTATCTATCTATCTATCTATCTATCTATCTATCTATCTATCTATCTATCTATCTATCTATCTATCTATCTATCTATCTATCTATCTATCTATCTATCTATCTATCTATCTATCTATCTATCTATCTATCTATCTATCTATCTATCTATCTATCTATCTATCTATCTATCTATCTATCTATCTATCTATCTATCTATCTATCTATCTATCTATCTATCTATCTATCTATCTATCTATCTATCTATCTATCTATCTATCTATCTATCTATCTATCTATCTATCTATCTATCTATCTATCTATCTATCTATCTATCTATCTATCTATCTATCTATCTATCTATCTATCTATCTATCTATCTATCTATCTATCTATCTATCTATCTATCTATCTATCTATCTATCTATCTATCTATCTATCTATCTATCTATCTATCTATCTATCTATCTATCTATCTATCTATCTATCTGTCTATCTATCTGTCTATCTATCTATCTATCTATCTATCTATCTATCTATCTATCTATCTATCTATCTATCTATCTATCTATCTATCTATCTATCTATCTATCTATCTATCTATCTATCTATCTATCTATCTATCTATCTATCTATCTATCTATCTATCTATCTATCTATCTATCTATCTATCTGTCTGTCTGTCTGTCTGTCTGTCTGTCTGTCTGTCTGTCTGTCTGTCTGTCTGTCTGTCTGTCTGTCTGTCTGTCTGTCTGTCTGTCTGTCTGTCTGTCTGTCTGTCTGTCTGTCTATCTGTCTATCTGTCTATCTGTCTATCTGTCTATCTGTCTATCTATCTATCTATCTATCTATCTATCTATCTATCTATCTATCTATCTATCTATCTATCTATCTATCTATCTATCTATCTATCTATCTATCTATCTATCTATCTATCTATCTATCTATCTATCTATCTATATCTATCTATCTATCTATCTATCTATCTATCTATCTATCTATCTATCTATCTATCTATCTATCTATCTATCTATCTATCTATCTATCTATCTATCTATCTATCTATCTATCTATCTATCTATCTATCTATCTATCTATCTATCTATCTATCTATCTATCTATCTATCTATCTATCTATCTATCTATCTATCTATCTATCTATCTATCTATCTATCTATCTATCTATCTATCTATCTATCTATCTATCTATCTATCTATCTATCTATCTATCTATCTATCTATATGTCTATCTGTTTGTCTGTCTGTCCGTGTATCTGTTTTAGAAATTATGTGGGGTGGGGGACACACCAAGTGGGTTGTGTTTTGGGAGAGTTAGAGATATAAGAAGAAGACGAAGAAGAAGAAGAAGAAGAAGAAGAAGAAGAAGAAGAAGAAGAAGAAGAAGAAGAAGAAGAAGAAGAAGAAGAAGAAGAAGAAGAAGAAGAAGAAGAAGAAGAAGAAGAAGAAGAAGAAGAAGAAGAAGAAGAAGAGGAGGAAAAAGAAGAAGAAGAAGAAGAAAAAGAAGAAGAAGAAGAAGAAGAAGAAGAAGAAGAAGAAGAAGAAGAAGAAGAAGAAGAAGAAGAAGAAGAAGAAGAAGAAGAAGAAGAAGAAGAGGAAGAAAATTATTTATGCTAAACAGTATTTCGTAAAAATTAGGCTTTTTAGATGTACTAGCAAAAGTGGAGTATTCCAGGTTTCAAGCTCACTTCACTCCGATAACACTCATACTTGCTTCGCTTCTGTGTCAGTGAAAGGTCGCAAGAAAATGTCCATGACTGTTCCATTTGAAAAACTGGCGAGCAAACAATTGTCAAAGCTATCCAGACATATGCGTACGCGTAAATGCAAAAGGCAGTTATTTAATAGAAACGCCAAAAACAAAAGTAGCCATCATTTTTTTTGAGGGGTGCTTTATTAACTTTTTGAGTCCCAGGGTGGTTCAGCATCAGAAGCACATGGGGTAGTCAAGAGAGACCTAAAATCAGCGCATCTTAGGAACCTATGAACGTATGGTGCGTTTCTTGAAACTCAAAGAGTTAATATTCTATGCCAGATGACGTCACAGGAGTCCAACATTTTAGAGGGTGGTCAGACTGGGTTTAACAGGTTTCTGATGATTTTAAACATCTAGAACTGGCCCTAAGCCTAACCCACCTACGTCCCAGAAGAGAGTGCAGCCTGGTTCCCACGACTGCATGCAGCCTATCTACCACCCCCTGAAATATTAGACGGTCATGTGAACTGTGGATTTCCCATGTTTGGGGTAGTATATTAATTAGACATCCATTTTTTACTGTTTCTTTTTGAACGACGGATCAACATCATGACACACTAATGTAACTCATAAGTGCTCCGCTCTTTTTATGACTCAAGTCCGAAGTAGCGCAACTCAGTACACGGGCTCCGTAGCACCGGCGGGGATCCTGAAATGTTTTGGGTAGGTTTTTGACTCTACATTTTGCCCTGGTAGCGCCGTTAGGAATCTTTTTTTGGAATTCCAACTGTCAAGGGATTTTTTACGTCCGCAACAAACACACAGGCGTCCGATCTCATTACCCAGAAAGCTGAGGAAATTACTGGAAGTCCACTTGAAAAAATCCCAGCCCTTGCCCGGACCTTTAGCAGTCGAGGCGGACACCATGGCTAGAGACAACCAGTCCACCAAGTAGCCACCAGAAATGCAGCTTGTCTTTATAATCTCTAGGGGAGGCTCGGACTGAGGCCGGAAAGAACAGGGACCGAAGACCGGGAAAGATGAAGTCTTAGACTAACGGACTTCAAAGAGGAAAATTTGAAATCGGTTATGCTGAGAATTACATCCAACAGATTTGTTACAGTAGTTAGTTAATCGTTACGGTTCCGGCATCACAGCATACCAGCTTGGCCCATTGTTGCCTAACCGCCAATGCCAGTGATTCCAGTCACACACTGAGTCAGATACGCTGGATACTTCAAGTGTATGCCGTAGCCATACAAAGTGTCCTCAGTCAGCAAAATACACACGATTCGATCTGGCAAACCATAAGGTGCATGCCTCCTAAAACACACTGCGAAACAAGACTTCATCGCTGAAAATCAACTTTATTCGACGAAAAGCTGGGCGATGGGTAGATTAAAACTAATCCTGACCATTCTTATGATGTCCTCGGCCAAGTTGCAGTCACGGCCAGCAAATAAAAAGCAGCTATAGCACACGCCTTGTCCCAGGAACACAACGAAGAAAAATACATCACCTTTCATTGCCGTTATGTACGAATCTGGAACTCAGTCAATAACTGATAATCACAACTCATAGTGCCGCCATGAGCACTAAACTCAGTAGCTCCGGCTGCAAACCGGACTTCCATAATCGTGCAACATCGAAACTGGAAGAAAAACGGCGACGAAAACGGAAAAAATAAACCAAGTTCTCAACGTTCATCCATTCCCTATCAACATCGGAACCAGTGCCCATTTGTTACATTCTAGCCACGGATCTTTGTTTTGTCATCGATGTCAGTGTTGGGTAATTTATGTTAAGCATTTAGGTTCTAATATTCTTCACTCTTCAACCACCAACATTTTTTATTCAGCAATTCTCGCGTGAGTTAAAAAAAAAAAAAAAACCATACAGATTGACTAAGGTTTTTTTCTTCTCGAAAGTTGCTTCACAAACAAGGAGGTAAATATTTTTGAAAAAATATAATGTTGAATCACTTTCAGATTCTCAGAATATGACAAAACCTAGAGCAGCGGTTCGAAACCTTGGGGTTACGACCCCTTTGAGGGGTCGAATGACTCTAAGGCCATCGGAAAACACGTGTTCACTGAAGTTATGAAGTAGCAACGAACATAATTATATGACTGAGGTTGCCACAACACGAGGAACTGTGTTAAAATGTCCCTGCGTTAGAAAGGCTGTGAACCACTGACTTAGAGTGTGCTGGTCATAACGGAGCTGATCTGAGTTCCATCCTTGGAGCTGGTCTTATACCTACTGAAATATTTCTTCATGATTAGAGAATACACTTTCCTGTTGACAGTGAACGCCAGAAACAGAAGGACTCCCTGCAGAAGCACCAGAAACACGTAGAGGTAAGACAACACCTCGAGGTCCGGATAGATGCCGACCACAATGGAAAGAATCCAAGCAAATCCCATGGCCGTGGAGAGTTTGATGTAGATGAGGCACAACGTTTTCTCCGCTATTTTATGTCCAACCTTCTCTGCGTTCTTGTTGGATCGCTGTATGCCCACCAGGGTCAGAATGAACCCTGTTGTGCTGACGATGTATGTGAGGAAATATGGAACGACAACAAAGGAGAGTCTCGCCCAAAGGGGACCCGAAAACCAGGTGCAAAACGGTTGGCCGTAGCGAGGGTAGTTTACTGGTGTAGATGCAGGCACTTCATTAGGTTCTGTTGCAGGATGGGGACTGATGTTTCCTCCTCTGGTCGAGAAATCCAGGATTACCGAAGTCAGCACAATCACCAAAGAAAGTCCCCAAACGACGACGCTGTACCGAAGATAGACCTTCTTGTCATCACAGGACCTGACAAGAGAATGAATTCCAGGGCCAAATGTCAAGGCCATGTTTACAGAAATTGCCGCCATCCATCCGAAATGAGACAGAGTGATCACGTGACTGAGAACTGCCAAAACTGGACAAATGTAATCGTTATGAAGTTTCGTTAAAGTGAACAGACTAGCTAGAAATGTTAGCATCATTGTGGCCGCTAGAGTGGTGGACATTTTGCCTGGTAGAGAATGAAGCTCAGGAAACATGCAGTAGATTATGACCGTCGTCAGGAGACAGGCCACTGAGAGAAGGGTCAAGACACAGGTGACGACAATGTATATTATGTTTTCCTTCAGATTTTCTTGCTGCAACTTGAATTTAAATTTTGAACAAACGTACACCTCGTCTCCTGTTATATAAAAATCGCTTTCGTTATAAAATTGGTTTGAGGCTTTAACCAATAACTGAGTTCCCTCTTGCTGCGTTTCATTTAAGAAATAGACAACAACCGAACAGTTGTGATTGAACAACAGCTGCACATCTTGACATATGTATACTTTATATACTGAATCTGAAGGATTGTTAGATGTTCCTGAAACAGCAATGGTCAACTCATACCCTATGTTACTAAGAGGATAATAGAGTCCTTGCTGTGTATGGTTAAACACTACATAAGTAATGCCGTTGTACTCAACAAACGAGAAGTCAGAGCGTTGAGCGAGGGTTTTGCCATGTGTGCAAGTATACGTTTGCTGAGAAGAGCTGTGCATGTTAGAGACGGAGATCTGAAAACCTTTATCGCTTGATCTTAATGGTATCAAAGATTCTGCCACCTGCTCCAGCTCTTCGAGCGTATCTAGACTAACATTATGCGTTACGGATAGGATGAGATCAACACTCTGCAAACAGTTGCTTTGCTGTTGAGCAATGAGTTCTTCACATCGGAAAAGCGATGTCGAAATATTTTCTGGTGAAGTTCCATTAATATCTTTAGAATCATTTATCAGAACTCTGTCTATAGTAAAATGTTTGTGCGGCATCTTAGCTTCAGTATTGTCCCAAATCTGGCCACATGAAATATAATCACTGGTATCTGAGGTGGTTGTTAGAATGTCCAACCTGTTCCACCCATCTGGAAAAATCTGCGAAGATTCTGGAACAAAGAATGCGGCTGCAGTGTCAATGCAATCGCCTCTGAAGGGCATAAATCCAGATGAACAAATCAGCGTTTTGCACTGAAGAAAGAATGGGTCAAAGACTTCATGATCAGCACACACGTAGAAAATTGTTTTCTGTTTGTCGCTAGAAAAAATGCCGGTTATGTCGAGGATGATGAGAATTCCGCCATTTGGACCCAATCCAAACCGTCCCGGCACTGGCGCCGGAGGAGGAATAATAATAGGATTTGTAAAGTTACATGAATTTATAATTTGTTCCTGTTTGTTTACGCAGTTGAGACAGCGGCTGCAAGATGGGTTTCTGTTGTCATTGCCTGTAATATACGACTGGCAAAATACAGCGTCTGTCTGAGAACAAGTTCCGTTGTTGAGGTTTGCTACAATTTGCTGTTTGTTAGCCTTGCTCAGTTGGAAACTTGGCTCACAAACTCGTGGCTCACAAGTTCCTAGAGGCACAGTGAAGGACGCGTTACATTGTTTGGACGTGACAATTTCAGCAATGTTGGCCATCTTTAAAAACCGAATGTCATTCTTGTCAACAGTTTCCTGACAGTCAAGGTTCACTGGCCAGGGTTGAAGTTTGTCAGTGTCAAAGTTGTGACACTGAGCGCAGTAGATGTTTTTGAAACTGATGGAACCTGTTGAAAGTGTTACCGTAACAGGGGGAAGTAAAGGTGTCTCTGGATGTTCACATTTGGATCTGAGCAACATGTCTGAGAATTCTGACGGACACAGGCTAACTAAATAGACATATTTGGCCCAGCCAACCTGTTCACATGACGCGAAGTTGGATATAAACGAACTCAAGATTTGTTCCTTTACCTCTGGGCTGTTCTCCAAAGTGTTTATCAAATTTGGAGAGGTTGTAGTAGAGTTGACTTTCTGGTAAATATCAAAGATGACATCCATGATGTCTGCAGTTTTGGTCTTGGAGAAGCAACTTTGGAAAACATCCACACAACAGTCTCCGTACAAAACACACGACTCATCACAGAAACATGTGTAGTTCTGTGAATGGTTTGTGCATCTTACATTAGAAGTATTTCCATTGACCGATCTCTTTGTCCTTTGTCTAAATCTCTGTTGAGAAACATGTCTTGTCTTTGTCTGTTTTTGAGATAATATATTTTGCTCTGATTCACCTTGCATTTCTTTTTGATATCGAGAATTTGATGTTGTTTGTTTTCGTCTTCGAGAGTATACTTTTCTAAGTCTGTCATGTTCAGGCAAATTTTGTGAAACACTTTCAAATTCATTACTTTGTTGGATAGAGTTGCCTATCTGTCTTTTCAGTCTCGCAGTTCGCTGCGCTTCCGTGGCAGAATTAGGCCCGGTTCCACATCTGTTTCTACACATATTAAGCTCTGAACAGACGGTGAACGAGAAATCTCCTAACTTAACAGTGAACGTGAGATCGTCGCTATTGATCGAAATCATTTGTAGATCATTAGTGTCGACGTTTTGTGTGGCGTTCTGTTGTTGCGTTTCATTTATAGTTTCTGACATTGCTATGACAGCTGGCAGGCTAATGTCATTTTTTATGACATCTTTTCCTGGCATGACATTAGAGACGACTGTGATATTCTTAACCAAACCTGATATTGCCATTATGGCAGGAAGACCACTATCATTACTAACCATACCTGTCACTGACATGAAAGCGTGAACATTGTCATTGGGGTCATTTGTTAGATTAGAGACAGTGTCTCTTGTCAATAGTTCGCTAAGTAAAGGAGCGTGTTGTGCATTTTTTCTTGTCATGGTATCATGCTTGGCACTTCCATCGTTGTTCTTTGAAGTGTATGCGGATGTATTGGCTTTTGAAATATTGACATTTCTTTTATGGATTTTATTCTTACGGTTATTTTTTACGAGATAAGTAGGCCAAATATCAGATCTTCTAACCGCAAACGAATTTCTCACACCCACACTTACCATCGGGGAGACACGCTCTAACCTACTTTCTGACGCAACAGTCTTTTCCCCCTTATCTGTATCAGGTACCCATTTGTCGTGAACTTTAGACAACTTTATACGACTGATATTGTTGTTTCGCTTGGTTCTTGATGGTAGTAAAGTTGTTAAGGTGGAACTGGATGCAGAATCAGCTGGTGGGATGTCATCTGTGTAGACAATCGTATTCAATCCGTTCCTTGATGCGTTGCTCAGCTGTAGACCAGAGCAGCAATCCGTCAGTGCGATAACTGCCAGAAAAATCTCTGTCAAATAGTCAAGAGATAAAAACAGACAATTACGATAAATACAATAGGTTCCAGGGCCCTGTTCTAGGGAAAACAAGAATAAACCCAGTGGCTACCCAAAAGCAAGTCGTAAAAGTCTACTAATTGGGAGTTTCCTTGGAAGTCGGAGTGCATCTGCCTGAGAGGCGAGGAACCAGCAGTCTGCATACAAATGAGTCAGATCTGTAAAAAGAATGCACACACAACACTCAGGTTCTGGAACAATCAGAACTTATCGCCGGAGTTTACAGCTAGTGAACACGAAGAAGAACAAATTACCATATTGTTTTACTTTTGTAGCGATAAAGACACACTATTACAGCGTGTGCTCTCTGCGTGTCTTAGAAACCCCGCGGTCGCTCTAGCAAAAACAAATATAGAAGGAAATACACAATGAGCCCTTTAGGACATGTTAGTTGCGTAACCTTTACAGGAAGTTGCAGAACCCTCACCAACATTTGCTGGCTGTTTTGTTTTACCAGGCAATTTTAAGTTCAGTAGTTTGCCATTGATAAGCAACGACCTCTCGTCCTGAGTTGTAATGGATTCAAGAAGGAATTCGACAACTTACATAGAATTTCACTATGGGGAATTTTTTAATGTTACGGCTTACCAGCCAAAATAACACGCATTATTGAACATTTATACGATGATTCAGAATGTGTAGTGCGCACTGAAAATGGTCTAAGTGACTGGTTTTTGTTGGAAACTAGAGTGAAACAAGGTTACATTCTAAGTCCCTTGTGTTTGGGGTAGCCATTGATTGATTAACAAAAACAATTTTGCAAAAGCAATACTGACATTGACTGGGTAGAGCAAAGACAAATGGAAGATCTGGGTCTCGCTGATGAAATTGTTTTGTTGAGTAAAGATAACAAAAACATGCAATGAAAATTAGATGATTTGTCGTCTACAGCATCAAAAATAGGACTACAAATAAGTTGTGAGAAAATAGATATTTAAAGATACCAGAAACATATCCTGTAGATGTTATGCTAAAGAACAAACCAATACAAGTAACCGACTATTTCACCTGTTAGGGTATCAATTCTGTCTCTCAAGGAGAGACAGTGAAGGAGATTAAGATACGCATTGACAGAGCAAAACGAGTTTAATTTTTTTTTTTTTTTTTAGTTTCCAGAAAGCATGAGTTGTAAACCCTTTGGGTCGGTACTATGGATATAGCAACCCTTTGGCCTTGATTCCATGATCATTCATCATTCATTCAGTAGCATGTCCCTCGCGGAACCTCGCTGCCATAACAACCCTCCGGAAAACCTTCCTATCCTGAGCAAGATGTCCTGCGTCTGATACACCCATCTGGAGATCATCTGCCACATCCTGCACCCATCTTCTCCTTGGCCTTCCTCTTCCTCTCTTCCCAGGCATATACCCCTCCATTATTGTTCTCTCTAGACTTCCATGACGTTTCAAGTGACCAAAATATTTCAATTTTCTTTGTTTTATTGTCTTTACTAGCCAACCCTCTTCAATATTCAGCTCTTGAAGTATGGATGCATTTGTTCTTTTCTTTACCCAAGATATTCTTAGAACCTGTCTGTAACATTTATGTTCAAATGCATTTATGCGCTGTTCCGCTTGTTTAGTAAGTGTCCAGGTCTCACAGGCGTATGTTGCAATGGGAAAGATGCATGCTCTTAAAAATCTGACCTTTGTAATTCTATTTGTACAATTCCATAATTATTCAGTTGTTTTAGTCTTTGAAGAGCAATTGATAGTCGCCGTTTAATTTCTTTCATTGTGTCACCATTGTTGGTAACCAGTGACCCAAGATATTCGAAATTTTCCACCACTTCCAATCTTTCCTCATTAACATATATTTCCTTCTCCATGGCAGTTTTGTTTGTATGCATTATCTTTGTTTTTGCTATGTTAAGAAATAAGTTATGATTTTCACTATTTCTTTGGGGTGAGGTTAATAAGTTTTCTAAACCATTTTGTGATGTTGATAGTAATACTGTATCATCAGCATAACGAATTTCTGGTATTTCATGACCACCGATGTTTAGGGCATCATATTGTTCCTTGTTTATGATACCGTAAATCTGGGAGAAATGTGGCTTTTTTGCCGACCTCTGGACGTGAACCCGGACCACAATGAGTTCGTCACCTGGTCGCAGCACAGAGGGTTTTAACTAACTGCACTAGCGAACCAATATGGAGCGCTAGGTCATACAGCTTTAAGACCAAACTACCAATCTTCAAATGTAACGTTATTTCAGTTCTAACAGATGTCAGTGAAAGTTAGAGAACTACCAAAGATATGGGACGAAAGTTAAATGTATTTGGAAATAAATGTCTAAGAAAAGATTTGAACATAAAATGGGATTAATTAAATTTAAAAAAAAAAAAAAAAAAAAAAAAAAAAAAAAAGAAGTGAGGAAATACACCTGTATCGACTGCAGTAAGAAGGTAATATATTGGACACACTATGAAACTAAATGACCAAAGAATTACAAAATAGACACTGAAGTGGGAAACAATCCGTCTGGGAGAGAGAGAGAGAAAGAGAGAGAGAGAAAGAGAGAGAGTGTGTGATGGAGAGAGAGAGAGAGAGAGAGTACGTCTAATGGAAACATTAGGAAGAACTATAAGGAAAGGCTAAAAATGATGGGCTCTAAAAATACTCTGGACTCTGTCAGAAATCGAGAAAGTTGCATGTAATACAGCGAAGTGGATGAATAGAAAGCGAGCTCTATGTGACGTCTAACGGCACGCAAAGGATGATGAAGAAGTTTGCCATTGCCTTTCAACGGTCATATCTCCATACCGCTGTCGAAGTTCACACAAGACGGAATTAAGGTACAAATAGGTTATTATATTGACTATTTCTATTCTAGGAATTAATTACCTTAATACTGAAACGCTGAAAAATAAAGCATAATGGTACACGATTTGTAGTAAGGATTGGGACACTTATGGTGACCTCCAATTCCAGTTCCTTTTAAGAAAAACATTTAAAATCAAACTCAACCACATTCAACCTGCTGCCAGCTAGCCGAAGCTGCCAACAGTCTCCGGCTATATTTGTGGTCTTGTTTATTTGCGCCACTTTCGTGGCTAAAGTTCTGGTATTTGCGTCGTCTCTGGGTTTAATGCTTCTTTTCTCCATGTCAAACCGCTCATTCCCTATCCTGTGGTCAACTGTTTTTCTTGACCTTTCATTTCTGATGTTTCCTCCTTGGACCACCGATTATACATGGTTCGACAATTGAGTAATGAGACTGATTTTATTATAGCTAAGACAAAAATGCCATCTATGAATCACAGCATGGAATCCAAAGAGACAACATTCCTCTATGATTTGGCAAAGTTTTATCGCCGCCCAATAAGCTGACAACAAACAAGCCGCCATTTAGTTAACCTAGTCAGAGATGCATTGTTACGTAATCAGCATGGAGAAAAAAAAAAGCTAACAATAAATTCTGTTTAAAACTCAGAAAAAGCGCCATTGCAACAATTGAACTGATGCGACAAGTTATGGGGATAATTGTTGATCTCGTGCACATATTTTCCAGCTGGTATTCACGTTTCAAAAGTGGTGTGGAAATTTTTACTAATGCAACTAGACCTGGATGCCCAATTTATGTTCGTCATAAAGAACTCATTGCAAAATTCCTAGAACGGATACAAGAAGATCGTTGTTTTACTGTCAGGATGATGGTAGATGAATTTGGTGTTAATACAGAGACTATTCGTAAAATTTTAGTGGAAAATTTGGGGGGAAAAATTGCTTGCTGGTTTGTATTCAACACCTGGCAATTTGTTTCTTTATTGTGACAATGCACCAGCTCAAAGGGCTTTACCTGTACAGAAATTTCTAGCCCCAAAACAGATGCGTGTTCTCAACGATCCACCTTACTTCCCAGATTTGTCTCCCTGTGATGATTTTTTAGTCCCAAAATTCAAGTCACCATTGAAAGGACGCTTCTTTGACAATATTGATGACATCTAAAGGGCCGTAACATTGACTTTAAGGGCCATAAAAACAGAAGAACTACAAAGGTCGTTCCTGTGTTTGTTATATCATGGTACTTGCTGTTTCAAAGCACAAGGGGCTTACTTTGAATAAAAAACAGGTTATATCTTCAACAGTTGATTATCTTAATGCTTATGGAATTAGTCTCATTACTTAATTGTCGGACCTTGTAGTTTTAAAATTATGAGTATTTTATTTTGCCGAACAGTTTTAAGCTAGATTTTGCTGATGCAAATTCAACTTCTGGACCGGGAGCTTAAACAGTACGGCGCCCACGATATTGTGGTTACTTGTTAGTCTACTGGCATGAAAGTCTCGGGTTTAAATCCTCATCCACAGAGATCCTTTCCCCCTCCTAATACACATTCGTTCACAGGTCAAATAGGCCGAAAACTGGTAGTAGAAAATGTCCTAGTGTAGTGTTGACCACACGGGTGGTCTTTTGAAATATAGTTGACCTATTACTTTTTACATCACAAAGCCTCTTGGTTGCTCTTTTTAGCTGTCCAAGGTATTTTAAGCTTACTTCTGTAAAACCACATCTCTGATGCCTCACAGTTGTATGTTAAAACTGGATGTATGTTGCAGGTAAGAATTCTTGTTTTAACCCTCAATGACAAAGATGTATTAGATGTTTTTCATTTTATAAAATGCCCTTTCTGCCTCTCCTATTCTGTTTCTTATCTCAGTAACGTATCTTCCATCTCATGTTATCCATGTGCTTAAATACTTAAATTTATGTACTTGTTCACCAAAAAAAAAAAAAAAAAACCCATTGACTTTTATTACACCTTTACCTTACCCACTTTAGTTACAACACTAAAATCAAGAACTCAAATCTTACTTCCCATGAAAATCATTGTTCCTGGTAAACCGTAACAAACAAGACAGCGAAATCACTTTCCTGTGAGAAACCTGTATTCATGTGAAGACTTCAATGCGCTCAGACTTTAGTTACAGTTAACACATCGACTAAATCGAGCACCATATCACGGTATCAACTGCTCAAAACGGAGAAATTCTTGTTTATAGCTGGCAACAGATTGCCTGAAGTAAGGTCTCAAACTCTACATTTGCGCAGCTTTCGGCGTCGTGTAAGGAAATCTTTGCTGTAACGATATCACCGCTGTTCAGGTGACTGTATTTTATGTAGTCTTTTATCACATGTCAACAGGGTGAGCGGTAAACATATTAAATGGGAAGAAGTATAGGGCTAAGTTCACGCCACAGGCTCGTGCATATCGTGTGAGACTGGTATACTCAGTACGTGATATCAGAAAAGTCAGACCGATTCTCTTGATTTCCAGTGACGATTCCTAGTACTCAATTCTATAACTGATTTCACGTACTTATTTCTAGTACTTTTTTCTAGAACTGATTTCAAGTGACGATTTCTAGTAATTATTTCTATAACTGATGTCAATTTTGCATTTCTAGTACTCATTTCTAGAATTTATTTCCAATGACGATTTCTAGTGCTCATTTTCAGAACTGATTTCAAGTACGCATTTCTAGTATTCATTTCTAGAACTGATTTACAGTGACGATTTCTAGTACTCATTTCTACGATTGATTTCAAGTACTCATTTTTAGTACTGATATAAGGTCAGGCCGAAGAACGAACAAACAACCCCCCTCCCCTCCCCCTTTTACCGCAAAGGGTTAAGCGTTAAGCTGGAAGGCCCGTCAGCATGATGTCCTTTTAGTCTCAATTATTGCCTACTGTTGTTAATTGCGAAGCTCGAACACAAACACACACATACAAGCTGGGAGTGGCAGGGGCAGGGGGGGGGGGACACTACATACTAGAGCTGACTGCAGGTTTTGTATGTCATGAGGGGGAAATGAGGGGCAGGGAGGTGGGGGGGGGGGGGGTCGGGCATGGGAGACTAAGAGAGAAGAATGTTTGACATTTTGGCATCAAGTTGTGAAAAAATAGCTATGCGGTCTTTGCGCCTCAAATGTGTGATTTCAACAAAACACAGTATTAGTCGCAATTTACTAAATGCTTATTAGGGGCAGTAGGTCTATTAATACAACCCCACCCCCTAGCCCCTTCCAATGTGGAGCGGGAACTCACGTGGAAACATGGAGTGATTAGAAGATAGTTATCGATCAACAACCAACAACAATGCACCCGTTTACGTAATTATCAAGAAACCAAATACATAAAGACACCTGTTTCAGGCCCTTAAATGTGTGGAGTCTGCAGATATTGACCTCACTGACTATACAAAAAAAAGTTATTTTGAGTGTTCCTAAAGTTTGTGTTAGGGGCTGCGTGGTTTCTAGGCATTGTGTCCACATCGAGTGCTAGATGTTCTGGGTTCAATCCACGGTAAGGGCTGAGATATTCTCACGTGGACTTGGATATCTGGTTATTCCCTCTGGTCTCTGGGTAGTGACATCGGATGCTAGTGTACATTGTTGCGCACGTAAAAAATCCCTTGGCAGTTGGAAATCGAAAAGAGTAGCCTAACCGAGCTGCCCAGTCATAATTTTGAGATAAAAATCTACCCAAGTATTTCAGGACCCTAGTCGGTGCTACAGAGCCTGTGCACTGTGCTGAGCTTCTTCGGACTCAGGCTTGGTCTAGAAGTAGAAGGGAGCACTTATGGGTTACTACCCGTGGGCCATGATGTTGATCCGTTGTTCAAACCTCAAACCCCAAAGTTTGTGTTAGTTTCTTTGCCAAGGTTCACATGGTTTGATACTGTGTCAGTTGGTTCGTAAGCTGGTTGTTTGATTGATTGTTTGTTTAATTTATAGATAAGCTGGCAGAATTTGAACATTTAAAAAATAATTAGCTTTGTTAGTTAGTTTAAAGTTTAAATACTTTGCCTTTAAAACTGAAATGTTATAGGAAAATCCGCAAATTCTCAGAATAGTATAGCCCAAGCCAGGTGTCGTGGTTTTGTCATCCCACTGATAACAGGTTGTAACCCAGTGTCGTGGTTTTGTCGTCTCACTGATAACAGGTTAAAGCTCAGTGTCGTATTTTTGTCGTCTCATCGATAGCAGGTTGTAGCCCAGGGTCGTGGTTTTGTCGTTTCACTGATAACAGGTTGTAGCCCAGTGTCGTGGTTTTGTCATCTCACTGATAACAGGTTGTAGCCCAGTGTCGTGGTTTCGTCGTCTCACTGATAACAGGCTGTAGCCCAGTGTCGTGGTTTTGTCGTCTCACTGATAAAAGGTTGTAGCCCACTGTCATGGTTTTATCGTCTCACTGATACCAGGTTGTAGCCCAGTGTCGTGGTTTTGTCGTCTCACTGATAACAGTTTGTAGCCCAGTATCGTGGTTTTGTCGACTCACCGATAGCAGGTTGTAGCCTAGTGTCGTGGTTTTCTGTATTTGTCTTGCGCGTCTCGGTTGGCTTGAGTGAAGCATTTTTGCGTCTTTTTGTAGGTTTCAGCTACACTATTTATCCATCTCTTTCTTGGTCTTCCTCTCGACTTCCTCCCAGATGTTCTGCTGTAAAACGTCTAACAACCAGTCTGGTCTGGCTGCATTCTCACTAGATGATCGAACCACTTAAATCTTAGTCTGTCAATATAGTTCAGACATATTCTTATTCCAACTTTCTATCTAATGATTGGATTTATAACCCTGTCTCTTCTTGGGTTTTTAGTGACCTTGCAGAGACAGCACATTTCACAAGTAGTCATGTTCTGTCCCGGTGCCCTATTCCCTGTCCATGTTTGGCACTGATAACATCAAGTAGCAATAAAGATGCTTTTAATCATTTGCTGTTCTGCTGAAAGGGAGACATTTGGGTGTTTAAGCAGTGGGGCTAACTTGTAGGTGACAGCATTTGCTCTCTTTTCATATATCTTACCAGTTGTTACCATGATCTTGAGTCCATTCATTTCAATGGAAGTTAGTTGCGTATCCTTTACAGGACGGAGCAAAACCAACAGCAGCATTTGTTGGCTGTTTTCTTTCATTTTAAGTTCAGTAGTTTGCCATCGCCTGCTCCACGCCCATCTCGCAGTACCACTGTCGAAGCCAACGCAAGTCAACCCTCCAAGGCTGGGAGCGATAATTTCAATAGCACGTCGGAAAAGCACGAACTGTTTATTCTTTCTAATCAGTTTACAACATTCATATGTTGCAAGAAAATATCACGATATCGTAGAAACAAACAAGAGCCTCTTATTTGTTTTCTACGATATCGTGATATTTTCTTGCAATCTTCTTAAAAGCAAGACAAGAATTTATATTTCAGTGATTATTATAAACAAAAATAGACACTTTTGAGAACAAATGTCTGAAAAAAATATTAAATCTCTACTGGACATATTTCAGATCGAGTGCGCCATTATGTCAAGAGACCAAACAAGTCAATGTATCCAGTTTTATAAGAAAGCGTCGCTGGAACAACATCAGACATGCACTCAGAATAGATAAGACAAGACTCCCCCATCAAGCACTTATATGGACACGGGAAGGGAAAAGAAAATGAAGAAGAACAAGAGAGACCCTGCGTAGAACCACCATTAGGTAAGCCTCAGCCTTAGGCCTAATGAACAACCAAGTCATAAAACAGGTGGAAACGAACCGGCAGACATGGAGAGCTACGACCTCTGCACCCTGCGCCGCTCAAAAGGAAGAGCTAACTATTTAACTAATATAGTTCAGTTAAGCACTGATATCACAGCGCTCGTTTGACAACATGCTAGACGTGAATCCTCCGCACTCCGATCCTATTTGTCTTGTTATACATTTTTTTAAACCATCCAGAACCAGAGATGCCTTCTAGGGATTTGAATGTCCTTAGTTCAAATTTACGTCAAACTGACTTTTTGTTTCATACTTGACAGTGGCTCCCAGGTCTGCCCAGCCTCAAATAGTCACCAGGCTTAATCCTGAGAGGTAAAGGCGCACAGAGCGATAATGACCACATCAACAATTCATAGAAATACCAGTCTAGCTTCATATGCCACATGGGCCACTGGAATGTAGATGGATCTTTACCAGACAGTCAGCCATTCTATCGTGTTGGTCGTTTCTTCTTCTTCTTCTTCTACTACTACTACTACTACTATTACTATTACTACTACTACTACTACTACTACTACTACTACTACTACTACTACTACTACTACTACTACTACTACTACTACTACTACTACTACTACTACTACTACTACTACTACTACTACTACTACTATTACTTCTTCTTCTTCTTCTTCTTCTTCTTCTTCTTCTTCTTCTTCTTCTTCTTCTTCTTCTTCTTCTTCTTCTTCTTCTTCTTCTTCTTCTTCTTCTTCTTCTTCTTCTTCTTCTTCTTCTTCTTCTTCTTCTTCTTTTTCTTCTTCTTCTACTTCTTCTTCTTCCTCTTCTTCTTCTTCTTCTTCTTCTTCTTCTTCTTCTTCTTCTTCTTCTTCTTCTTCTTCTTCTTCTTCTTCTTCTTCTTCTTCTTCTTCTTCTTCTTCTTCTTCTTCTTCTTCTTCTTCTTCTTCTTCTTCTTCTTCTTCTTCTTCTTCTTCTTCTTCTTCTTCTTCTTCTTCTTCTTCTTCTTCTTCTTCTTCTTCTTCTTCTTCTTTTTTTTTTTTCTGTCGTTCGCTTGAAATAGATTATCTATGTCTGCAATGTTGTACTTAGAATGAGCTTCACTGTCTTTTGTAATTAACTTGGCGACCCGTAAAGTTTGGCTTCAAACCGTGTTTCTCTTGGCCAGAAGTTTTGCCTTAATATGCTTTATTTTGGACAGTCTTGGATGACGTGATCTGTTGTCTCAGGTGCCAATCCACAGGAGCACATGGCTGATTCGCCGATCAAAATTTTGTGTGTACATGTTGCTGCTAAGTCTAGTGTGTCCTGTTCTAAGGTGTAGAATAATAACTTGTTCTGGTCTGTTTGAAGAATTAGAAAAAAAAAAAAAAAAAAGGTTTGTTTATTTATGGAATGGCCCAGAATAACAGCTCTAGTTGTTTGGTATCAAAAGTGTTGAAGTCTTTTTCGTGTGACAATCGATCATTATGTCTGGTCTTTACATTTTCCTTGCTGTCAGCTGAGAAAGCCACAGACTTTTACGAAGATTGTGATACAATGCATGTCCCTCACTCCATACAAATTACCAGTCTTAATTCGGAGAAGTAAAGGCGGCCGGCTGGTTCATTTCCTTAAAAATGTCGTATCACGGAGAAAAGACTCATAGAATGTCCAAAAGCGGTGTATACACGTAGTTCGTTTGTCTTCACTTTCTCAGCCATACTAATGCGCTCAGCTGTACAGCGTCAGAACCACTGCTCTCATAGATAAGTCAGCAACAAAAATTATCATTAAGCACACGAAGAATTACCATTATAAAGTTATAATCACACAATCTGTATGCCAGATGATGTATTTTATTATACAGAGAGTACGTACTAAGATCTTTGAACTATAGAGAATTTGCTACGGATCGCGTTTAAGACACATAAATAATTTACGTTATGCTGATGACACCTCCCTGATAGGGACGAATCAGAAGGAATTGCATAATGTGATCGATTCAGTGGTAATTAAACGTCAGTTACATGCGCTCTTCAGAAGGTCACAAACCAATTTCCGCATTTATTAGGTGTTAAGCTACCAAACAATTTTACAAGCAAAGATCTGTAAAACTGATGCACACCCAACATTCAAGTTCTGGAGCAGGACTGCAGTTCAAAAAGTGAACGAACAACCAGAACTTTTCCCTAGAGTTTACAGCTGGTGAAAGCGAAGAAGAAGAAGAATCTGTCTTGAAGACTAACATCGTCTCTCTCTCTCTCTCTCTCTCTCTCTCTCTCTCTCTCTCTCTCTCTCTCTCTCTCTCTCTCTCTCTCTCTCTCTCTCTTTCTCTCTAGCTATGCTATTCGTTGTGTTTTTTTTTTATCTTGGCTGACTCCAGGTTTGCATTGTTAATTTTCTTGCTGAAACAATTTATTTGATTATGTCAGTCTTTTTCAAACTTTTTTTCCGTCGCGAACGTCTGCTGTAAACTCCGGTAGAATTTTCAGTATGTTCATACACTTCTGGACAACTAGCTCACTTCTGATTAGTAGTTCTTAAGCGCCGTGACCTTCGCATGCGGTTACGAGCGTGTTCCGCAATATCGTTGATATGGTATGTTGCATATTTAATCACGTCAGCGCTTTTACGATTCAAAAAAAAAAAAAAAAAAATGGAGAAACTGGGTCTAACACAACTCCCTTAGAGAGTGCTGCAACCTATTTCATATGCACTCTCTTTCTCTGTTTGGGGAGATTAACGTCAAACTAACCCCGATAGATTGTTTTTGATCTCACAGGCAGATGTATCTCGACACAGGAAAAAAAAACATTCTTAATAAGTCGACTTGTACGACATGCATTTGGGGAAAAGGGGGGGGGGGCAGTGGGTCTATTCTGTTATTGAATACGACCAGCTCAAGAAACTTGTGAATGAAAAGAAACCAACTGTGTTTGGGGAGATCTACGTGAACCTAACCAAAATGCCTCATTACAATCATCAGCATATGTAGCCTCTTTCTCTTCAACTTTAACATTTCAAGCATTTAAGTCATATTGCAACAGATATCCTCGGTCGTCATTCTTATCTGAGACTGGCCTTCTCTTTCTATATGACGACGCCAAGTACTTGTAGGTATCGCATGTTATTATGTCTCCTAGGTTTTCTTGGTCTGTCTCGTAGTCTAAACCCAGTCCAAAACTTTTGCACACCCAGTTCATGTCTGTTACTCGTTCGATGCCAGAATAACCAACACTGAATGCCTGAAATGGCTAATGAAAGTAGAACATTATATATAACAATCAGAAGGATACAAAGTTCTTTGATCAGGTGAGGAGAAAAGGAGCACTGCGCCAAGAATCTTTCGACTCAGCCTTTAGTTAGAAGTAGAACGGAGCACTTATGGGTTGCACCCGTGTGCCAGGATGTTGATCCGTTAAATAAACAATAAACAAACAAACTAATAATAAACAATAGCGATGATAAGAAAGATTAAAAGGGATTAATGATTACTGATTAGAAAGGATTATAATCACAGCACTCCAGACAGATCCATAGGTGCTCCGATCTCCTCCTAAAAAGCTCTACAAATGTAAAACAACTGATGATGCCTGTTCTGTGTTGATTAATGAAACGTCTTGTTCACTTAGTGAAATGTTTATTTGGCGTGCTTCTCGGTACGGTAAGTGCAGTGCATGGCATTGATAACATCACTTTTGTCCAGTACTGGACCGGCCATAGCAATCGCAGTGTCAGCAAGATAGTCTGTCCGCTCGTTCTCTTGAACACCCGCATGAAATGACACAAAGATGAAGGTGGGGCAGCGATTCGTAGAGTGCTTAGTGTTGCAATCCATTCTTGCCTGATAAATCCAGCTTGGATTGTTATTCAAGCAAATTCATCGAGTCACTAAGAATGCATGGCTGTGTGAAATTTTGAGTACCGAGTCATGTCAATGCACTTATTACAGCCATAGTTTCCATTGAAAGGAGGATACAAGTTGTATCTCCTTGATGGTTTTTCCCCCATTAGCTTACTGTGAATGCCCATGCACTTCTCTTGCCCCTAATTACTGACCCATCTGTGTAAACTAAAGCACCACCTTCATCTGTGTTTTCGTCAATCAGTGTTCTGACCTAAAGTGTCAACAACGCCAGGAATCTACCGGCGATTATCTTATCGGCCATTACGTATATAATACACAAACTACAACAACACGAAGTGATGGCAAATATCAAAGGAAATAGCAAATCTTTTACATATTAGTAAAGCAATGCAAATCATATTTTCTCGGTCATTATCAACATTTGCAGAGAACAACCGCGGACACACATGGACGTCAAACTATCAAGTGTGACATTTTTTTAATGTCATCTAGAAGTGTTTGGATTATTAGTAAATATCGGATTCAACTTGGTGACCTGTGTATCGATATCATGTATGATTTCATGATAAATAAGTACAATTCGCCATTAGTATCAAGTGAATCGCTGTCTCTGCGGTTGATTGTAGGGTTGCTGGCCCGTAAAATGTGGTTTTCAGCTAGGCTGCAACATATGTGCCTTTCAACCCAACACATCAGTGGTAAGCAAACACGTATTCTCACCTCTTACGACTTGATTACTGTAACTTGTTGTCAGTATCAACATCCTTACACATCGGTCTAAAACTTTCGTGTTCAGAGCTTCGATGCAGCAACCACCTCAATGTCTTCTTACTCAACTTAGCCAGTAGTAAGAGGCTGCGTGGTCTCGAGGCCTCGTGTCCGCTTGAGTGCTAGAGGTTTCCGGGTTCAATCCCCGGTGAGAGCTGGAAATTTTTTTTCACGCTGACAGACTTATAATAATTCCTCCTGGTCTCTGGGTTATGAGATCGGACGCCCGTGTGCATTGTTGCAAAAAAAAAAAAAAAAATTCCTTGGCGCTGCCCGGCAAAATTTTGAGTTAAAAATCTATCCAAAGTATTTCAGGATCCTCGCCGGTGCTACAGAGCCTGTGCACTGTGCTGAGCTACTTCTGACTCAGACTTGAGTTAGAAGAAGAACGGAGCACTAATGGGTTACTACCCGTGTGCCATGACGTTGATCCATTGTTCAAAACCTCATACTTCAAATTAAGCAAGTAGGAGCTGACAGACTTATCTTCATTCTCTGCACCGCGACCTATCTCTTCTTGCTAGTCCGGTTTATGATCTATATTTAGATAGTTCATTGTCTCTTATTGTTTGTATGCGTCTCAAAGTCTCTGGAAAGCACTGAATTCTACAATGCCCATATCTATTCATTCATTACACACTGCAGACAATGAGAGTGTGTCAGTTCTTTCATTTCCCATCACCCAAGAAAAAGACAGACGAAGAAGAAAAGACAGAAGAAGAAGAGTATCAAAAAAAAGAAGGAAAAAAAGAGAAAGAAAAAGACGAAGAAGAATAAGAAGAGGAAGAAGAAGAAGAAGAAGAAGAAGAAGAAGAAGAAGAAGAAGAAGAAGAAGAAGAAGAAGAAGAAGAAGAAGAAGAAGAAGAAGAAGAAGAAGAAGAAGAAGAAGAAGAAGAAGAAGAAGAAGAAGAAGATGAATAAGAAGAAGTAGAAGAACAAAAGAACAAGAAGAACAAGAAGATAAAGAAGAAGAAGAAGAAGAAGAAGAAGAAGAAGAAGAAGAAGAAGAAGAAGAAGAAGAAGAAGAAGAAGAAGAAGAAGAAGAAGAAGAAGAAGAAGAAGAAGAAGAAGAAGAAGAAGAAGAAGAAGAAGAAGAAGAAGAAGAAGAAGAAGAAGAGAAGAAGAAGAAGAAGAAGAAGAAGAAGAAGAAGAAGAAGAAGAAGAAGAAGAAGAAGAAGAAGAAGAAGAAGAAGAAGAAGAAGAAGAAGAAGAAGAAGAAGAAGAAGAAGAAGAAGAAGAAGAAAAAGAAAAAGACAGACGAAGAAGAAGAAAAAGAAGAAGAATAAGAAGAAGAAAAAGAAGAAGGAATTATAGCAATAATAGTAATATTATAATAAAAATAAGAATAAGAAAAGGCGATTAAAAAAAAACACACACACACACAACCTCATCACTTTAAGAAGAACAAGAAGCAGAAGCAATGAGCACAAAAAGGGGAAACCGGGAAGGGGGAAAAAAGGGGTGGGGATGGGTAAGAAAAACAAAGATACATTACAGAAAATATATTTCCTTTACCCACGGTACACCAAACATTTCCTCAATACCCTGACAGATCAAGAACAAATGGACATTATCAGTCATTACCGAACATTTGACAGGATCAGTCATCATCATTGATACGTTACAACTCATTTGCTTGTCTCGCTAATGGCACGTATTCTTCGGAACTTAGCAAAGCAGAAAAGCACCGGATGTTAACTTTCTGAAGCCAGACACGATCGGAAAATCAAACATAAAGACCTTTACTTGTTTGATCTTTATCAATAACCTTTTTTTTTTTTCTTCCCGGGCTTGAAAGCGTTTAATGGGTTTTATAGATCCGAAGTGGGCAGTGATGGATATAATAAGATTCTGGCGTTGTATGACCTCAGTGTGCGAGATGGAATGTCATAAGACGGTACGTTGTTTTGCACTCATAAAAGAGTGTCTTCTGTTCTAGTATGTTAGCTTTTTTTTGTGTATTCGGAATCAGTAAGTAAAGTAAGTTAAACGCTGTTTTTACAAGGTGGCTTACCCAACATATAGTGCTAGACCAGGGGGCAGCATTTTTCTCGAGGTATGGCGTCCGCCTCATGTGCTGGAAGTGACCGGTTCAATCCCTAGTAAGGGCTAGGATCTTTTTCACGCGGACTTAAGTAATTCCCCCTAGTCTCTGGGTAGTGAGATCGGACGCCTGTGTACATTGTTGCGCACGTAAAATAATCCCTTGGCAGTTGGAAATCGAAAAGAGTAGCCTAACGGCGCTGCCCGGGCATAATTTGAAATTAAAAATCAACCCAAAATATTATAGGATCCTCACCAGTGCTACAGAACCTGTGCACTGTGTTGAGCTTCTTCGGACTCAGACTTGAGTTAGAAGAAGAAGGCAGCACTTATAGGTTACTCCCCGTGTGTTATGATGTTAATCCCATGCTCAGACTTCAAACCTCACACCGAGTGATAGACCAATATTTTCTTGGGAGCTGTTGGTTTGCTAACAGAGTTAGACGAAGAACGGAGCACTTATGAGTTTCACCTGTGTGCCATGATGTTGATCAGTTGTTTCAAAACTTTAAAAAAAACACACACACACACACACAAAACAACAACCTTATCGAACTTCAGTCTCATGTGGCGTTAACAGTCTTATGTACTGTCATTCACATAATCCATGTCTTGGGCAGTCATGTCTATCCACAACCTTCAATTATTTGCTGTCAATCTTGTAATCCATGTCGTGCAGCGTTGGAAGTCATGTCTATTCACAACATACAATTATTTGCTGTCAATCTTGTAATCCTTGTCGTGCAGCGTTGGAAGTCGTGTCTATTCACAACCTTCAATTATTTGCTGTCAATCTTGTAATCCTTGTCGTGCAGCGTTGGAAGTCGTGTCTATTCACAACCTTCAATTATTTGCTGTCAATCTTGTAATCCATGTCGTGCAGCGTTGGAAGTCGTGTCTATTCACAACCTTCAATTATTTGCTGTCAATCTTGTAATCCTTGTCTTGGGGCGTTGGCAGTCATGTCTATTCACAACCTTCAATTATTTGCTGTCAATCTTGTAATCCTTGTCGTGCAGCGTTGGAAGTCATGTCTATTCACAACCTTCAATTATTTGCTGTCAATCTTGTAATCCTTGTCGTGCAGCGTTGGAAGTCATGTCTATTCACAACCTTCAATTATTTGCTGTCAATCTTGTAATCCATGTCTTGGGGCGTTGGCAGTCATGTCTATTCACAACCTTCAATTATTTGCTGTCAATCTTGTAATCCATGTCTTGGGGCGTTGGCAGTCATGTCTATTCACAACCTTCAATTATTTGCTGTCAATCTTGTAATCCTTGTCGTGCAGCGTTGGAAGTCATGTCTATCCACAAGCTTCTGTCTTAAGTGCTGTCAGTCTTGTAATCCATGTCGTGTGCCTTTGGCAGTCATGTTTAACCAAAACATTCAATTATGTGCTGTCAATCTTGTAATCCATGTCGTGTAGCGTTGGAAGTCATGTCTATCCACAACATACAATTATTTGCTGTCAATCTTGTAATCCATGTCGTGTAGTGTTGGAAGTCATGTCTATCCACAACATACAATTATTTGCTGTCAATCTTGTAATCCATGTCGTGTAGCGTTGGAAGTCGTGTCTATCCACAACATACAATTATTTGCTGTCAATCTTGTAATCCATGTCGTGTAGCGTTGGAAGTCATGTCTATCCACAACATACAATTATTTGCTGTCAATCTTGTAATCCATGTCGTGTAGTGTTGGAAGTCGTGTCTATCCACAACATACAATTATTTGCTGTCAATCTTGTAATCCATGTCGTGTAGCGTTAGAAGTCATGTCTATCCATCAACATCATCATCATGTGCCCTGTCAACTGGCGCAGGCGCTCATGCGTCTTTACAGATCAAAATCCATGGTTGATTGGAACAGCTCCCTTGATAATATCCCTCCATGCCATCGTTTTAGCCCATCTAGCATCATCTCTCTTGATCTGCCTCTATCCCATTCTCCACTGATCTTTCCATTTGTCACGATGTTCTCTAATGTCTCTCTTCTCATTAGGTGGCCAAAGAACAGTGTTTGTCTCTTTCTTATTGTTGAATTTAGAGATTTACTTTCATTAGCCTCTTTCAAGCAATCGTTGTTAGTTACTCTGGCCGTCCAAGGTATTCGTAACATTCGTCTCAGAAACCACATCTTTATGTTGCTTCCAAATTCTTCTTAATTTGTTCAGTGTCATTACAATATTCGCTGCCATACAGCAGAACAGGTTCTTTGCCCATTTTAGCAACCTCTTTCTGACATTAAATGAGAGTGATTTATTTATAAGATATTATTTTTTTTTCTGAAATGCAGCTTTCGCTTGACCTATTCTGCTTTTAATCTCTGTCACACATTTTCCATCTGATGATATGATTGTTCCCAGATATTTAAATTTATTGACTTGGTTAAGTTTTTCTCCTTCAACTGAGACATCACAACGTGGAATTATCTTTTACTTTGATATAACCATTACTTCGGTTTTCTTAATATTCAATGAAAGTCCTTTCTTAGCACTGTCCATCCCCACAATATCCAACAGTTGTAAATCAAGTGCATTCTCAGCTATCAAGACTGTATCATCTGCACAACTCAGATTGTTTATATTGTATCCTCCAACTCTTACTCCTTTATTCTCTTTAATTTCCCTCAAAATTATTTCGCTACATAGAAAGAAAAGGTCTGGTGATATGACAACATCCTTGTCTTACTCCTTGTTTTATCTGTTTAAAAGTACCCAATCTGTTTCCCACTTTAATTGCTTCTACTTGGTTCTAGTATACTTTTTTAATTATTCTGTGATCTTTCCCGTCTACATTGATGTCTTCAAAAATTTTTATCATATCTTCAAATTTAACTTTGTCGAATTCTTTGGTATAATCTATAAAGCACAGCTATAAATCCTTTTGTATGTCCACTGATCTTTCTATCAGTTTTCGTGAAATGTATATTGCATTACTTGCCCCTTTACCTTCAATAAATCCATACTGCTCTTCACTCATTTCAATTCTTATTTTTCTTTTTGTTCTTCTCATTATAATTCTAAGTAGTAATTTGGTGACACGATTTATTAAGTTGATTGTACGAAATTCTTCACACTCAATTGCTCCTGTCATTTGGGTAAAGCAATAAATACAGATTTCATCATATCACTAGGAATGTCCCCAGTGTTATAAATGTCATTCAACAGTTTAGGTAATATTTCTATCCCACATTCCCCCAGTACTTCTAATTCTTCTACTGAAATTTCATCTGGCCCAGTGACTTTTCTTTCTTCATATGTTTAATAGCATCGCTAACTTCTTCCTTTAGTATAGACGGACCTTCTACATTTCTTTCTTCTGGTGATTCTGCTCTCTTTCCATCATATAATTCTCTTATCTATTTATATTCATTCCATCTAGTTATTATATCATCTTTGTCTGTTAAGATCTCTCCTGCTTTTGATTTTAGACATCATGTGTTTACTCGTATCTTTCTTCCAGTTTCTTTAACGTCTATCCACAACATTCCATTATTTGCTGTCAATCTTGTTATCCATGTCGTGTAGAGTTAGTAGTCATGTCTATTCACAACCTGTTGTCTAGTTTACTGCGATTCGCATTATCCATGTCGTGTGCCGTCGGCAAATATGTCTATCCACAACCTGCTGTCTGGTGTGCTGTCAGTCTTGTAATCCCCGTAGTGTGGTATTTTTTTTAGTCATGTCTATCCACAATCTTCTCTTATTTGCTGACAACAATTTTATATTCCATGTTTTATTATTATCCATTTTGGCTGCTTGGGAGTGCTGTGGTCCGACATCACGCCGTTCAGATAGTTACGCTCTGACAATATTGTCAAAGCAAGATGTTCACGGACGTGAATTGCTATGTTCTTATCAATATATGCATTTTTACATCTTTTACAGATGATCACCTTAATTAAGTTACGCGATTCTCTGAGGTCAAACACACCCTTCAGGAAGCAGACTGAAGGGGTGTAAATCACACATGGGCATTTTCTACATCTTTTAAGGGAACGTTTAGAAGTACGACATTAATTGCTGTCTGAGTCGGAGGCAGTCCGCTTCTGACGTGTATGTTCTTTTTCTTCTTCTTCTTTCGTTCACCTGAAACAAGGTGTCTATATCAGCAGTTTTGTCTCTTGTATAAATGTCACTGTCGTTATTAGTTCATTTAGTAGTCCATAGAGTTTACGTTCCACTGTTGTTCTTTCTGGCCAAATTCTGTGTCAAATTCGGTGCAGTCCTGAAGTGTATGCTCTGCTGTCTGGGGCACCTTTCCACAGATGCACATGACATGCATGTTCTTAATAGTACGGTCTCCCCACAGAACACTCCAATGTTGCTAATAAAACATCTTACGAGTGTCAGGGTCAGGACGAAGAACAAAAAGGCATGTATTGGAGAAAGTGGTCGAAAGCCAGCAGATCGCTTCTGTAAACATCTTGCTGGAATTATGGCTCTCAAACCTGTCCCCCTCCATTTCAGCAGTTCTGACTACCAAGATATAAACGATATCTCAATCACTGCTAATAAATCTTTTTCCGGTGATCAAACCAGTCGTTAGTCAAAATAAAATGGTTTTATCTTTAGTTTTGGCGTTGTCAGATCTTAAAAAAATAGATGAACTTTTGATAGTGGAGAATGTGAACAGGGAGACGATATATTTAAGGCTCTTTGAGAAAAAGAAAATAACCATCCAGTCTATCGGGTCAGTGATGACAACAGCTTATTTTAACGCTCATTATTCTAGGCTTCAGTATTGGGTATTGCCAACACATGCACGGCTTCGACTGATCAGTTCACCAATGTGTTCTTGAGGTCTGTGCTTACAAGATGCAGAACAGCTCAGTTGAGTTAAGTTGAGTCAAGAATTGTCATCACTGCACTCGGGGCATTCCCATGCGTGGTCCGTCCTTATCTTCAGCAGCCAGCGAAGAGTTCCAGTACTTACGGTACCGGTCGTAATCTGGTTGTATGTCCGTCTTGCCTTTTCTTTGAGTGCCGAGGTCATTGTAGATGTAAAGCATGTCTCGCAAGACTGTCCATTGAACAGCCTGATTAGGAAGGAAATACTGGTGCAACTCCCGCTCGCCTGCAATTTGCAAGGTCGTGGGTTCGGGTCCTCACGAGCCGGACATTTAAACAAATGACCTTGGTTCTTAGGTGGACCCAACCTTGAGTGGATTTCAGGTTCATTCCTGAAAAGTAAAGGCGGCCGGCGTAAAGATGACCACATCACCCACCGAGTACCGAATAGTCTATAAAATATAGGTCTAGCCCTATCTGCACGATGTGTCTGAAGGGTCGTTTACCTTTCATATTTCTGGGATAACTCAATCGAGTATGGAGATAAAAGAAGGTTCATAATTTGTTTTTGATCACAAAACTGGTCCGACGGGACGAAATCAGCGATGCGATCACAAAAAAAAAAAAAAAAAAAAGTTCCTTTAAATTTTTTTTCTACCACAAGTGCCCATCAGCAGACTCAACAGAAAGCAAGATACAGCAGTTTTCAGTCTACGCACAGGGCACTGTAGGTTCAACTACCTCATGCATAAAATAAATATTGTACAGTTTCCACAGAGTGCCTGTCAAACAGGACCACAAACACCTGAGCACATTCTGCAGACCTTCCCACTCTACCTTCACCTTCAAAAAGACACCTAGCCTCAACAGCAAAGTGTGCAGAGCAAGCCATGTGGAACAATGAAGGATACGCTACTGACATGCACGTTTATAAAGGCAACCCACTTGATGGTCTGATCTGAGCATACGAAACCGAACGCAAAGAAGAAGATTTTCTATATAAAATATTTTGCCGACTTATGAATTTCCCTTAGTTAGTGTAAATCATATGTAAATGTCACACCTAACAATTCGTTTTTTCCCCCTTACAGAAATGTCCCTAGTTTACCTTGTGCTACTTGTCCTGGCTGTCAGTGAGTCTGACAATCTAGATCAGACAGGACGCCCGTGGAATGACAGTGTCACTTATTCAAGCTTACACCAGCAGGACTATGACAGCACTATCACTCACACTACCTCAGACGGCTTATTTGTGGACGAAGATGTGTCGCCGAATGGCGTGGAGACTGTCCCAGAAATGGTAAATTCCGAGATCACACCAAATAATGATGGCGAGAACAACAACACCGGCAATAACTCAACAGAAGCTGACAAAGATCGTGTTCAATTGGCCGGGGTCACTTTTGAGCTGTGTTCAGACACAGACTTATGCCGACACATATGTAAAGGCTCTGAACTAGGAGAAGTGGGTCCATTTAGTGAATCGCCTGGTGGACCTCTTATAAATAATGGTGAAGTTGGAATAACACGGTTTGGATTAGATCCTGGTGATATCAATACACGACTTCTAGACAGGAGAAGGCGAGATATTGTAGCATCCAGAGTTGGAAGAGGTGAAGATAGTCTGAATGATGCACCGGGCACCAGTGCAAAGGACATGCTGGCAGAAAAGTCAGGAAGGGAGGTGTCTGCAGTAAAGACAGGAAAAGATAAATCTGCCGGAAGGATACGATTTGAAAGAGAAGCCGAAGAAAACGATGAAGAGGTAACTGAAACAGGAAACGATCAACTAAATCCAGAAGAAAAATGCAGAGGGCAAAGCTCCGTCTGCTCGTGTGATAAGTATTGTATAATATTTGGAGATTGCTGTGTGGACGTGTTTGAATACTGGTATGGGCAGAATGATTCCTTGACGGAGTTGTTCAGCTTAATATCAGATGTGAAGATCAGAACAAGTATTCAAGGCAACTTCACCAATCTGGTACAAATGTTGGAGCTGAACCCGCGCCAGGAAAAGAACGTTTTCAACGGCTTCCTGATGAGGTTTGCTTCATGCGAGCGCGTAAATGCAACCATTTCTATTTTCGTGATCAGTCGGTGTCCAGAAGAGAATGTTGACAAATCGTTGAGAGAAAAATGCGAGGATTTGAACTCACCTCTAATACCACATATTCTGGCCACTCTGCCAGAAGGCAGCGTGGTTTTCAAAAACGTATTCTGTGCCCAGTGTCATAGTATTGACAATTCCTTTCTAAAGATTTGGCCTAGCAAAATGAAATGCGATTCAGATTCTAAAGTATCAGTGCAGAAGGCACTCACTGTTGAAGACGTACTGAAACTCTATGAGGATGGCAAATGCCATATCATTTATACAGACTTGGAGACGTATCCTTCAAGATTCTGCACAAACGGAACCACCTCTGTGGACAACAACACTAGTGTTCATATCGGAGACTTGCAGTGTTCGGAGATGGATAGCCTACTGTGCACAGCCTATTATTTACCGTACAAGAAATACAAAAACCCGCACTGCAGCAAGTGCTACAGCGGAGAAGTCGTAGTTGAGACAGTCTGCGACGTTAAAGAAAACTACAGCATCCCCGTCAATCCAGGGATACTTGTCATTCTGGACATCAATGGCAGGTTCAGTCAGGACAGTAATGGGATGCAGTCTTATTTTTGCATGGACGACGAAGTGTTCGATCCTTTGACCTCTGACTGTATGACGCTGAGATGCGCATTCGGCCAAAAGCCTTTCAGAGGAGTTTGTGTGGATTCTGCAGACGTCTTTATCCCGAGTTCATCACAACTTTTTCAAGGCAGCTTGAGAAAGCTGCATTTTATGTCAACAATTAGATTCCCCGGCAACAAAGCTGCGTGCGCGGCAGCACATCAATTATTCAGCGTGTTTTTATTTGATATTTTTTGGCTAGTCAACTCACAGGCCGACCAAAAGTCATTACCTGATCAACTGTTTGATATTTTCAACATTGCGAAGTGTGAAGAATATGTCAACCAGACACATGTTACAGTTCAGTTTGAAGTAAATTTTGCGATGAAATTACAAGAAGAACTTAGTCAGCACACACTTAGTAACTTCACACATAGGGTATCGAAATTTTTACAAGGAAGTATCGCAAGTTACACAAATCATTTGCTTATTACCAACATGGTCAACCGTACTAAATACGATTATGAGTGCCCAGATGGGTATAATTTAACTATGTATAGGAATTTTACACTGGCTGACAATAATAACGAAATGTTCGCGTTAATAAATTCTGGAAACCAAAGATTCCATTACCCTCTAAATAACATAGGCTTTGATATGATATATACAAAACCACTTGGCTCAGATGAACTAATCATCGTTGACAAAACAGCGTACGTATGTGAAGAAAGCAAACTGTTTGCCAACACTGAATGTTCTGTGGTCTCCTATTGGTTGAATCAAACAAGCCAGAACGGAACAACGTTAAAAATTCTATCATCTAATAGGATTTACCAGGAAGGAAAATTTGTGATACGAGGGAAGGAAGTTTTCGTCTGTTCAGATTTTGTGTCGGCATTTCAAACTGACAAAATACCGTTGGTTAGCAGTGTCTTTTCTCTCGTTGTTACGCTTATCTCCGTCACCTTCCTCAGTGTCATGCTGGTGCTCTACTGCATGTTCCCAGAACTGCTCAGTCTCCCAGGAAAACTGACAGCCAGTTTGGCAGCAACTCTGATGGCGACATTTATTTTCAGCTTAGTTCCTTTAACCAGTCTTAAACATGAAGTGGTCTGTGCAGTTCTGGCAGCTGTGAATCACCTGGTGACACTAGCTTACTTCTGGTGGATGTCTTCTATTGCCTTCAACATGGCCTGGACATTCGGGCCTAACTCACTTGTTAAAGCCGTCAACGATAAGGAAGCCTTTCGTGGGTTCAGCATCGTTGTTTGGGGCCTGTCTTTAGCCATTGTCCTACCATCAGTCATTCTAGACATGGTCCATAGAGGGGGATCTACATCTTCTATTGACACAGCCCAACCTAGCACAGCACAAGAGGAAGCTTCCTTCCATTTGGAAACACCAAAAGCGGCAGATGAATCACCTCGATTTCCTCTATACGGAAAGGCAAACTGCGTGTGGTTCCTTGCTCCTTTCTGGGCAAGACTAACATTTGTTCTCATCCCTTATCTAATTAGTTTCACCATCACCGTTATCGGATTTACCCTCACCCTTATCGGTCTACAGCGATCTCGTAAAATCTCGGAAAAACTCGGGAAAGGATCTTCAGAAAGAACTCTTTGTCTGATCTACATCAAGCTGTCAACTGCGATGGGGTTTTCCTGGGTCCTTTCTATTGTTGTTGATTTGTATCCATATATTCTTGCGCTTCAGTATGTCTATGTGGGTCTCACTCTCTTCCAGGGAATGCTCCTGTTTTTAGCTTTCATGGCAAATAAAAGAGTGTACGCATTGATACGCCAACGAATGCAACCGAAAATTGCAAGGGGTTCACAGAAGACATTCTCGAGCACTGCCAATACTACGTACACTCGTACTACCTAACAAAACATGTGATTTAAATCTCTGGTTACTTTGAGAGAAACTAATGCAGACAAAATCACAGGTTTTAAGAAGGTAATTTATATTATAGCTATTACTGCGACCACTGATATATCCTTGCTTTTCTTCTGCCTTTTTAGCCCCCAGTGGAGCAGAGGCCCTCAACAAATTCACGCAGCTCAATCCTTCGCTATCGCATGCAGCTCTCCCTATGGCCTCCCCATCTTTTTAACTTCATTCTTTAGCTCCTCTCTCCGTGTGAGTGTGTGCATGGCTTTTTTTATATTTTTGGTCGTCTTCCTTTATTTCCACGATCCTGTGATTCCAGTGCAAAGCATTCTAGTTATATTGTTCTTTCTCAGCGTGTGCCCTATCCAAAACCAGCGTCTTTTCTTGACGGCTATGTCCATACTGGAACTTGTTTAGTTCACTCCCAACCCTCTACATTAGTGATTCTATCATACCATTTAATTTCCTATATTCTGCACAGGCACCAGTTAATGAATGTTTTTATTTTTTTAGTACCTGTCTTGGTTGTTCTCTGTTTTTCCACTCAACCGATATTTTCCATATTAGCTTCGGTGTACTTTTTCTGAGCTATATAGCCTTAGCAGCTCTAGTTTTGCTATTGTTTAAGTCTGCCTTTTTACTTGTTTTACCTTCGGTCATTTTTACGGTTTCTCGTGTTATACACGCTTTATGATTCCGTTCTTTCTTACCAAGGACTTCTACAAACGATTTATTCGCTTTCCTTTAATCTTATCCCAGCAGACCTCAGTACTTACTACTTCAAATAATTGCTGCAAGACCTGTTACTTAATAAAGACATATCCTTGTACACATACAAGATCCGACAATTAGGTAAGAGACGGATTTTATTATGGCTAACACAAAAATGCCATCTATGATTTACAGCATTCAATCCAAAGAGGCAACCATCGTTTCTGATGTGCCAACTTTTATCGCCGCCCGATAAACAGACAACAAACAAGCGGCCATTTTGTTAACATAGTCAGAGGTGCATTGTTAGGTAATCGCATAGAGCAAAAAAGCTGACATTAAATTCAGTTTAAAACTCAGAAGTGCCACTGAGGCAGTTGAATTGATGCAGTAAGTTTATGGGGATAATTGTTTATCTCGTGCACATATTTTCAGCTGGTTTTCACTATTCAAAAGTGGTGTGGAAATGATTACTAATGCAACTAGACCTGTAAGCTCAATTTTTGTCCGTAATGAGGAACTCACTGCAAAATTCCGAGATCATTTTTCGACTTCGGGGATGATGGTCGATGAATTTGGTGTTAATAAAGAGACTATTCGTACAATTTTAGTTGAAGATTTGGGCAGGAAATAAAGTTACATGCCAGTTTGTATTCAACACCTGGCAATTTGTTTCTTCTTAATGTCAATGCACCGGCTCAAAGGGCGATAGTTGTACAGGAATTTTTGGCCCAAAAACAAGTGCGTGTTTTTTCCATCCACCCTATTCCCTCGGATTTGTCTACCTGTGACTATTTTATATTCCCGAAATTCAAGTTGCCATTGAAAAGACGCTTTTTTGACGATATTGATGACATCCAAAAGGCTGTAACATCGACTTTAAGGACCATAACAACAAAAGAACTACAGAGGTCGTTCCAGTGTTTGTTGGATTGTGCCACTTGCTGTATCAATGCATAAGTGGCTTAATTTAAATAAAATACAGGTTATATCTTTGACTGTTGATTTTTTAATGAATTAGTTTCATTACTAAATTGTCGGACCTTGTATTTATGCTTGTGAAAGATCTGCTAGTAAATTAACTAATGTAACTCTTGTTGTCTCAAAATTTTTATTTATTAGCACGGCGAAGAGATGCATCCTATTGTCCATTTTAGGATGCAATATTTTGTTATTTGAAGCCCTACTCTGGCTCTTTCCAGCCCGGCCATTAATATGAACTTATGGCTGAGCGTGGTTTCTAAGACCTCTCCACGGTGATCCTCACCCACATGGTGGCACATTTTGTCATTGGGTGTTTATCGCTTGTGTGATGTCCTGGTGGGGGGTAAAGTCAGTCGGTCGATGGAGAAGGGTGGAAATCATTTAAAAGTACATGTTTGAGAAGAATCGTTAGCATAAAATTATATAAAATCAAAAAGAAGAAGAAGAAGACGAAGAAGAAGAAGAAGAATGTGGAGGAGAAGTAGTAAAAGAAGGAGTAGACACATCCTGCCAACCTTAGCTGTCATTCCTTCTTTTAATTCTGATGATAAGCAATCTTGTTTCCTATACTGTACATAATTCCGTCCAGAGTATCTAGACGAGAGGTTCTCAAACTGTGTCACGCAAGAGACAGCCAGGGGTGCCGCGGCAACAAATAAGAATAGTGGGACAAAAATTATGACACTATTAAAAAAGGCATGAACATACTTGAAAGTTATAGGTTAAGCTGTCTTTCCTCGCCATGGTTAAAAAGAGTTTATTTCTTGTTTCACACTCAACGTGTATCAACTTCATAACATGGCAACCACAACGAGTTAAGAACTGTCCTGTATTCGTGAAGGTGTAGTGGATAAAATGAAGTTGTGATTACATTTTGGATGACATGTTAAGGTGGAAACTGTTATCTGTACAGTAATAACTGTTAGCCTGGTCAAGTAAGTACTTATATTTACAGGTAAGGTGTTGTGTGTGTGAGTGTGTGTGTGTGTGTATGTGTGTGATCATGCATTTTTTCTTTCTTTTAGAGTTAATTTGCCCAAATAAAATCTGAAAATATTGATGACGAGAATATAAAGGTGCGTTTAAATTACTTTGAACGCACGGCTGAGGAAGCTATAATTTGAAATACGAATTCGGTTGCATTCGTTCGTGTTTGGCCTTGTTCCGGTTGGAAACGAACAGGCACCGGAAGAACAGTACGTAAACTGACATAGAAGTGATCCTAACAGCTGAATGGTTCTGTACAAATTAAAGAGTTATCTGAAATGCAATGGTTCTGATTTAGTCCGTGAATGTTAAGAAATATTCAAACGCTGTGCTAAATCTCTTCAGGCAGGGTCATCCATCATGGAGAGAATTTCTAAAAAAAAAAAAAAAAAAAAAAACGAAAATGGAGATAATGACAAATACATCCAAATAGTTTCGTCAATGGCATTAAAAAACAACTGAACATTAAATCTCCACTGTTATTTCCCTTATTAACCTAGTTTCTCAAAAGCTTTTAGTGTAGATGTGCCGCGAATTTTTTTTTAGCCCTACAAAGGGTACAGTGGCGAAAAAAGTTCGACAACCCCTGATCTAGACAAGCAATGCTTCAACATTAATAACACGTATGCCGAAGTTTGGCATCCTGTGATTGGTTCATAACGACACGTGCACTTTCTAAATTGTTTAAATGAATTCTCTGATCAGAGTTAGCTGCATTCAGATCCGACTTTTGAACCGACTGAAGACAAAGCAAGGCTACCTTCGCAACGTATTGTGGTATAGTCTACTTTTTTTTGTAAATACGTAGTCTTTCTTGAGCGTCTTAAAGACAAAGCAAAGCTGGCTTCGCAACGTAGTTATGTGTGGTACAGTCTAATTCTTAAGTGAGTCTGTCTTGAGCGTTTTACATGAGAGTCTTAATGTCCTAGATCTTTGTATTTTTCTTCTACTCATCTTCCACCATGCACCTCACTGAAGAGTAGGGGAAGATGTAATGTTCGTTGATGAGCTCTGTCAAGAGCAATATTAAAACTGATGCTCATTTCTGTAGGGCTGTTTACTCAATCACATGTTCTGCTTTATTGCCCCATCCACACATATTGATTGTCCCTATCCTGATCTTAACCTTCTACTGGCTTCTATTTCCCTATTTCTAAGGGTATAGAGACCAGTCAAGATGAAAGAACCCGCTTCTTTCATAGTACATCATCTACTAATTCAGGACACGTAATTGATACAGACAGTGCTTTCCGTATGGGTTACCAGACTCCGAACAGGAGACTGATTAGAATAGCCGAAGCTTTAACAATTAAAATCAACAATCCCCTCCTTTGTAAGCAGACGGAATTTATTGTATTTTAAAAGTTACCCTTGTAAGTCACGTGACTATGGTGAGCTTCCGGCGGCCAGAAACACACACACGATGTGTCGGAAGAAACTATTCGTATTTCAGTTGGATTTATTCAGTTTTGTGCTTCATTTTATGCTGATGTAACTCTGTAGTAACGCACCTGATGAGAAGCAGCGAAATATGCCTAGCACTAAAGTGTGCAATGTAGTGTTTTAGCGGATTATTTATAATTCTAAAACATCTCCCAATTTCATCTTGGGCTAAGATGTAATAGATACCGTAAATATCTATCTTCTTATAGTCCATACTGAAATGAGTATATAGTTATGTTTATCTATAATCTTTCAGAATTTTAAATCTTCGCTTGCTGCTGAAGATGGGGACGGGGCGTTTATGGAGGGGGGGGGGGGGGGCGATTTCAGAGTGCTATGATGTCGATTAATAATTCAACATATAACATATAATCGCCGGATGCACCAGTCACATACCACCAAAAGAAAAGAATCTTTAAATCGACCAGGAAACCACCAGCCCCAGCACAAGACGATTATTTTATTATGGACAGATCAGAACAAGTCCTCCTCCGCCTCAGAACAGGGCACAACCGATTACGTAACCAATGTACACACAATTCAAGATAGGTGTATCAGCCATGTGCACCTGTGGAAAGGTGCCCCAGACAGCAGAGCATGTACTCCAGGACTGCATCGAATTTGACACATTAAGGCAAACCTTTTGGCCAGAAAGAACAACAATGGAACGTAAACTCTATGGACCACTGAATGAACTAACGACGGCAGTGATTTTTTTTTTTTTTTTATACAAGCGACAAAATTCAGGAGAACGAAAGAAGAAAAAGAACATATAATCTTTTGTGTCGAGTACTTTCATCAGTTCTGACACATATGATCCTTCATGCCATGAAGTCACACCGTCCAGCATCTGTTCTCTCGGTCTCCATCTGCGTCTCTTGCCTTCCAGCTCTCCCACTGTCACGATTTACTCCAGTTTTCTAGCTCTCGCGACATGATCTAAAAATGCAGACTGGCTCCTACTGATGTCAACTATTAATTCTCTTCATGAGAAACATTTTTCTTCAAGAAAACTTCATTACTGTCCGGAATATTTTCTGTCGCGGATTCGAAAATTAACGGAGCCAGTTTTTTTTTTTATAAATGACGATGGTTCCGAGGTCGTCCCCGCTTTAAATGGGTACCAGGTGTGACAAACCAACGGAATATTTCAGTCCGGCAAGAGTTTATTGCATCTTGTAAGTTAAAACAATTGCGCACTTTAAATAAATATAGATGCGGGATTGGTGGTAAATGTACGACGGCGTTAAGAAGCACATAAATTATGAAGTTTTTTTCTTAGTTACTACTAGGGAACAAAACCCTAGATCTAGTGATTCGTTGCTACACCAAACGACCGTCCCTGCCTTAAATTTGGCGTTTCTAAAAAGATATAATAATAATACGAATTCAGGTGAGATTTAGGCTCTTCTTTCAATACAGGCCGGTAGCTGGAAAGCCGCCGATCGGCTTAGTGGGAGTTCTCTCCCTTAGCTGCATTGCAAACACGGAGCGGAAAAGTCACGAATCAAATGACATACTTACCTATCATCTAGTAATCTGGTAATCTGGTAATTTTAGTTTCAGCTTCATAGCAAACGGGTCACCCCATCTTTGCTCCGTTCCTGTGCTAACGAAAAACACACATAATGTTTATCACAGTCCCTTGTGGAAAGACAAACTACTGTGTCAGCAAATCTAGCATACGCTCGCATTAAAAGCATATGGCAACCATCCGAAGTGCTAACACAAACAGTCTGACGTTAGAAATGCAGTTCATCATGGATGGTAGCAGAAGTCACCAAAAGATCAGCAGTTGCACACGCGATCAATTTTAATCAAATAATGACCTCACCAATATTGCGACAACCGGCATCGCGCCATTTTCTGAATCTACAAATCAGTCGAAAAACATTCCAAATGAAATCTGCAGCTCACAGTGTCACGCCATGCACTCAACTCAGAAGCTGGGTAACGAAACTATATACTTCTAGTCTACAAATTGGGCAAAAAAGCAACGGCCACAGTCTGGCAGAAGCAAAACAGTTGCGGTGCCTAGTGTTCATTTGGACCTGAAGCATTATGTGAGGGTTAATAAACTGTCACCCCAGCAGTACCCTACTATTAGCTGGGGAAGGAGAGATAGGAGTCAAAGTGGATTCAGGGTGAAACAGAGTGAACGTTGATCAGCAAAGACAAAGAGTGAAAGCTGTGAAATGGTTGTAGCAGAGCCACGTTGAATTATAACTGAGGACAACAGAGCTGTCCTACTGACTGTTAATTGTGCGAATCGAGTGTATCTCAGCGTTTACCGTGGCTTGGCTGTGTACGCAAAGGGCGATAAGCGGTCCCTGATAGGATGGTTAAAGTAGGAGGCTGTAACGTTGTTTCTGGTCGCTTATGTGATATTATGAACAAACACAGAACTACAGACAACCGTCTTCGACTGTCATTTGGAGACCAGTAGTACTTTGTCGGAAAAGAATTCTGCCTGATCAGTCAGCCTGACTGCAAGACCCTAGGCTCATTGTCGAATGTGTACGAACGAGAGCTAGTACGAAAGAGACATTAAAATTGATATTGTTTTATTCCTCAGTACAGAGTATAACAATAAAAGATTGATTTACTGTGTAAATAGTATTGTTAACTAAATGTGCTCCCCTGAATCAACTGCACACACTTGCTTCAAATATTTTCATCATAAAAACAATATTAAAAGAGATGTGTGCATGGAGTACAAAAGACACTATAGAAACAAAATAAGATGTTAACAAAAGCTACAGAACTAGGAAAAGACAGGAAAATACATCTAAACTTCGCTGCATTAGCAGTTGCACAAAAGAAGAAGAAAGAAGTTTGAAAAGCTCACAATTACTGTGTCGAAACAATCTATTCGCATTTCAGTTGGATTTATTCAGTTTTGTTCTTCATTTAATGTTGATGTAACTCGGTAGTAACGCACCTGATGAGATACAGTGAAATATGCCTGGCAATAAATTGGGCAATGTATTGTTTGTGTCCGCATTATTTAAATTCCCTGTTAATCGGATGATGCGATGTTTCCGAAAAATTCATTACGAGGAAGTTCGCTATAAAATTATACAGCACATTGGCAACTATGAACCTCTTTTAACTACATTGAAAAGGCGAAAAATGCAATGGTACGGACATGTAATAAGATCCAACGGTCTCTCAAAAACAATACTGCAGGACTCATTAGAGGAAAAGAGGAGAAGAGGCAGATCAAGAAAGACCTAGTTACAGAACCTGAATGACTGGACAGGCCTCAGACAGGCAACCATGAAGTCTAAAGCAACTAACCGCCAAAGGTGGAAAGAGTTGATCAGACAGTCAACAGAAATTGGTGATCCAACGACACGTAGTGTTACGGGATGATGATGATGATGATGATGATGATGATGATGATGATGATGATGATGATGATGATAATGCATCAGATAATCGTTCATCCCATTGTGGGTTGCATTTCAGTATTGAAATTACTTCCGTCACGGTTTCATCTGGATAATGATTGCTTCAATCACTGGATGAAATCTTTAGGACTGTAAGTACTTACCGAGGACTACAGGCGAGTTGCGGAGAGTACATTGAGAAGATGAATGGGTTAGGGGTAAGGATGGGACTGACTGATCAGTTAGGGGTAATAATGAGACTGACTGATGAGTTAGGGGTAAGAATGGGACTGACTGATCAGTTAGGGGTAATAATGAGACTTACTGATCACTTCGGGGTAAGGATGGGACTGACTGATCAGTTAGTGGTAAGGATGGGACTGACTGATCAGTTAGTGGTAAGGATGAGACTGGCTGATCAGTTAGGGGTAAGGATGGGACTGATTGATCAGTTAGTGGTAATGATGAGACTGACTGATCAGTTAGGGGTAAGGATGGGACTGATTGATCAGTTAGTGGTAAGGATGAGACTGACTGATCAGTTAGTGGTAAGGATGAGACTGACTGATCAGTTAAGGGTAAGGATGGGACTGATTGATCAGTTAGGGGTAAGGATGGGAATGATTGATCAGTTAGGGGTAAGGATGGGACTGATTGATCAGTTAGGGGTATGGATGGAACTGATTGATCAGTTAGTGGTAAGGATGGGACTGACTGATAAGTTAGGGGTAAGGATGGGACTGATTGATCAGTTAGGGGTAAGGATGGGACTGATTGATCAGTTAGTGGTAAGGGTGGGACTGACTGATCAGTTAGGGGTAAGGATGGGACTGACTGATCATTTAGCGGCAAGGATGAGACTGATTGATTAGTTAGGGGTAAGGATGAGACTGATTGATCAGTTAGGGGTAAGGATGAGACTGATTGATCAGTTAGTGGTAAGGATGGGACTGACTGATCAGTTAGGGGTAAGGATGGGACTGACTGATCAGTTAGGGGTAATAATGGGACTGATTGATCAGTTAGCGGTATGGATGGGACTGACTGATCAGTTAGGGGTAAGGGTTGACTGATGGGATAGGGGTAAGCTGGGGATGTAACTGGGGTGGTGGGACAAGATACTAGGGATTGGACAGAAGAAAAACGAGATCTGATGGACTAGACAGAGGGAAGACGGGATCTGATAAGACGGTGTTTGATGCACTAGACAGTGATAAGATGGTATCTGATGCACTAGACAGTGATAAGATGGTATCTGATGCACTAGACAGTGATAAGATGGTATCTGATGCACTAGACAGTGATAAGATGGTATCTGATGCACTAGACAGTGATAAGATGGTATCTGATGCACTAGACAGTGATAAGATGGTATCTGATGCACTAGACAGTGATAAGATGGTATCTGATGCACTAGACAGTGATAAGATGGTATCTGATGCACTAGACAGTGATAAGATGGTATCTGATGCACTAGACGGTGATAAGATGGTATCTGATGCACTAGCAGGAATAAGACGAAGTCTAGCGGACTAGACAGAAAAAAAAAAAGATGGGATCTGACGGACTAGACAGAGAAATTCGAGGACTTGCGGACTAGAGAAATGGAAGATGCGACTGATCGACTATGCGGAAAAGGGAGGGGCCAGGTACTGACGGATTAGACATGGCGGAGTAGAGAAGGAGAAGACGTGACTGACAGACTAGACAAGGGCAAGACGAGCACTGACGGATTAGACATGGGGAAGATAGGGACTCACATGATGGAAGACATTAACAGGAAGAAGATGGAACAGGTACGAGTGTAGTGGATAGGGGGAGTTAGGAGGAGACTGGAACCGGGAGACGGCGCCACTGGGCCGCCCGGAATTGACGGTTGGATAGGAATACACTAGATGATTTTTTAATATTATTACACAAGTCGAAATAATACACTTTTGTTACTGACATAAAAGATCAACAAGATCAAGAATTTGTTGCCACATTTGTCACCAAAATGTGGACCAAACTGATGATAGTGCTGACGTTTATTTTTCTGTTGGAAGGATACGAGCCGATTGACCAGGTCCTGATGGAACAAGGCGAAGAAGCACATAAGATCTGGGTTTGGGATAGTATACCACCACATGTATAGTTTATTATTTGGTTTAAATTTTGTAGAACATTTTTCTTCTTCTTTCTTCTTTGCGTTCGGTTTCGTATGCTCAGATCACATCATCAGGTGGGTAGCCTCTATGAACTCGCATAAACATAGGAACACTAATCACGTGCGCAGAGAATCACAAAGAAAGGGGGCACCACATAACCTTGGAACTGAGCGTTCAATTTCTAACTTAAAATAAATTTAAATTGAAAAACAAAAATTACAATTTAACATCAATATAACAAGGCAGACTGAATGCTTTTTCTTTTTTTTTTTAAAGTGTAAAAATATTTGTGTTACATAAGATTATTTTAAGGATCTAATCATGGACCTTGCATCAAAAAATATGGAGACAACTTTTCAAATATAAACTTTAGTGTGAGTACACTTCCTCTTCTTCCGTGTCCACCGGCTGTAAGCTCTGGCGGAATAGTCCTGTTTGCATTTATATCCTGTCCTCTCCTTGTGAGATGCAATTTTGTTGTTGTTGTTATTTTGAAGCTCCCACCTCTCGCCAGGGGCCGCAATATGGCCCGACCATAAATATGGTATAATGGCCGAACGCAGTTTTTGGGACCTTTCCACGGGTGATCCTCATCCACTTGGTGGCACTTTGTGTCACCGGATGTTTATCGCTTGTGTGATGTCCTAGTGGGGTAAACATTTACTACTACTACTACTACTACTACTACTACTACTACTACTACTACTACTACTACTACTACTACTACTACTACTACTACTACTACTACTACTATAGTTCTGGTTGTTCGTCTATTTGGATTTCGGTTTTGTGACAGGGCCTGAGTTTTGCTGGCTAATTTGCCCACTAAGCCCTCATCCGTTTTTAAAGATTCAATTGCCACACCCCTTTAACAATAGCTCCCCACCTTTTTTTCAATAATCAAATTACCACACCGCTCCAACTATCAAATTCCCTCCTCTTAATTTGAAACGATCAAATTGCCACACCCTCTTAACAAACAGACCCCCCCCCCCCCCCCTTGAAACAATACAATTGCCACACGCCCCCTTTTAACAGTCAAATTGCTACACTCCCTCTTTTAACAAACAAATTGCCTCCACCCACATTTTAACGATCAAATTGTAACACGCCTAAAACGATCAGATTGCTTCTATCTCATTTTAACAATCAAATTGCCACCCTCCTTTTTTTTTGTTTTTTAAACGATCCAATTGTCACATCCCCTAGCAATCAAATTCCCTCCCCCGTTTTAATGATCAAATTCCAACTCTCCCCCCCCCCCACCCCATTCAAATTTGCTCAACTCCCCCACCCCCTTTAAACGATCAAATTACCACACCCATTTGAAAATCAAATACACCCCCCCCCCCCCCACCCATCAACAACCAAATTGATTCCCCCTTTCCCCCCTCAACAATCAAATTGATTCCCTCCCCTCCTTCTTAACAATCAAACTGGGAAAACACTAGGTTAGAGGGAATGAGGACGTCCAATAGAAACTCTAAGTGGATGACAGCGGCCACATACAAAAAGCATACCCAAGATTTGTAGGAGAAGCAGAATAGACTGGGAGCACTGAGCGACAGTATAAAGTGCACGACTGAATCATGACGATGATCATTCACTTTCTGCTGCAAAATTTACCAATCAATTCAATTATATTCCGGAGTTATGTTTGTGTGGCGGCCAGATAGATGTTCATGCGATGGCTCAATGTCTTAGGATTGAAGTTTTAGTGTTTTTTTTTCTTTCAAAAAAGGTAGAAATTATACAAAAGAGGTGAAAAGGAATAAGAAAGAATAAGAAGTTTATATCAGCTTTACAAAATTGATCACAATGAATAAAAAAGGACGTTGCGGTGATTAGCGTTCATCAGCACATAAAGAGCATCCCAGTACACATACACAAATTTGCACGGACTATGAAGTGACTACATAGAACTATAATTGTAACAGGGGATATTTTCACCCTGATTAGGAAGGTTGGGGGAAGATTAAGGTTAATAGGAATGCCGAGAGAAGCCAGATACTCGGATAAACCGAGGTTTTCATGATAGGGGACGACCAGGACCACAGGTCGCCACGTGGAACCAAAGAACAACCACGTGTTGCTACGTGGAACGAACACTGGGTATATATTCAGACCCTAGTTTGATCAGTTAGAATGTGTTGACCGTCAAAACGAGAGGACGTGAGAGTGTTAGTTAGAATAAGAACGTGAAACAGATTGTTGCGAGACCAGACGACAACATCCATCGAAGCCAAGTCCAGCCAAGCCAAGTTGTGTGAAGCTTGATGCAATTACCAGATCCATCTATGCGGCGATGTGGAACTGAAGGCGCCGAACTCTGGTCGATGAATGTGGGAGAAGTCAGCGTGTTGGCGTCAGAACAATCTGGTGCATGTAAGCTGTGAATTAGGACATGGACGGGACAATATATGTAAGTGGTGAGATGTCAATAAACTGTATCGTACTTTGGAGTCAGTGTCGGCTTGTCACAGTTATTTCATTTTAGGAATGTGTGCTAAGATCTTTCACTAGACACATCATCTCCTAGACAACTAGCCCAAGGTCAGAACGCGACTTATTGCAAGCACAGCTTAGTGCAAACAGCGTATTGCAATAACGTACTAACGAAATTATACTCATCTGTGTCACTGGCGAAAAATTGAGTTGAAGAGGATGAACAGGACAGGTACTAACAAATGTATCGCGTGCGGACGGGAAGCAAAAACTGGGTCGGTAAACATGGGTGATGGAAGGAGTTAATGCCAACAGACATACCAGTGTACACTGAGTGTCCATAGGGGAAAGTTTAGTAGGTTTAAATTGTATTTTGTTTTGTTTTGAAAAAAAAAATGACCTCCGCTCGCAAGTTGATTAACCACAAAATGGGTAGCATTCTAAGTCATGGGAAGTAAAAGCAGCCGGCGTGATTTTGGTCACATCAGTCGCCAAATGAAAAACGGTCTATAAAATTTAAAGTCTGGTATCATATGACAAATATGTCGCTGACCTAAAAAGGGTCTTTGACTTTACTGTTCTGAGGGTTCTTTTGCGAGCGAGTGAACAGTGCGGAGGCGCAAATAGATGATTACGGTCTGAGGAGAATGACGCTGCGAGGAGTTACTATTGGATCTGGTTGACGCTCAACACTCAGGGTAGGATGTGACAGAAATACAATCAGACAGTTACTGGTATCATAGAAAATAGAACTCTTTGCTTGCTGCTGAAGATGGGGACTGAGCACTTATGTGAGTGTACCGAGTGCAGTGATGTCGATTCTCAATTAAATATTTAACATTCAGCTAACTTAGTATAGTATATTCCGTTTTTTTTTTTTAATTTTTTAATTTTCTAGGAGACACGAGTTGTGCGCCAAGGGTGTCGTCCTAGAAACAAACCGTGCAGAAATAACGCCCAGTGTTGCTCGAGGTATTGCCGATGGGGACGCAAATTTGCTTGCTCCTAAAAGCGCAGAACAAGCTACTTATGAGCAGCTCATTAACCAAAAAGTCTGGCATAGATATATGTGACTCCTTAACTACACTGAAAGTCAAATAAAATGAGTTGCTTTGATAATGTTGTTGCTATTTCTTTTTCTTTGTGGGTGACAGCGAGGTGTTTTGATCTCCATGATGACTGCTGAGGCTTAGGCCGACGGACGCACCCTCAGTTTAGCCTGGCATCAAACTATTCCGCGCAAGTTTTTGCTATACAAAATACACTTCAAAAATAGCATTTTTAAAGGGTGTATAATTTCATCTGAAGTAGGTATTGGATCGGTTTCCAGATATGTAATTTGATCTAGTTTTCTATACCCAACATACAAATGTAATAAACACTCTTTTTATTTTTACCTCTACTACTGTCGCATTCACAGCATCAGAAAAAAGATGAATTAAATATACTTGATATCACAGCAGCAAGGTCTGAAAATCCATAAGGGAAAGACAAAGATAATGACAATAAATCAAGCAAATAGTAATGTGGTTTCTCTTAATGGCACACCACTCCAAGACGTGGAGTCGTACACCTATTTGGGCAGTAATGTAGATAAAGATGGGGGAACTGATAAAGATATTAAAATAAGAATACAAAAGGCAAGAGAAGCTTTCAAAGCATAATGGAATTTGGGGAGGTCAAAATAAATTAAAAGCAATTCTAAATTTAAAATGTAAAATCTAATGTCAAATCAGTACTTTTGTATGGGGTGGAAACATGGAGAACAACTAAGGCAATTACAGTGGAACCTCGCTTAACGAGCATAATTCGTTCGAGAATCTAACTCATTAAGCGAAACATTCGTTATGCAAAACAAATGTTCTCATATTAATAAATGTAAAATACCATAATGCATTCCATGTTGAAACAAATACTGACTCAATTCTATGTATAAAGTTTATTCAAAGAAAATTATATACATGTAATAGGGTGGAAGCGACGAAGACTACAGTACAACAGATAAAAGGTCTTTGAAGGTTTATCCTGGTTTGAAAATGCCAACCGGCAAATAGGAGAAACATTGGCAGTTAATAGTCAGACGGAAGATGGGGAAAAATCAGCCCACGAGGTATTTAAACGGCCGACTGACAAAGTTTCAGCCCTTCTCCTGTTTTGACTTCCGGACCAACCTGTGGAAGCCGAACCTAGCAGACTGATGCTTTGCACAATGGGCCGGCCTATAGGTATGGCGACCACAGGTAACGTTTGTGGTCGGACTGATGGCAGTCGAGGGTACGTTCAGTGGTTAGTTGGTTAAAATAGATTTTCATTTGCATTCTTGTCAAGAAATAGTTAGATGGTAGATTGCTGTGTATTTGAGGTTTTGTTCCAGCACGTGGTCGTTTGTGTCGTTACTTTTGGCCATGCTGATGTGAAGTTAAATAAAAATTATGTTCAACGTTGTATTCATAGTAACAGTTGTTTCCTTCAGCTTAGGACTTCTAGCAGTTAGTGTGCCTAGTTAGCTAGTCTAGTTTTTAATTTAGTTTATTCTTTACCTGGGCTATATTAGACTTTACACAGAAGATCTCTTGCCTGGACTAGAATATTCTTGTTTCTAGTCCCAACCTAACGAACTATTTTCCTTTATTTTTTATCTTAGTACTTAGGGCTTTCTCCACCCTAGTATAAATGGCGTCGTCTGGCAGGTTTGGTGGCCATTAGATATTTTGTGTCTAGCCTAGTTGGTTCAAGTAATAATAGTAGTTCAGAGTTTAGATTGATTTTTAAATGGCGCTCAACTTGTGGGGCTTCTATATTGCAGTCTTTTGATATTTGTTTAGTTAGATGTGACATGATTTTATTCACAAAGGAGTTCTAGTTTGTGCAGGTAATAGTAGTGATTTTTAAATTTTAAATTCGGTTTTTATGGCGCCCACGTGCTCTTTTATTTCAGACTTTAAATATGTTCGCCCACGTGTGTGGTTTCATTATCGAAGACTTGGGGTTGTTCTTAGTAAGGTATTATATCATCTTGTTCACGGATGAGTAGCTTAGTGTAGTTTAATTTGCCAGGTCTAGTCGTCTCAGATTATCGCATGTTGATTTTAATTTAGTTCAGGACTTGTGTGGGTGCGGCCTGTGTAGTTTTATTGTGTGATCAGATGTTAGTTTTGTTTTCACTAGCTGTAGTCTGCGTCTATTTGTTAAGTTTAACTAGGAGTGGTCCGTGTCTATTGTCGACTAGGAGTGGTGGTTGTCTATTGTCCACGGAGTGGCTGGTATACGTCTCGACCTGAACTTGGGGTCAGTTTATCTTGTTGTTTGTCTTCACATCAAGGTTTAACTGTAGGTCTGTTTACATATTAGGGAGCCTTGTGTGAGTACACAGACCGAGCCAGTTAAGCAACGACGTTTTTTAACATTGCTGATACCAGTTGAAACATTGTAGGCTTCGGCCGAGGTAATTGCGTTCCATTCTCATTGTAGGCTTCGGCCGAGGTAATTGTTAAATGTCACTTGGGAGCCAAGCGGTGTTGGCAGTGACGAGAGGATTGTCTCTTGATGGTCGAGCGGCCGAGACATTGGCAAAAGTGGTGATGTGTCTCTGATGGCCACGCGGCCGAGACAAGAGTGTGTTATGTCTCTCGATGGCCACGCGGCCGAGACAATGTCTTTTGTAGGCCTTTGGCCGAGGTAGTAAACGAAAATGTCTATTTGTAGGCTATGCCAAAGCCGAGGTAATTGTAGGCTTTTACAGAGCCGAGGTAATGTCCAATCAGTCAATTGTAGGCTTTTACAAAGCCGAGGTAATGTCCGATATGTCTCTCGAGGGCCACGCGGCTGAGACAAGAGTGTGTTATGTCTCTCGATGGCCCTGCGGCCGAGACAATGTCCATTGTAAGCCCCGCGGCTGAGGTATCGAATATTATGACAACTTATCTACGAAGAATTACTGGACGTCAGAGAGGAAATCCAACTGATCAAGAATCCGGATGTTAACTGATTACTATGTTTTTATTGCAGTAACATGTTTTTTTTTTTTTTAGGTTTCGCTTGTTGTGTGTTAGTAGTGATTTGGTATGTGTTTAACGCATTGTTCTAGCGAGGAGCGGATTAATTGGGGGTTTGTTCTACTCTGATGGTGTCTCGGACCCAAGCGCACATGCTAACGTGTTCCGATGATATCGCCATTATTGATGTAGGTGGGGGATTTGTAGTGATTTTACAGATGGTAGCTGAAACTCGAACGCAAATGTTCACTGGATGTTTCATGACTACTGCCATCTTTGTAATTTCTTTTTTTTTGGGACTTATACGTTCCTTATCCAGTTTCCTTGGGACGAGTCACGCTTTGATCATATATCGATGTCAGCTATTTTTAGGTGAATGTTATTGATACTGCAAGTAACTAGTGAGTACATAATGTCAGGGGGATGATTTTATTTCAAGTGGCTATGGCCAGTAACTCTGTTGGATGTAGAACAGGAGTTAGGGGATGATTTTTAGACAATTTATGTTACATATTGTGTAGTTGCCGGGACGTCAACAAAAATAATAATCCGACGTGCAATAGGGTGCAAGCTACGAAGACTACAGTACAACAGATTAAAGGTCTTTGAAGGTTTATCCTGGTTTGAAAATGCCAACCGGCAAATAGGAGAAACATTGGCAGTTATTAGTCAGACGGAAGATGGGGAAAAATCAGCCCACGAGGTATTTAAATGGCCGACTGACAAAGTTTCAGCCCTTCTCCTGTTTTGACTTCTGTGGAAGCCGAACCTAGCAGACTGATGCTTTGCACAATGGGCCGGCCTATAGGTATGGCGACCAAAGGTAACGTTTGTGGTCGGACTGATGGCAGTCGAGGGTACGTTCAGTGGTTAGTTGGTTAAAATAGATTTTCATTTGCATTCTTGTCAAGAAATAGTTAGATGGTAGATTGCTGTGTATTTGAGGTTTTGTTCCAGCACGTGGTCGTTTGTGTCGTTACTTTTGGCCATGCTGATGTGAAGTTAAATAAAAATTATGTTCAACGTTGTATTCATAGTAACAGTTGTTTCCTTCAGCTTAGGACTTCTAGCAGTTAGTGTGCCTAGTTAGCTAGTCTAGTTTTTAATTTAATTTATTCTTTACCTGGGCTATATTAGACTTTACACAGAAGATCTCTTGCCTGGACTAGAATATTCTTGTTTCTAGTCCCAACCTAACGAACTATTTTCCTTTATTTTTTATCTTAGTACTTAGGGCTTTCTCCACCCTAGTATATACATATTGTTAAGGAGAATCCTCTTCATCTTTTTTTCAAACGCGGAACGAACACACCTGGCAATGCGAATTCGATTTGCAGAAAAAAGTCGAAATAATTATGATACATAGTTACTAATTTTTTTTTACTAGAAAGATGTCCAGAGACATTTGTTTTTGCCGACGCTTCAAAATTTGGCGAAATCGCGACACAGCAATATCATTAAATAAATTTGCATAAAATAACAACTTCCTTATTAGGGTGATGCTTCTCAATGTAAGATGCAACAGTTTCTTATGATTTCAGCATTTCTTTAATTCGCCAGAAGATTGATGCTTTTCTGTTACAACCCCCCCCCCACCCCCCCCCTAGCCCTTTCCTCCTCTGACAATCTTTCCTCCACAATTTCTTCCTGTGAAACCCATTGCAACTCCATAAGCTCCTCTGTGGTCAGCTCTTGGTTGTGCTCTTTCCCAAGCTCTGCGATATCACTGTCGTCCACCTACAATCCCATGACAGTGGCCAAAGACACAATCTCGTTGACTACAAGTTCCACAGGTACTGTCTCGAACCCCTCAAAGTTACAAATCGACAACACTCACCGACTAAAGCTACTTCAGAGAAGAAGTTAGGGTACTCTTGGTAACCACTTCCCCGCCTTGTCGATCATCTTGAGGCAGGTAACGAAGTGGAAGTGATTTTTCCAAAACTCTTTGAGAGTGAGGTTGGTCCCTTCAGTCACCTGAAAACAATGCTCGAAGAGTGCTTTAGTATAGAGCTTCTTTAAGTTAGAAATAACTTGCTGGTCCATGAGCTGGAGTAACGGAATGGTGTCGGGAGGCAGAAACTACACCTTAGTGAACTTAAATTCTTCAGGGAGGTCATCTTGTAGGCCTGGAAGATTCTAGTACACACACACACACACACACACACACACACACATATATATATATATATATATATATATATATATATATAATATATATTATATATATATATATATATATATATATATACAGTGTAACTAAAAAAGTTTGCTTGAAAGAAGCACACACACACAAAAAAAGAGTAGATCTCTTTCTGCAAAAATAAGAAAGAGACAAACGCTGTTCTTTGGCCATATAATGAGAAGAGAGACACTGGAGAAAATCGTGACAACTGAAAAGATCAGAGGGAACAAGCGTAGAGGCAGACCAAGAGAGATGATGCTGGAAGGGCTGAAACGATGGCATGGAGGGATATCATCAAGATAGCTGCTCCAGGTAACCAGGGATCGTGATCTATGGAGACGCATGAGCGCCAACGCCAGCTGGCAGGCCACATGATGTTGATGATGACACACACACATAGACACACACATATATATATATACACACACACAATAAATATATATACATTGCAATGTGCGCTGCTATGTTGTATGTTTTTGCACGCCACATTACTGTATGAAAAACACTTAGTTGCTACTAACAGCAGAGACGAATGTTCAGTTATATGCTCTTATTCGCTTAATCACAACATATCACAGGCAGCGCATTCTTTCCTCCTCGTGTTCGTTATGCCTGGCTGATTTCTGACGGCCTGGTCAATCCTCTCGCACACTGTGTTGATCCATCCGTCTATCTCGAATCACACATCCATTCTCGAGTAAAGCCTTGTACCTGGTATTGGTACATGTAGGAGATATTCATAAATTCTCTCAGGTGTTCGCTTACATACGACCTTTCGCAACCAGGTCCGAACTTCAACAGTCTTACTACCGTCTCTCGGTTCACGTCTTCCTTTCCAGTCTCACGCTTTTCTTGTATCCCTTATTTCGCTCACCATGGGATACTTGAGACACACACTTAACTCATTTTTCTCTTATATCACTGGTCTTTTCACCTTGTCCTCCCCATCGGGAACTCTCTGGGATTTCCCCAGGAATTCACAACATTACATACATATATAATCATCATAGGAAGAATATTTTTAGGGCAACAGGTTTATTGACGTTCTTTTTTTTTTACTCCCAGGATTCTCTGCAAGTTTCCATGCCAGGCGCGTCAGATGTGCAGCTTCCGAAGCAACATATACCTTGACCAGAACCGCAGGATCCACCTCTGCCTATACATGGAGGCTTGGTAGTAGTCCTGGGCGTCTTCAAAAGGATACAGCAGAAAATAGAGAAATGTGATGCTTTATCAACATCCCACTACAAACAGGGAAATTCCACAGGTCACCGGACAGTCTAATATTTCAGGGGGTACTAGATAGGCTGCATGCATTCGTGGGACCTAGGCTTCATGCAGTCGTGGGACCTAGGCTTCATGCAGTAGTGGGACCTAGGCTTCATGCAGTCGTGGGACCTAGGCTTTATGCAGTCGTGGGACCTAGGCTTCATGCAGTAGTGGGACCTAGGCTTCATGCAGTCGTGGGACCTAGGCTTCATGCAGTCGTGGGACCTAGGCTTTATGCAGTCGTGGGACCTAGGCTTCATGCAGTAGTGGGACCTAGGCTTCATGCAGTCGTGGGACCTAGTCTTCATGCAGTCGTGGGACCTAGGCTTCATGCAGTCGTGGGACCTAGGCTTCATGCAGTCGTGGGACCCAGGCTTCATGCAGTCGTGGGACCTAGGCTGCATGCAGTCGTGGGATCTAGGCTTCATGCAGTCGTGGGACCTAGGCTTCATGCAGTCGTGGGACCTAGGCTTCATGCAGTCGTGGGACCTAGGCTTCATGCAGTCGTGGGACCTAGGCTTCATGCAGTCGTGGGACCTAGGCTGCATGCAGTCGTGGGACCTAGGCTTCATGCAGTGGTGGGACCTAGGCTGCACTCTTTCGTGGGATATAGGTGAATTGGGGTTAGGGCCAGCTCTAGATGTTTTTGGGTCGTTAAAAGCATCAGAAAGCCGGGAAACCCAGTCTTATCACCCCCTAAAATGTTAGACTGCCTTCATGTATTATATTAATAAAGAAAAAAAAAACATATATATGCACGTTAAAAACAAAGTGAACTTGTGTGGTAGTTATTATAGCAAAAAAGTCCCTTTTCACCGCCTTTAGGCGTATTGGGAATACAGGGTTAGGTCTTTTTTTTTATAGGTGAATTGACACTTGTTGTGTGATGTGATCAACAGCGGAATCGGTAAATAAAGAAGATTATTATGGCCTGGAGAGAATGAGGCACCTGGGTGTAACCAGAGGGTCTGGCGGCTAACTACACTCAGAGGAAAGGCAAGGTGGACATATAACCAGATTGTGACAGGTACCATCAGAACTGGAACCCTGTTCTATCTGCTAAAGATGAGGACGGAGCACACGTAGGAATTCCACTAGTTCTGTGATGTCAATTCTTCACTCGGCTCAACTCAACTGACGTGCCAAATAGATCATCATCTTTAGTCGTATAACTGTTAATACCAGTCATTACCCAGACACATTATGTGCTTTTTTCCAAGTGAGCGTGTATATGTTGAATATATATATATATATATATATATATATATATATATATATATATATATATATATACACACACAATCACACACATGCACACACACATATATAAATAGAATAACTGTATAATATCACCACTGTGAGCTTAGGTCCTTATGATAAAAACTATAATAATAATTATTATTGCATGTACATGATATATACATATATACATATAATTATATTAAAAAGATAATAATAAAAGAAAGAAATTATTTCTAAACGTTTAATAAAAGTCCATGGTGTTGTTTTGGGACTAGTACAGAAATTCAAGTATCTGGGCACATGGATAACATCAGATGGAAGATACGTTACTGAGATAGAAAAAAAAATAGGACAGGTAAAAACTGCACTTTATAAAATGAAGAACATCTTATGCAATATATCGCTGTCATTAAAGTAAGGAAAAAAAAAAGGATTTTTGCTTGCTACATACATCCAGTTTCAGCATATGGCTGTCAGGCCTATACAATCGGTAGGCAGGCTAAACATTTTCTTCAGGGCTCAGAGATGTAGTTTTACAGAAGAATACTCAAAATACATTGGACAGCCAAAAAGAGCAACCAAGAGGTTTTGGAAGAGGCCAGAGCTTGAGGACACTTATCACAGACATCAGAAGAAGACAGTCATCATTTTTTTTCAGCCTTGTTATGAGAAGAGGGAAAAATGGAAAGATCTGTGGAAGGAGGGATAGAGGAAGACAACGAGAGAAGATACTTGACACTCTTGTTGCATGGCATGGAGGTGTGACAGCAAACGGACTGGTACATGCTGCAGGAGATCGCGTAGAGGCTTGAACGCCCAGGCCAGTCGGTATGGCATCTGAAGATGATGATGATACAAACATCGTAGACGTTATATTAATTCTTGAGATAACATATAGGTGGTTGATATAAATTCCAGGAATTTAGGGAATGAGGAACAAGGTATTTAGGTCATTTTGGGACTCAAAAAAGCTAAGGTTGGTGTATGCACTTGATGATGATGTGGCAAGCATAATTTTTGAAATGATCTCTCCCCCCCCCCATCCCCCCTCCCCCAGCGGGGGGAGGGTATATCTAGAAACTGCATTATGTAAGCTTTTTGGGTACATGTTACGGAAAACTTCCCAAACA
>CAJHNH020001560.1:30000-40000 GCA_905116865.2 Candidula unifasciata | reverse complement strand
CGGTTTCTACAGGGAGTGAACCCACGACCTTTCGATCCGCGATTAGCGTCTCCTGTTAGATGCTGGCCTGAAATTATTCTTGAGATCTCTTTATTTTCTACGAGCACTATGTTTCGCTGGACTAGTGACAGTGTATTCAAACTGCCTTGGAGGTCACATTTACGCCAGTTGGCAAACCATATTTATCATCTCTAGATTTTATGTACACTAAAACGTTACAACGGGTATAGAGCGAGTGGAAGACCTCGGAAAATATGGAGTGATGGCATTAACAACAGTCTTACATAAATAAACATCAGTCCCAATAGTGCTCTTGACAGAGCTTATCAACGAACATTACATCTCGCCCCCCCCCCCCCACCCCCTCTGACACTTTGATGAGGTAAAAAGGTGGAAGCGAAGAAAAAGAAGACGAAGAAGAAATTTTTTGTGTACGATATACATGGGACGCAATTCTTGTGCACGCACGCACGCACACACACACATAATTCACACACACCATACACACACACCACACACATACACCATACACACAAACACACACACCATACACACACCATACATACACTATGCACACACACACCATACACACACCATACACACACACAGACCATACACATACTACACACATACACCATACACACACCACATACACACACCATACACACCATACACACATACACCATACACACATACACCACACACACACACCATACACACACACCATACATACACACAAACCACACACATACACACCATACACACACACCACACACACACCATACACACACATATAAATAAATATCAATATATATATATACTTTTTTTAATACCAAGTTTCTTGTATATATATATATATATATATATATATATATACATACATATATATATATATATATATATATATATCTATATATATATATATATATATATATATATATATATATATACATACAAGAAACTTGGTATTAAAAAAGTAATGGAGTAGTTGTTAATATACTAAATACAATAACAGATTAACCTTTTTAAAGAATATGTTAAGGTCAGCGTCAGTGGCTTAGACATTGCGAACTAGTTTGTAATGTCGGGGTGTCGGGTTCGATTCCGGCTGCGGAGGATTTGTTCAATGCATCAGTGTTACTAAACAACACTTCTATTACTGAAACAAATCTATGTTCTAAACAGCAACTCGGTTAATGAACATATTTACCGCTTTTGAACATCAACACGATTAATGGACACAACCACTGTTGCAGACACTGTAGAGGAAACGTAAAGAAAAATAAAAGACTACCAGGGTAAACTGAAATATTGGTTTATAAACATATATCAACCTGAAAATCGAAACACCAAGAGGTAGAGGAAGACCGAAAAGAAAATCGATTGAAAGTCACTGACACCTTGAGACTGCATAACATCACGGCATATCAAGCGACTGAGTGCGCCCTGGCTCGGCTGCAGATCGTCTGAGATATTGACAAAAGAAGAAAGAAAAAGAAACACATGTCTTCTCTAAGTGCACATTCTAAAACAGCATCCTTAAAAAAGTGGTGTCTGATAGAATCTCAAACTAAGACTTGAATTGAGTTGAGTCAAGAATTGAGATCACAGCGCTCGGGGCATACCCATGTATGCTCTTATCCTTATCTCCAGGAGCCAGCGCAGAGTTCCAATACTGATAGTAACGGTCACAATCTGGTTATATGTCCGTCTTGCCTTTCCTCTGAGTGTAGTGAGCCGGCCAGACCCTCTGGTTACACCCGGGTGCCTCATTCTCCCCAGGCCATAATACTCTTTAATCTCTACTAAATCCGTTGCTTGTTCCCTAAGGGCATTGACCACATCTGCCCTGTCATGTATCAATTCACCAGCCAGGGGTGCAAATCCAGCCAATCTGTCCGCCTTATCATTACCCACCACGCCGGCGTGCCCCGGTAAAAAAATATAAAGTATGCTCACTACCCGTGACCTTTGAAGTAATCTGAAACTAGATACGACACAAGGATCATTGTCAACGCCATCACTTGTACAGAGCATCTAGGACTTGACTTAGATTGTATAGACAAATCAGGACTTGGTGTGTGACGTAGTCAGCAACACACTGGCTCTCTTTGCTTTCTAGGACTCCGCCAGGCAACCATTCAAAACTATGTCGACCAGGGAGCCAATGTCATTTTCTAGAAAATGTCTGGTAAAATCAGGACCCAAACCCACGACCTTTCGATCAGCAGACAAACTGCTAGCCGCTACACTACCGCGAGTCACAGTAGGCGACTTACATAGTATGAAACGTACCTAAATTACGAAACAGTTTGCTCTTGCTGTCAACGAAGAAACTAGGTCTGGATGCAGCAAAGGCGGACGAAATAAATGGAAGATATATATCCTAGAAAAGTCTACGTGTCGTTAACGACCAATCACAGGATGCCAAACTTCAACATACGTGCTGTAGATCTGAAACGTATCTGAATATGGCTGGACCGGGCGCGGAATATTGCGAGGTATGCCACGCTGGATTGGGGAGGGACACGTCATGTCTCTGCATAAATGACATTGAACAGACTCCTCTTCCACCTCCTCCTCCCTTCTTATTAAACATATTCTGCTGCTACGCTTACTTATCTCCTCCTTTTGCTCTTCTGCTTCTTCTTCTTCTTCTTCTTCTTCTTCCTCTACTTCTTCTTCTTCTTCTTCTTCTTCTTCTTCTTCTTCTTCTTCTTCTTCTTCTTCTTCTTCTTCTTCTTCTTCTTCTTCTTCTTCTTCTTCTTCTTCTTCTTCTTCTTCGTCTTCTTCTTCTTCTCCTTCTTCTTTTTCTTCTTTTTCTTTTTCTTTTTCTTTTTCTTTTTCTTTTTCCTCCTGATTGCGCGGTGAGCGGGTGACGAACTACTTGTGGTCCGGGTTCACTCCCGGGGTAGGCATAAAAGCCACATTTCTAACAGTTTTACGGTATTTAAAATGGAATCAAGGCCGAAAAGTTGCGATATCCATAATACCAAGCCTAAAGGTTAACAACTCATGGCTTCTGGATACTTAAACAAAGCAACAAACCTGTTTAAATATATCAGCATACATATAGGCAGATCCATCCATCCATCTACCATTGCATCTATCTAAGAACGTAACCATCGTCCCACCCATTCATCTACCCACACCATTTATCACACCATCCATTTCTTGAATTAAATTGTCATTTTACTATCAATGTGTAGGCATTCATTGAATGTCAGTGACTTATTAAGATTTTTAAAATGTTATTTTATCACAATCCACGTCACTGCAAATTAGGCATTCCCATGGGTGCTCAGTCCTTAGATGCAGCAGCAGCTCTAAGATAGTTCTACTAATTTGTCTCATGAGAGATTGGTTATAATGACTTTTACCTTGACATCCAAGGCGGCGTAGACGTGCTTCACCACGCATTACTCCCATGTCAAATAATCCTGTTAGTGTCAAAGTTTCGTCATTTTTACTAGCTTATTCCGTACAGTGTTGATGGTATCCGCTCTGTCAATGCGTTAGTGCATTGCCTGCCAGTTGGTCCGCTTACTCATTACCCTTTACGCCAGCATGACCAGGTGGGTAGGGCTAGGGGAGACAGGTTAAGTGCTTTACGCCAGCATGACCAGGTGTGTAGGGCTAGGGGAGACAGGTTAAGTGCTTTACGCCAGCATGACCAGGTGTGTAGGGCTAGGGAAGACAGGTTAAGTGCTTTACGCCAGCATGACCAGGTGTGTAGGGTTAGGTGAGACAGGTCAAGTGCTTTACGCCAGCATGACCAGGTTTGTAGGGTTAGGTGAGACAGGTCAAGTGCTTTACGCCAGCATGACCAGGTGTGTAGGGCTAGGTGAGACAGGTTAAGTGCTTTACGCCAGCATGTCCAGGTGTGTAGGGCTAGGTGAGACAGGTTAAGTGCTTTACGCCAGCATGTCCAGGTATGTAGGGCTAGGTGAGACAGGTTAAGTGCTTTACGCCAGCATGACCAGGTGTGTAGGGCTATGTGAAACAGGTTAAGTGCTTTACGCTAGCATGACCAGGTATGTAGGGCTAGGTGAGACAGGTTAAGTGCTTTACGCCAGCATGACCAGGTAGGTAGGGCTAGGTGAGACAGGTTAAGCGTGATTTTCGAATGCTATATACCCATTCAGAACGCAAAGCCCTATTTATATATTTCGAAGCATGTTTAAAGAGTCTGATACAAGTACTGAGTGCGTGGCTGTTTGCTCTGCTGCTCGTGTTAGTGCTCTAGAAGCAGCGACTATCAAAATAGTCATGCTTGATGTAGTTGCCTGGTAAGAACCATTGTTCTCTTTTAATTTTTCCCCCATCCTTTGTGATGTGTATGCCCATTCTGACCCTAATCGGTGCTTCAGTGATCCATATCTGTAGATGATGATGTCTTCTGGATCTGTATGCTGATCTATCAGTGTCCTTACCTTTGTGTCTACAGCCCCAGGAGTTTGATCCCTGCAGTACCTTACCAGTGTGTAAACAACTTTAGAGATGCCTTGCATTCCCTTTGGTGAATTCGTCAATTTTTTCTGAGACTAATCTCAACTAGGTCACATACCTGCTGGATTAAATCTGTTGTTTTGGCCACCCACGAGCTCTTTTTAGGTCCATTGCTTACGTGTTATGTATAGCTTTGAGCACTGGGTAGTTAATGTTGCCGATACCCTCATGTACGCCCTTACATGTGCAACTTTGTGTTTTTCAGACACAGCTACCATCAGTCTAAAGTTATATTTGTGATCTGGTCTTTTGCTCCACTTTCGTGGCTAAACTTTATTTGCCCCGTATCTCTGGCCTTAGTCTTTCTTCCCTCCAAGTTGGACCACTCGACCCTTTCCTGTGTCCGAGTGTGTTTCTCCTACCCTTATGTTTCTTTCCCTTTTGGTTGAGGCTCCTTCCAGTTTGGCCAGGCGTATCTCGCAAGAGTCAGAGATTTCCACATAACGTCTTTTTGGACCACCATTTAGAGTTTAATTTTTTTTTTCACTTAGCCAAAAATTACTCAAAACCGTTTTTTGGGTTCGGATAGATCCGAGATTTTGAAGAAAAAAAAATATGCGAGTGATCACAGTGGTCTTATAGTTGTCTTCCTGTATTAAGAGCGTGTTAGGCATGGCATGTTGATGTGTGAAATGAGTCTAGATTATCACTGCATTGACTCTATTTACACTCAGGTTTGGCCCCAGTCACAATCTCATAACCAGATCTGATGCACTTCGCCATTTCTAACTTGAGTCGTTAGGCAAACACCCTCAGCTGCAGCCAACACATCGGTCCTGAACCCAAATGAGACTGCCTGCTATGGATCTGTCCAGGTGGTAAATATTCTTTCTCTAGTTGTTCATTAAATAAACAGAAATGGAACCTATAAGTTCATAGAACAATTATGTAACACACACATACACACACACACAAACACACACACACATAGAGAGAGAAACAGAGAGACAGAGAGAGAGAGAATCAGACAGATAGTGACAGTGAAAATACGAAAACTCAATGACAACATATAAATCGAAAGCTATTTTTACTGTGCTAGGAATCAAACCAGTTGCCTTCAAACTTTGTAATGTTACATAACGCATGGATGAATTCGTGTGGTGTTTAGTAACTTCATACAAGTGTATATTACCTGTGTAATGTGTATAGCTATGGAAACGACAGAATGATATTAGTTTTTTTTTTTTTTTTACACCGCAGTTATGACCTTTGTCTTCTGACCCTTCATCATTTTAGTCCACACGCCTTGATTTCAGCATTAGCTACTGGTCAGTCCATGTCAGGCTTGGGCTGATGTTCGATAAAGTACTTTCTAGAAGCTGTCATTTCCTGCCAATATTAATGTTATTACAGCAAAAACTGCCTTTATTGTACAACTTTTCCACTGCAGGCAGGGGGGTCTTTGAGCCTAAAGATTTGAATTAACGTTACGTCAAAAGCAATGATTCCAATACTCGTCTTATACTATTTTTTTTTTCCAGCCGTGCATTTGTTGTGGGATTTTTTTTTAAATCCGCGCACATTTGTATTGTATTTTGCAAATTCATTTTTAGAAGAAGCAGGAGCAAGAGGAAAAGAAAGAAACACACCAGAGGATGGGAAATGAGGAGAAAAGAGTCAAGGCGACAATAAAGAAAAAGGAAGTGAAGGAGAAAGCAGGAGCAGTAGGAAGAAGAAGAGGACACGGAAAAAGACAGAGGAGGAGGAAGGAGGAGACAAAGAGAGTATCGACTGCTAAGAACAAGAAGGATGAGGAGGAGGAGGAGGAAGAAGTGGGGGTAGTAAAAAGATAAAGAGGACAAAGAAGAAGACTCCAGTAGGAGGAAGAAGAGAAGAAAGAGTGTGACGACGGAGGCAAAAATAAAATAAAAAGATGAAGAAGAAGAAGAAGAAGAAGAAGAAGAAGACGAAGAAGAAGAAGAAGAAGAAGAAGAAGAAGAAGAAGAAGAAGAAGAAGAAGAAGAAGAAGAAGAAGAAGAAGAAGAAGAAGAAGAAGAAGAAGAAGAAGAAGAAGAAGAAGAAGAAGAAGAAGAAGAAGAAGAAGAAGAAGAAGAAGAAGAAGAAGAAAAAGAAGAAGAAGAAGAAGAAGAAGAAGAAGAAGAAGAAGAAGAAGAAGAAGAAGAAGAAGAAGAAGAAGAAGAAGAAGAAGAAAAAGAAGAATAAGAAATAGAAGAAGAAGAACGTGTCGATGATATGCAATGTTGTTTCCAGTTGAGCTGCGCCCAGCGAGTATCTAGACACGCAATACCTCATAATTAGTAACACGTATGCCGAGGTTTGGCTTCCTATGATTGGTTCTTAACGACACGACGGCGTCCTATATTGTTTATATGCATCCTCTTATCAGCGTTAGCTTCATTCAGATTCGACTTTAGGACCGACTGAACTCAAAAGTAAGGCTACCTTTGCAACGTAGGTATGTGTGGTAGTCTACTCCTTATTTAAGTACGCAGTCTATCTTGAGCGTCTTACAGTAGATTTTTAAATTAGAAGTTTAACGAATGATTTATGTTCGTTGCACTGACACAGTTGATTTAATCAACACTTTACGATCGCTAATTTGACTTCACGACCCAAAAGTAAAGCCTGTGATGATGATGATGACTCGCGATCTCAGAACCAAAACATGCCCATCTCTGACGTTCTCAACATTCTTTGTGGGTCCGTTACAGTCATACTTAAGCCATCGGATAGCTGTTGTGACTGCCTCAACCTCTATTCTCAAAGTAAACTTTCAGGTATAATACGATAGAAGTCTAGGCATGCCACGCTCATCGTCTTCATCATGTGCCCTGCTAACTGGCGTAAGCGCTCATGCGTCTCCACAGATCACGATACCTGTTTGACTGTAACAGCTCTTTTGATTATATCCCTCCATGCCATCGTTTCAGCCCATCCAGCATCATCTATCTTGGTCTGCCTCTATCCCTTTTCCCACTGATCTTTCCAGGTGTCACGATGTTCTCCAATGTCTCTGTTCTCATTATGTGGCCGAAGAACAGTGTTTGTCTCTTTCTTATTGTTGTATGTAGCGATCTACTTTCATTAGCCTCTTTCAAGCAATCGTTGTTAGTTACTCTGGCCGTCCAAGGTTTTCGATACATTTGTCTCCGAAACCACATCTCTGTTGCTTTCAAATTCTTCCTAATTTGTTCAGTGACATTCCAAGATTCACTGCCATACAACAGAACAGGTTCTATGTAACATTTTAGTACCCTCTTTACTGCCTGTTCAAAAGTACTGTGAATTGCCAATAATTTTTCAATATAAGTTGTTACTTTGGAGGGAATGTAAAAAAGTAAAGTAAAGATCCCTTTTTAAGGACTAGGAGATAGTCCACTACTCACATCCGTATGTTGCTACAGGGAAGATGCAGGCTCTCAAAATTCTAATTTTGATCTCCTTGCTGCGGCTTAACTATTGACTTTAAGGCTGTTCCTTCTTTGTATTGCTATGGCCATCGTCCTTTTAATTAATTTAGGTCAAGCAGTCTCAACTGTTATTTATGATAAAGCCTAGATATTTAAAGTTTGTGACATTTTTAATTTCTTCACCATTTATTGCTATTTTTTGGGTGACAGCCCGGTTATCTGTGGACATGTTTTTTTCGTCTTCTTTAAAATCAATAACAGATTTTCATTTTTACTGTGCTTTTGGACAGACCATATTACATTTTCTATTCCCTTTACGCTGTTCGAAAGGAGGACTGGGTCATCTGCGTAGCGAAGTTCCGGAATAGGGTTGCACCAATTTTGAGCGCATCATAACTGTCACAAGTCTGGTCATTTTTTGATATTTCTTATTATGTTTTATGCGTATATTTATAAATTGGTATGGTGAGAGAGTAGATCCCTGCCTCACTCCTTTTTGCACCTCGAATTAATCCAATGTTTCACGAGCTGCTTTGATGGCTGCTTGTTGTTCATGATACAGATTTTCAAATAAATGCACCAAATGCTCTGGAAACCCCATACTTCTCGTAATAGTCCACACTTCTGAGTTGATTGAAAGTACATCATACAGAAGGTTGAAGATGGACATGAATACCAAAGCCACATGACATGTAGGATCACCTGCTTCTGAGTTGATTGAAAGTACATCATACAGAAGGTTGGAGATGGACATGTCTACCAAAGCCACATGGCATGTAGGATCACCTGCTTCTGAGTTGATTGAAAGTACACCAGACGGTTGGAGATGGACATGACTACCAAAGCCACATGACATGTAGAATCACAGGCTTCTGAGTTGATTGAAAGTACACCAGACGGTTGGAGATGACATGTAGGATCACCTGCTTCTGAGTTGATTGAAAGTACATCATACAGAAGGTTGGTGATGGACATGACTAGCAAAGCCACATGACATGTAGGATCACCTGCTTCTGAGTTGATTGAAAGTACATCATACAGAAGGTTGGTGATGGACATGACTAGCAAAGCCACATGACATGTAGGATCACAGGCTTCTGAGTTGATTGAAAGTACACCAGACGGTTGGAGATGACATGTAGGATCACCTGCTTCTGAGTTGATTGAAAGTACATCATACAGAAGGTTGGTGATGGACATGACTAGCAAAGCCACATGACATGTAGGATCACCTGCTTCTGAGTTGATTGAAAGTACATCATACAGAAGGTTGGTGATGGACATGAATAGCAAAGCCACATGACATGTAGGATCACAGGCTTCTGAGTTGATTGAAAGTACACCAGACGGTTGGAGATGACATGTAGGATCACCTGCTTCTGAGTTGATTGAATGTACATCATACAGAAGGTTGGTGATGGACATGACTAGCAAAGCCACATGACATGTAGGATCACCTGCTTCTGAGTTGATTGAAAGTACACTAGACGGTTGGAGATGGACGTGACTACCAAAGCCACATGGAATGGACTATTTCAAGAGGATATATATATATATATGGTGATATCGTTCGCGGAAATAGGAGAAAAAGAGAGAGGGGTTTGATGAAAGGATAGAGATTATTGTTGACAACCATCAGGCATCTTTTCTCGTGTTTCATATTCGCAGCCGTTCACCACTTGTAGAGGGCTTGAGTTTACTTGTTTTTGTTAACAGCCAGCTTCTAAAGTGCTCCGGTGGTGTCGACCATGTTTTTGTTGTTATTTTTCTCTAAAATATTCGATAATGCTATCATTGAATTAGCAAACACATCTTTTAATCAGGGCTCTATTAGGGAGACAATTATTAATAACTTGGCGGCTGTGTGGTCTCGAGTCATGGTGTCCTCCTCGAGAGTTAGAGGTTCTGGGTTCCATACCCAGAAAGGGCTAGGATTTTTTCAGGTTGTCTTGGACTTCTAGTAATTCCCCCTAGTCTCTTGGTAGTGAGATCAAACGCCCGTGTTCATTGCCATGCACGTAAAACATCCATTGGCATTTGGAAACGGAAAAGAGTAGCCTAACGGCTCTGCCCGGGCAACAATTTAGAGTTAAAAATTTAACCAAAGTTTTTCAGGACCC
>CAJHNH020001560.1:15000-22500 GCA_905116865.2 Candidula unifasciata | reverse complement strand
AACGGATTAACATCAAGGCACACGGGTGTAAGCCATAAGTGCTGTGTTCTTCACCTAACATAAGTCTGAGTTTGAAGCTCAGCACAGTGCACAGGCTCTGTAGCATCAGTGAGAATCCTTAAATACTTTGCATTTAAAAGTTAGCATACTTACCGAGTATCATCAATTTTCGCGGACAACGCAATTAATTATCAATTTAATTTACACAATATCCAATTGCACACACACACACACACACACACACACACACACACATATATATATATATATATATATATATATATATATATATATATATATATATATATATATATATAAAGTAAAGATCCCTCTCCACGCCTTTCGGCGCATCGGGCATATTGGCAGAGCGTCCCATATTTTTACAGACTATCATATATATATATATATATATATATATATATATATATATATATATATATATATATATATATATATATATAATCATAAAAATAATTTTTATTGACCAACTACTAATTGTGAGTTGAATTGATGTGACAAATATTTTTATTGATACGTGAATTATGTGACCAACTAATCATTTTGAATTGGTTGTTGATTGCAAATCAATTATGTAATAGGTATTTTAAAACACGTATTTCGTCCTTGCCTATATTATTGTGTGAATATTTAATCAAAATTTGTCAACAAATGAAAAGTCAAAATCATGCGATATCATATTTGGCTTTAAAGATGTTTTTAAAAGTAAACATGATACAATAAACTACCACATTTAGTTGAATTCGTGGATGCCAGTAATATCTAAAGAACGAGTAGTGACTATGTAATACAAAGTTTTGTCAGAACTTCAACAGTTTCAACAAAAAGGAATTATTGAAGATTCCACATAAAATTACAGCTTCCCATTAATATTATTATTACTTCTTCTGCCTTTCTAGCCCCCAATGGAGCATAGGCCCTCAACCAACTCACGCCGAGTCGTTCTATTTTTTGCTATTGCATGCAGGTATCCCCATGTCCTCCCCATCTTTCTAACTTCATTCTCCAGCTCCCTTCTCCATGTGTTTTTGGCCTCCCTTTTTTTCTATGCCAATGTGGGTTCATATGCAAAGACATTCTAGTTATATTGTTCTCCGATTTTCTCAGTATGTGTCCTATCCAACAGTGGGTCCTTTCTCCCCTTCTAGGTCTACTGGATCTTGTTTAATTATCTCCCAGAGATCTACATTAGTGATTTTATCATACCATTTAATTATTCTGCGCAGGCACCATTTAATAAATGTCTGTAGTTTATTAGTAAACAGAAGGAGTGCAGAATTTGGATTAGATATAAATTTGAAAAAGACAAAAACCATGATATTTAGCAAAGAAAATAATCAGCTAACAATGAATATCACAGAGAACGGGGTGAAATTGGAACAAGTTAAAAATTTCCTATATCTTGGGCAAGTAATAACATGTGACGGCAGAAGTGAAACAGAAGTCAAGAAAAGAATAGGGATTTCCAAAAACATTTTCAACAACATGCAAAATTTACTGACATCAAGAGAAATAAGCAATACATTAAAAATGAGAATTGTCAAATGTTATGTATTCTCAACCTTACTGTATGGCACAAGCCATGGACAATGAACAAACAACTGGAAAATCGTATCAATTTTTTGGAGATGTGGATATACAGAAGATTAGGTCGTATTTCATGGAAATAAAAGCTATCAAATACAGAGGTACTGAGGAAATTGGGAATGAAAAGAGAGTTGCTAGGTGAAATAAAAAAGAGACAAGTGAAATATTTTGGCCACATTAAAAGACATAACAGTATTGTAAAGTTCATCCTAGACGGAACGGTTCAAGGTAGGCGAGCAAAAGGCAGACAACGTTACAATTGGGAGGATAACATCAAGAGATGGACGAACAGCAGTATGAGTGAGTATACATCAAGGGCAAGAGACAGGGCTTGTTGGAGATCCATTGCAGCCAACCTTCATTGTGGAGACGGCACCTGATTGATTGAGTTTATAAGTAATTGCCATAGTTGTTCTCCATGTTTCCGCCCCATACAAAAGTACTGATTTGACATTAGAATTAAAAATTTGAATTCAGTACTTCTTTTAATTTCTGTTGACCTCCACAAATTCCCTAATGCTATGAACGCTTCTCTTGCTTTTTGGATTCTTATTTTAATATATCTTTTAGGTACCCATCTTTATCTACATTACTGCCCAAAAAGGTGTAAGACTCCACGTCTTCGAGTGGGGTGCCATTAAGAGAAACCACATTACTATTTGCTTGATCTATTCTCAGTATCTTTGTCATTCTCTTATGGATTTTCAGACATTGCTGCTTTGATATCGCATCAAGTATACTTAATTTATCTCTTTTTTTTTCTGATGCTGTGAAAGGGACAGTAGTAGAGGTAAAAATAAAAAGATTGTTTTTTACATTTGTATGTTGGGTATAGAAAACTAGATCAGATTACATATCGGGAGACCGTTAAAATACCTTCTTCAGATGAAATTATACAGCCTTTAAAAATGCTATTCTTTAAATGTATTTTGTATAGCAAAAACTTGCGCGGAATTGTTTGATGCCAGGCTAAACTGAGGGTGCGTTCGTCGGCCTAAGCCTTAGCAGTCATCATGGAGATCAAAACACCTCGCTGTCACCCGCAAAGAAAAAGAAATAGCACCAACATTATCAAAGCAACTCATTTTATTTGACTGGCAGTGTAGTTAAGGAGTCACACAAATCTATGCCAGATTTTTTGGTTAGTGAGCTGCTCATAAGTAGCTTGTTCTGCGCTTTTAGGAGCAAACAAAACTGCGTCCCCATCGGCAATACCTCGAGCAACACTGGGCGTTATTTCTGCACGGTTTGTTTCTAGGACGACACCCTTGGCGCACAACTCGTTTCCCCTACAAAAAAGGAAAATAAAAATTTAGAATATTCTAAGTTAGTTGAATGTTGAATATTTAATTAAGAATTGACATCACAGACCTCAGTATACTCTCATAAGTGCTCAGTCCCCATCTTCAGCAGCAAGTGAAGAGTTCCATTTTTAATGGTGCCAGTAACCGTCTGATACTATATCTGTAACATCCTTTCCCTGAGTGTTGAGCGTTGGCAGATCCCCTGGTAACTCCTCGCAGCGTCATTCTCCTTAAACCCCCAGAATAGTAAAGTCAACCACCCATTTTACGTCAGTGACATATTTGTCATATGATACCAGACTTCAACTTTTAAAGACGTTTGGCGATCAACATCATGCCGACCGCTTTTACATCTCATGACTTTAAATGCTTCCCATTTTATGCTTAATCAACTTGCGAGCTCAGGTCATTTTTCAAAACAAAAACTAAATTCAATTCAAATCTACTAACCTTTCCCCTTTCAGACAATTAGTGTGCACTTGTGTGTCTGTTGGCGTTAACTCCTCCTATCACCCATGTATACGGACCCAGCTTTCGCTTTCCATCCGCACGCGATATATTGTTTAGTTCCTGTCCTGTTTATCCTCTTCAACGAAGTTTTTCCCCAGTGACACAGATGAGTATAATTTCGTTGGTACATTATAGTCCTATGAAGTTACTTCCTAGTTAGTGCATATGTGTGCATGTGTACTGTGTTGTTCTTTGTGTGCTGATGAAGGCTAATCACCGCATCGTCCTTTGTTTGTTCATTGTTATCAATTTTGTAAAGCTGACATAAACTATTTATTCTTTCCTATCCCTGTTCTTCTCTTTCCTATAATTTCCTAATTATTTAAAACATAAAAAAAAAACTTCAAACCTTAGACAATTGAGCCATCGCACGAACATCTGGCCGCCTCACAAACATAACTCCAGAAGATAATTGAATTGATTGGTACATTTTACAGCAGAAAGTGAATGATTATCGTCATGATTCAGTCGTGCTCCCAGATTCACTGACTGACTGACTTTCCACCCCACTAGGACATCACACAAGCGATAAACACCCGATGACACAAAGTGCCACCATGTGGATAAGGATCGCTGTGGAGAGGTCAGACAATTGGCCATATTTATGGCCTGCCTATATTGCGGCCCCTGGAAAAAGCCAGGGTGGGGCTTCAAATAACAAAAAAATTCGTCCTAAAAAGGACGAAACTGGATATATATGTATACGCTCCCAGACTATTTCGCTTCTTCTATAAATCCTAAGTATGCTTTTTTTGTGTGTGGCCTCTCTCATCCACTTAGAGTTTCTATAGGACGTCTCTTCATTCCCTCTAACCTAGTGTTTTCCCAATTTGATTGTTAAGAAGGAGGGGAGGGAATCAATTTAATTGTTGAGGGGAGGGGGTGATCAGTTTGGTTGTTGATGGGGGGGGGGGGGGGGGGGGGGGGGGATGTATTTGATTGTCATTGGCGTGTTGTAATTAGGATCGTTAAAAAAAGTGCGGGGGGGGGGGGTGTGAGCAAATTTGATTATACGGGGGGCATGGGGGGGGGGGGGGGGGGGGGGGGGAGTTGAAATTTGTTCATTAGAACAGAGAACGGAATTTAATGGTTAAGGGGATGTGACAATTTGATCGTTTAACAAAAAGGAGAACGGGTGGCAATTTGATTGTTAAAATGTGGGTGGGGGCAATTTGATTGTTAAAAGGGGGAGTGTAGCAATTTGACTGTTAAAAGGGGGAGTGTAGCAATTTGACTGTTAAAAGTGGGAGTGTAGCAATTTGACTGTTAAAAGTGGGAGTGTGAACATTTTATTATTTCAAAAGGGGGGGGGATGTGATTGTTTAGGGGGTGTGGCAATTTGATTGTGGAAAAAAAAGAGGCGGGGTGGGTGCTATTGTTAAAGGTGTGTGACAATTGAATCTTCTTTAAAAACGGATTAGATCTTGATGGGCAAATTAGCCAGCAAAATTCAGGCCATGGCACAAAACCGAAATCCAAATAGACGAACAACCAGGACTATAGTAGTAGTAGTAATAGTAGTAGTAGTAGTAGTAGTAGTAGTAGTAGTAGTAGTAGTAGTAGTAGTAGTAGTAGTAGTAGTAGTAGTAGTAGTAGTAGTAGTAGTAGTAGTAGTAGTAGTAGTCGTCGTAGTCGTCGTAGTAGTAGTAGTAGTAGTAGTAGTAGTAGTATAAGTAGTAGTAGTAGTAGTCGTCGTAGTAGTCGTAGTAGTAGTAGTAGCAGCAGCAGCAGTAGTAGTAGTAGTAGTAGTAGTAGTAGTAGTAGTAGTAGTAGTAGTAGTAGTAGTAGTAGTTGTAGATTTTTACCCCACTAGCACATCACACAAGCGATAAACATCTGATGACACAAAGTGCTACCATGTGGATGAAGATCACCAGTGGAGAGGTCCTAGAACTGCGTTCAGCCATTAAACCATATTTATGCTCGTGCTTTATTGCGGCGCCTGGCGAGAGCCAGGGTAGGGCTTCAAAATAAAAATAAAACTTGCATCTCACAAGGAGAGGACAGGATATAAGTGCAAACAGGACTATTCCGCCGGAGCTTACAGCCGGGGAACACAGAAGAAGAGGAAGTGTACTCACACTAAAGTTTATATTTGAAAAGTTATCTCCATATTTTTTGATGCAAGGTCCATAATTAGATCCTTAAAATAATTTTATGTAATACACATATTTTTACGCTTAAAAAAATATGAAGCATTCAGTCTGCCTAGTTATATTGATGTTAGAGTGTTATTTTTCTTTATTTTAAATACATTTTAAGTTAGAAAATAAACGCTCAGTTCCACGGTTATGTGGTGCCCCCTTCCTTTGTGATTCTCTGCGCACGTGCTTAGTGTTCCTATGTTTATGCGAGTTCATAGAGGCTACCCACCTGATGGTCTGATCTGAGCATACGAAACCGAACGCAAAGAAGAAAGAAAAAGAAAAATGTTCCACAAAATGAAAACCAAATAATAAACTATACAGGTGGTGGTAAACTATCACAAACCCAGACTTTATGTGTTTGTTCGCCTTGCTCCACCAGGACATGGTCATTCGGCTCGTATCCTTCCAATAGAACGACAACCGTCAGCACTATCATCAGTTTGGTCCACATTTTCGTGACAAATGTGGCAACAAGTTCGTGGTCTTGTTTATCTTTTCTGTCAGTAAACAAAGTGTATTATTTCGACTGTTAAAATATTAAATGTAAAAAAAAATAAAAATCTGTGTGTATTCCTTACTAACTGTCAATTCCTTCGTCCCAGATTCTTAAGTCTCCCGCTCCCTCTCTCCCTGTGCCGTCCATCCGTACCTATCCGATCTTTCTGCAGTCAGGGTCTTTCATGATATGAGTCCCTTTCTTCCACATGTCTAGTCCGTCAGTCCTCGTCTTGCCACTGACTAGTCTGTCAGTCACCTCCCCTTCGTCTCTACTCCGCCATGTCTAATCCGTCAGTACCTGGCGCTTTCCTTTCCCGTATAGTCGATCAGTCGCATATTCCATTTCTGTAGTCCGCTAGTCAAGCCCGTCAGACCGCATCTTTTTTCTGTCTATTCCTTCAGACCTCGTCTTATCCCTGCTAGTACATCAAATACCGTCTTATCCCTGTCTAGTGCATCAAAATCCCTCTTATCAATGTCTAAATCCATCAGAGCCCATCTTCCCTCTGTCTAGTCCATCAGATCTCGTTTTTCTTCTGTTTAGTCAGTAATATCTTGTCCCACCACCCTAGATCCATCCATCAGTCCCATCTTACCCCTTTCCCATACGTCAGCCCCAGCTTACATCTTACCCATCCGTCAGTCCTATCTTACCCCTATCCCATCCGTCATCCCATCCTTACCCCTAACTGATCAGTCAGTCCCATCCTTTCCCCTAACTGATTAGTTAGTCCCATCCTTACCCCTAACTGATCAATCTGTCCCATCCTTACCCCTAACTGATCAGTCAGTCCTATCCTTACCCCTAACTGATCAGTCAGTCCCATCCTTACCCCTACCTGATCAATCAGTCCCATCCTTACCCCTAACTGATCAGTCAGTCCCACCCTTACCCCTAACTGATCAATCAGTTCCACCCTTACCACTAACTGATCAATCAGTTCCACCCTTACCCCTAACTGATCAATCAGTCCCATCCTTACCCCTAACTGATCAATCAGTCCCATCCTTACCCCTAACTGATCAATCAGTCCCATCCTTACCCCTAACTGATCAATCAGTCCAATCCTTACCCCTAACTGATCAATCAGTTCCACCCTTACCACTAACTGATCAATCAGTTCCATCCTTACCACTAACTGATCAATCAGTTCCACCCTTACCACTAACTGATCAATCAGTCTCATCCTTACCCCTAACTGATCAATCAGTCCCATCCTTAACCCTAACCAATTCATCTTCTCAATGTACTCTCCGCAACTCGTCTGTAGTCGTCGTTAAGTAATTACAGCCCTAAAGAATGCACCCAGTGATTGAAGCAATCATTATCCAGATGAAACCGTGAAGGAAGTAATTTTACCACTTAAATGCAACTCACAGTGGGATGAACGATTATCTGATGCATCATCATCATCATCATCCCGTAACACTGTGTG
>CAJHNH020001560.1:5000-7500 GCA_905116865.2 Candidula unifasciata | reverse complement strand
ACCATAGATTTAGTTTTAGTTATGTTAATTTGCATGTGATTAGCATTACTCTATTTAATAAGCCTAGCTAGTTCTTTCTGTAATGAACGTCCTAACTCATCATAGTTCTAATTATTAGTGTATATCGTACAGTCATCTGCAAATAGGTCACATGTTTCGCTAAGATGTGACAGAAGGTCTTTAATATATGTGGCAAAAAGCAATGGTCCTAGTATATAACCCTGAGGAACGCTAATATTTAGCTGTGTTTAATCTGATAGGCAGTTCTGAAAGGAAATTACATGTCGTCAATCGAACAAGAATGACTTTTTTTACTTTACTAAATTGTTGTTAGTTTTTACGGAAATTAATTTATTAATTAAAATATCATGATCAACCCTATCAAATGCTTTCTTAAAATCAACAAAAACGGTTCCACACATCTTGCCATTATCGATGTTAACATGCCAGTTGTCTGTCATTTTTGTCAAAGCAGTATAACAAGAGTATTTAGGCCTGAACCCTGACTGACTATCGATGATTAGATTGTTGTTATTTAAATGTTGAAATGTTATTTTATGTACTAGTTTCTCTAATGGTTTTGATTGTGATGATAGTAAAGAAATTGTGCTATAGTTACACACAGAAGTTTTATTAGTTGAGCCAGGTTTATACAGAGGATACACCTTTGCAACTTTAAATGCGGAAGAAAAGTATTTCTTAAGATTCACTGATTATATATGAACGTTAAGGAATCGCTTATCACTGGTGCAGCACATCGATGAATTCGATTGCTGACACCATCCAAACCAGATGAGTTTGTCTGCTTAAGGTTCGTCAGGTATTTATATACTTCAGCAACAGACATGAGAGGAATCTCAGAAGGACTAGCAGTAATGCATTTTTCATCACTAAATGATGCTAGCAGACTTAAGTCACTCTGTGCATCTGGTATGGCAGATTTTAAATGTTCTATTTCTAATTTAAAAAAAAACATTGCCGAAATCATTACATGTAGGAGAATCTGTTTTTACGGGATCTGAATGATGTTTCCTGTTGGTCAGCATACTAATATCCTTCCCTATGTCTGTACAGTTTGATTGATCTTTTATCAACTTTTAAAATGATCTTTCTTGATCCTACGGATCACATAATGCACTTTATTTCTTGGCCTACGATACTCGATGATATTTTTTTTAATGTGCCATGTCTCGATCTCTCATAACTTCCAGAACTTCACTAGTGATCCATGGAGACTTAGTTTGAATTTTAACTCTTACTTGTTTAGCCGGCACATGTTTGTCTAACACATTGTAGACTGTTTTTGTCCTGTATGCTATAGCATCGTCTGGTTCAGAACGCTGTTAAACATGCTCCAGCTGTGCGTTTTACAAATGGTATAAAAATACTTGTGAATTAAAGGCTTTAAAATTTCTAAATTTAATTTTGAGGTGCTTATCTTTAGGACCAAATTTTGACTATGTCCAGCACACCGGATAATGGTCGCTGACAGCTTAAACTGGAACCTTGTATTCAATAATATTTCCTGGATAAGAGACATACATATAAACAATAGGGGTATAAAATGTTTTTGTAACTTTTGTGGGGAAGTTAATAACCTGTTTAAGGTCATATGATATAACGACTGGGTAGGTATATCAATGCTGAAGTCTCCTAGCAGTATAATTTTCTTTCCCGAACTGAAAACATCCATCATAAAAGTGAAGTTGAATTACCAATCATTATCTACACAAGGATGTCGATACAAGTACCCACAGAAAATTGGCTTTGACGGCTTGGCTTCTAGCCAGACACACTCTACAGCTATAGATTCAAGATCACATCTATGGGAATATTTGATACAGTTTGAAATGTACACTGCTATGCCTGTCTCTAGTTTTCTTATTGCATCTTCGCGAATTAATATAAATCCCCTAAAAGTGGTTTAATTATCACTAATTTTGTTGTTTATACGACTTTCAGTGACTCCAAAAATATGAAACTGATCGTTAAGTCTAAACGACAGCTCGGGTAGTTTGCTGAGTAAATGGTAAAAAAATAAGAACTGACTAGGAAAGCATTTCCTGTTTGAAATGCTTTAAGCCAGTGTTTTCCAAACTTTTCTTAGTCGCGGTGATTTTTTTTCAATTAAAAATTTTCTACGGCGCCCTAACCTAAGTAAAAGTATTACTATTCATACGTAAAAGATAAAAAAAAAAATTAAACTTGTGTATCTTTGAATGTTCCGCGGCGCCCCTGTGCCAACACAAACAGTTTGACATCAGAAATGTAGTTCATCAGTTGTATATTTCAAAAAATAAACAGAGGGGGAACCCTTGAGGCAGTTATATATTATATATTAATAAAGTAACAGAAGAAGACACTTGACAAAGTAAAAATGTAAAGCAATAGTTACTGTGTCAGGAATCGAATCTGTTACCTACAGACGGCGTTTGCGTCTCGCTATGGAAACAAGCGCACTAAAACCATGGTTAAATATGCACCCCCAAAAAAGTATTTT
>CAJHNH020001559.1:282592-295393 GCA_905116865.2 Candidula unifasciata | reverse complement strand
CAAGCCGAGAACTGTCCTGATGATCTAAGTGTAAATGTACAACTTTAATGTCATCTATAACATCTATAACATCACCCAACTCTACTAGCCTAAATAAGTTCATTTTATTTTAAATTTCGATTTATTAAAATAAATCTTTTTGATGTCGTAACAACATTACTCGAGTAAATTGTGTACTTAGGTTCAAGTGTCTTTGTGCATATTAGTTTTACTTCAGCTAACAATATTTAAATCACTTGATGGGGGCTTTTAAGTAATGCCAGGAAAGGAGACCAGTCGCAGGGGTTAAATGAGCACCTGGATTATATCGCAGTGGGTGTATCCAGATATCTATCTATCCCTTCTCCTTCTCCTGTGGATACAAGTACAGCAACTTTCATTTCATGGAACGAGCCACTCGCTGTTTTCTTGGCTATCCAGGACTGTCTAGGATTAACATAGCTTAGATAATAGTCCAGTTTCTCACGTGGGTGGGCATTGTTAAGGTTCAAACCCACACCCTCACTATATCAGTGTATTTACCCACGTGGGCGCGCGACAGCAGACCAGAATTGATCAAATATTATCTAACCACCTGATTGAATACTCAAATCTCCCAAATGTTGATGTTCAAAACCTGACCAATCATAAATAATTGATAGCCCTTTAATGTTGTCCGCCTGTGTTATCTCCGTCAGTTAGATTTACCAACCAAGTACTTTGTTTGTTAAAATGTTTATTGTTAAATTCATTTGTCAGACTATTGTCTAAATGTATTTACTGTACCACTTTTGCTTTGCGTCGTTTTTTGTACTTTAGAGCTTCTCAAGAGAGCTGTCGGTGTGAGAAGAAGAGGTAAAATAAGGAATGAATAAATGAATTAGAAGACTAGGACTGAAACCAGTCATATAATTCATGAAAGAACAACAACAACAAAATTAGATGGCTTGGACACCTCACGCGAATGCCCTGGTACCAACTGCAAAGAGCCACGCTGGAGAAATATCAACATCACAGAGCAAGATATGGAGCGACACAATGAGGAGCAACCTCACAGAAATGAACACCAACTTGTACAATACATTGGAAAAGCGCACAAACGATCCTTTCAACTCCCCCCCCCCCCTCCTCCCAACACCTCGCTGAGGTAAATGGTGGAAGAGAAGAAGAACAAGGGATTCTATAATTGCCCGTTTGTTTGTTTGCTTCTCTGTGTGAGATTTCAAAGTATGTAAACTGAGAAAGGAAAGGGGGAAAAAAACTAAATTCAGACTCTCACTATGTACGCAAGATCTAATGCTGACATAAACTTTATGAGTTAACTAACCACAAGCCTATGAATCAACCCTAGAAGAGATTCCTGTTGCAGAGTTAAACCGGTGCAAAATAAATCAACCAGTATCAACAAGCTCCAAATTGATTTATCACGTTCGCGAATGGCAAATCTGGCCACATGTTCTTCTCTGCTTTAGTAAGTAGCTTCTGAGGCGGCCAGGAATGAAAATAGTGACGCTTCCAGCAAAGAAAACACATGACTCTGGTCTCCCATCCCCAAATTACAACGGCTCGGAAAACAGCCACAATTGTTGGTTTTATTCAAAAGATGCGCAAAATGTCTAGATTCACGCGATCACTGAAAGTGTCTATGTACATTCTGGAATTACAGTGAAGTGTTTAGTACTTGACTGCACTCAGACAGTAAACCATATGATCCAAACCTCCTTGTACCAGTGGTTTCTGCTGTAAGTACTATATTTATAGAGGCTGACTAAAAGTGTTGCATTTATACGGAGGGATCGGGGGGGATGGGGGGGGGGGGGGGGTGAGGGCTGTGAGTGCTTGTCTATTTTGTTTAATTAAAGCAACCGAGTGATAAATTAATAAACGGTGAATGTTGGTGATATATTTATAGAGGGAGACTAGCTATTGTGGGTGACTGAGTGCTGCTTTCACGGAAAAAGAAACTGAGTGCTCTATTTATAAATTCGACTTTAAGTTAGATATTTATACAGGTAGCTGTTATATTTATAGAGAGTGACCTGAGTGCTATATTTATGAAGGGTGACCTTTGATAATATAAATTCTTTCAAATAAGAGAAGAGGAGGGGGAGTGGCACGTGACTTTTATTTGTAGAGGACGACAGTGAGAGCAATATTTTGAACACGGCAACTTAGGTGTCGTAGGTAGGTACAGAGGGCCACTGTGAGAGCAATATTTTGAACACGGCAACTTGGGTGTCGTAGGTAGGTACAGAGGGCCACGCTGGGTGCCAAGTTTATGAGAAGTAGTTATCCGCAATAAGTTTGTAAGCCGACGATACACACACACACACACACATATTAGTTTGTTGAAGTCTGACCGTTACAGTTTGCAAGTAAAAAAGCTAAATAAAAATAGATGCTCCTTTATCTTTGGCTGCTTTGCATATTATGTGCCTGAGTATTTGTGTCTGTGTGTGCATGTGAGTGTGGGTGTGTGTGTAAGAGAGAGAGAGAGAGAGAGGGAGAGAGAGAGAGAGAGATAGAGAGAGAGAGAGAGAGAGAGAGAGAGAGAGAAAGAGAAGAAAATGCTTATCGTTTACCATTTATACTATAAAACAGAAAATTCATATGTCTGTGTGTTTGCCACAAGAACCTGACCCAAACGGTGATTGGTAGAAACAGGAAATTTGCACATGCCATTTGAACTCCCATTTCTAGGTCAGTAGATTTATTTCCAGCAAGGTTTCCAGGTCCTGCTATAAACTAACGTCCAATCACTAACCAACAACTAATCCTGGATTACCTATCCATTAATGACCTATATATCTTACTTTCCTTGATGAATAAGTTTTTAAAAGGAGAAGCTAAATTAATTGTGTATCTCCCTTCAAGTTTGACTTCTGGACAGTAAGTCTTCGATTAGCAGTGGGGGCCGTGATATTGTTTCTCAAAGATTGACTAGCTCGGTTGAGTGAGCGGTAACTTTGTGGAATAAATTTGGACGGCGATGGAACGACCCAGGTGGGCAGTAGAAGAGGCAGTTAGTGGCAGTAAATAAACATAAAGCAGCGGTGGAGATACTGAAGTAGAATACAAGCATATACAATTTTTATTTGCTCTAATAGCAGAGACTACAAATTACCCCTAGATAACAGAGACTATTAAGTATCCACAAATAACAGAGACTACAAAGTATTCACAAATAACAGAGACAACAAAGTACCCCCAGATAAGAAGGACTGTAAAGTACCCACAAATAATAGAGACTATAAATTACCCCCCAAAACAGAGACTACTAAGTACCCCCAGATAACAGAGACTATAAAGTACTGTCAAATAACAGAGACTATAAACTACTCCCAGATAACAGAGACTAAAAGTACTCACAGATAACAGAGACTATAAGGTAACCCCAGATAACAGAGACTTTAAAGTTCTCACAGATAACAGAGATATAAAGTACCCCCGGATAGCAGATTCTATAAAGTACTCCCAGATAACAGCGATAACAGCCCCCAGATAAGAGAGACTATAAAAAAAACCAAGATAAACAGATACTATACTCCCAGATAACAGCGATAACAGAGACTATAAACTACCTATAGATAACAGAGATTATAAAGTTCTCCTAGATAACAGAGACGATGAACAGCACCCAAATAACATAGTCTATAAAGTTCTCCCAGATAACAGAGACTATAAACAACCACTAGATAACAGAGACTGTAAAGTATCACCAGCAAACAGAGGCTATGAACGAACTGTTCTCGTTCGATATGAGCAATGAAGAGACCTCCTGCCGCCATTAACGACTACCAGAGTACTGTTCCCAGGTTACAGAAGCAATAAAGGAACTTTCACTGACTACCAGAGCCTAAGTAACAATCACAAAAGTAAATGATGCGTAGCAGGGAGCCGTAAATGATACACAGCAGGCGATCCTCAGTAAAAACCATTGAGAACCCTGGACCCAGACACTCGGGCCGTAAAGACGCCTAGGCTGTATTGCTGAATAGTGGCTATCATACTAATTCAGTTTATAAACCCAGCGTCTTATTTCGAAGTTCACGGGAAATGCGTCTGGATATCATCTTGGCTGTTGTAACAGTACACTTAACCTGGTTACTGAATGAGAATATTTGTCACTGAGACAACCCGTGCTGAAAAAGGAAGATTGGTTCTATAGCGAAGAGTTTGCTAGTGGTCGTTTGGGAGTTGATCTGAAATAACATGTCCTGTTTATTGCCATGTGTCATTCTCGTACATGTATGTGGTCAAGGCTAGCCGTATCACACGATCACCAGGATCACTGATCAGATCTGTGAGCTTGCCCACAACTCTTACCCCATCCCATTTCTCTTGTCATGTGGCCAAGCCATTATAGTATTTATGTTGTCTTCCACTTTTCTTTCTTGTCCTTATTAGGTTTGTCAGTCGTCACTACATGTCCACATGTGCTTTCTCCTCATTACATGTTCGGCGAATACTGACTGTCTACGTGCGAAGTGGTCCAGCCGTTTACCTCGCTCTCTGAGAGTCGGATTATTGTTTTGCATAGTGTATTGACGCGCAGGTAAAATATCCGTTGGCAGTAGGAAATCGAAAAGAGTAGCCTAATGGCGCTGCCCGGGCAAAATTTGGAGTAAAAAATATACTAAAAAATATTTCAGGATCCTCACCGGTGCTACGGAGTTCGTGAACTGCGCTGAGATTCTTCGGACTCTGGCTTGATTTAGACGAAGAACTGAGCACTGATGAGTTACTACTACGCTTGTGCCGTGATGTTGATCCGTTGTTCACACCAGAAGCTTCAAAGTCCTGGCTTCGTTTCACAGCTTCGTCTTTCAGTTTAATACTGCCAATGTTACATACATACCTAGTGATTGCCGCTGAAGCTACGGAGTTCATACTTTGTGCGACGCTTTCGGCAGATGGCTAGCCATTATGCTGAGAGACCGAACCATATAGGATAAAACCCAGTGCAAAGAAATCGATCCTCTCGACTTCATACTTTACTGTATACTTTACCCTTTAAGTCTAAGGTGTTATGCTTTTTGGAGAAATGTCTAATTTCCTGTTCTGTTCCTCCCCTGAACAATCTTTGCCAATTTGTTGGTTCCGGAGCTCAAATTTGTTATGGGAAACAATTCCCCCTCCCCATTTTCTTCACTACTCCCTCCCCAAGCATGACTTTAAACTCGACTAATTTGCTTAGATCTGTATTGTGTGTAAAGCCGCAGAGATCGCAGCCAAGCTGTATGCTACAATAACATATGCCAACATCCCTGCTACAACACCCCCCCCCCCACCCCCCACCCAGACTACAGGCTCCACAGGTTGCTTGGTAACCGTTTGCTGGTGGCCCATGTGGTGCTATGTGGGGATACAACTGAACGGGCTTTCTGGGATGTTCATCCTCATGATGTTCATTCCTTGTAGACTGCAATCCTAGAGGGGGGAAACCTCGGGGAAGAAAAGGGTAAATACCTATGAAAAGACACAGTATCCCAGCTGATATATGTGGAACAAAATATAGACTGTGTCTCTTCCACAATTCGTCACCTGCGCCCGGAACTGTGTATACAGAAAGATATGGTTCTGACTTTACGGCTGCCCAGGTAACAGGCAGTCATGTTTGATCGTTGTTGAATTTGTACTTCAGTTATGAACGATTCACTTATCTGATATATTTGTGTAATTGTTCCTGTAGTATGCACCTGACGAGATACAGCGAAATATGCCAAGCAATGAATTGTGCAATCTATTGTTTGTGCCTTCTTTCTTCAAAATGAAGACTGTTTGAAGACATATTTCAATTCTTCCTACAGGAAAGAAATAGAATGGTAGAATAAATCTAAGGACCGTGTTAACGAAAGGAATAAATAGCTTCTTGTGTTGTTTGTGGACTTTAAGAGAATATTCTCAGAGCTATGAACCAAGAGTCGATTTTGTATACATTGTGAAGACTATAATATTCAGGTAAGCAAGCACTTCTGAAGTTGAAGTAGTCATTTTCAGGCTTAGTTTTATGCACTTACACAATTTACGTTCGCAAAGTCTGACCGAAGCATTAGAGCGCTGGGTTCTCACACGAGAGACCTGGGTTTGAATCCTCGTAAAGGGATGAAGATGCACAGTTCGTGGCGACAGCGTAGGTCATACGACCTTACATCATCATTCTCACGAAGCTCTATCCTACAGCACCAAGTGGTGAATACAGGCATTAGAGACAGGCACGTCACCAAAATGGGAGGTTCGAATCTGTAATGAGTATACCTGCGAAATGTTTCTGTCGTCGTGTTTGTCTTCATGTGTGCTATTCCGTTAACTTATATGTATGTCTGTCATTTATTTGTCTGTCTATCATCTATTTATCCGACTGTAGGCCTTAAGTGTGTCTGCCTTTTTACCCACTACCCACCCACTAGTATTTTGGTCTATCTGCCCACCTCCCTACCAACGTTCCTACCTACATACCTCCCTACCTACCTACGTACGCTTCTACCTATATACTTGCCTAACTACCTACCTACGTTCCTACCTACATACCTCCCTACCTACACACCACCCTCCTACCTACATACCTACCTACCTACCTACCTACCCACCTACCCTTCTACCTACATACCTACCCTCCTACCTACCAAAGTTCCTACCTACATACCTCCCTACATACCTCCCTACCTACCCACCTACCTCTCTACCTACCCACCTATGTTCCTACCTACATACCTCCTTACCTACCCACCTCCCTCCCTATCTACCCACCTACGTTTCTACCTACATACTTGCCTACATACCCACCTACCTACCTATGTTCCTACCTACATACCTCTCTACCTACACACCACCCTCCTACCTACATACCTCACTACCAACCCTTCTACCTACATACCTACTCCTACCTACCAAGGATCCTACCTACATACCTACCTACATACCTCCCTACCTACCCACCTATGTTCCTACCTAAATACCTCCCTACCTACCCACCTACCTCCCTGCCTACCCACCTACCTACCTACCTACCTACCCATCAGTGCACACTCCCGATAGGTATTTTTTCTGCTCCTGCTGTGAAACCACTCGTAAAAGGATATCCGAGTATTTCTGTAAAGATAAGCTGCGAGGAAGGGAACTGGATATCTAATCACATAGTGGCGTGATACAGTAGATCTGAATGTCGGTGACTACTGAAGCCTACTCAATTGTCTACCAGGGGACTAGTTTTTCCTGACATGGCTGTGCCTTTACGATGGCTGCCGGCGCAAGCATTGCGTGATGTGGCCTATTTTGTGGTCGGTTATTGCTAGAACAGACATTCCCACGGGAAGCAATCAAGTCCGTGGAGATTAGGAATAGTGCGGAAACTTCTAGAGTTGTGCGTGGTCATGGGCTCCAACTCTGGGCAGGTTCGCATGGAGCCCTTTCAGGGAGGTGGGGAAGGGGGGTGGGTGGCGTGGTAGCAGTGAGAACTGAAGTTTATAAACGTGAGGTGTTGTACTAAATTTTTGTTTAAAAACAGTTATGTCGCCCGCACAAAGAAGCCTGGTTAAAGGGTATCCATTGCAGTCGTTAAGAATGTTCCTTGGCGAGACCCCAATTTTTTTTTTTTTTTTTTTCACAGAGCAACTATCCTACCACAAACACATGTGACGTAAATCACACTGATACATGAAGGATTGTATTGTGAAACGATTTCACTAATCTTGAAGCAACAACGTCGTACTTCTAACAACTTATCTATCTCTTCAGTGTTTGCCCTTCAAGATTCGGTCACCACACTGTCTTGTTTTCTACAGCTACTATACGATATACAAGGTAAAGTACGTGCCTTTCCATCGAACACATCCGATTTCAACAAGCCCTTTAATGTATCGCCTTTCACCGCTTGTACAGGGGCAGTGGGTCTAATCTGTTTTATGTGTCCATCTCATAATACATCTAACGAACTGTCTTACTTCCTCAGTCTCGGTGCAGAAAATGACCGTTTGCTTGACCTTGTCATTTCCCCCTAGCTGACATCTCAATGAAGGGTAATTACTTAATTGTAAGCGCGCGCATAGGATGTGACAGACTGTCATAGTTGACTTCATATCCGTTGACGGTTGTACAGACTGTCATAGTTGACTTCATATCCGTTGACGGTCGTGACAGACTGTCATAGTTGACTTCATATCCGCTTACGACCGTGACAGACTGTCATATTTGACTTCATATCCGTTGACGGTTGTACAGACTGTCATAGTTGACTTCATAACCGTTGACGGTCGTGGCAGACTGTCATAGTTGACTTCATATCCGTTGACAGTCGTGGCAGACTGTCATAGTTGACTTTACATCCGTTGACGGTTGTCAGACTGTTGACAAGAAGCAGACATAATGGACTGTGGTCATGTCAATCTCTCATCAGATATGACCCCGTTTGTCTCAGGCGTTGGTTGGGACACATATGGAAACCTGGAGATTCATCAGCTAGTCACGTCGATTTGCTTCCTTTAGCAGGCGTGAAAAAATGGCGTAACAAAATTCAGTTCTGGGTAAAACAACGATGAACTCACAGACAGACGGACGGGTTGATAACTGGATAGACAGAACAACACATAGCTTTGACCGGAAGCGATGGAAGCATAGAATGATAGAATGGCTCCAGTGTAAAACTTTAGGAATAAGTATTTCTAATCTCTTGCATAATTTTCTCAAAATATGTTTCTAAATACTAATTTTCAAATTCTTTTTTTTTAAATCCCTCTACATTTTCATCTCTCTCTCTCTTTCTTTCTCTCTCTGTCTCTCTCTCTCTCTCACACACTCACTCACACACACACACGCACACACAGTGTGTGCTCTTTCCATCTAGCGCGGGGCTATTCAAGAATACTCAGGGGTCAAACAAAATGTTGAAAATGGGAATCGTCATGGACCAGAACCCCGGCTCCGCGGGCCTCTTGCCGTCCGGATTCTGCCCGCCGTCTGCCAGTTGAATAGTCCTGATCTAATGAATTTATATTCATATTTTATATACGTTAATGGACTCTCTTTATTCTTAAGTGAATGTGTTTGTTTTTTATCTTATACTATAAGTGTACTTCTTTACGGCGCTCTTCAATTTGCTGTAGGACCTCATTTATTGAACCAAATCTGCGTGGTCCCATGTTTTACTCACAAGCGGTGTAGAGTCATTCGTTCACAAAGTTAAAGCCGCTTGCATGAAAGCAGATGTTTGTGGTTTTCTCACATCAATTATGGTTTTCAGCTTAAAACTTCCCCCGCCTTTCAAATCCGACAGTTTCGCTTTAAAGTGGAGGGGGAAAAAATCCAACAGACACTCACTCCTGTGGGGTTCTGGAAATAACCGGCAGGAAAGATGTCTTCGAATATCGTTACCGCTCTGTTACTGCCTGCAGTCTACAGTTGCCTCCATCCCTCTTGTCTGTGAAGACGCTTCTCTCAGCATGATCTCCCCCTGCCAGTGGCATGGCTGGTCGGTGTGACAGAAAAACACGCCTTGGCAACCCCGGGGCAAAATATTTTAATGTAAAGAGTTGAACGAAGTCATGTATTTTACTGAAGGTAACTTAGTTTACTGTGAAGTGTTGAGTGAAACCATATATTTTCCTGAAGTCGATTGCGTTTATTGTGAAGAGTTGAGTAAAGTTGTGTATTTCTTAAGGCAGTGTAATTTCATGGAATTAGTTGAATATATGCATGTATTCTGTTGAGGGTAACCTAATTAGGTGTAAAGAGTTCAGAGCAGTCGTGTATTTAATTGAAGTTAACTTACTCAGAGATTCTGACGTCTGTTTTAAACTGTAGATAACTTAGAATAAACAGTTGTGTGAACTCATGTATTTTACTGAAGGCTTGTTCTGTCGCGTAATTTCTAGGGCTCCAGTTTTGGTGGAAACAGAAACCCCCCTCCCCAACCCCCCCCCCCCCCACCCCCGCACCCACCCCTTTTTTTTTCTTATAAGAATCAAATCTTAAAATGCGACACTAGGATTTTACTGAGACCTATAGTGGCCCTAAAGCTTGATGAGAAGTATCCAAACACCACTTGGACTCAGGTTTTCACTGACGGCTCTGCTACAGATGCAGTCAGAAAGGGGAGTTGTGGAATTTACATTAAACCCCCTAGCAGTAGAGCAGAAACTCTCTCTCTCTACCAGCAGGTGACATCTGCACTAACTTCAGAGCTGAGGCAACAGCCCTCCTTTCTGCAGTTCAACATCTCATTACACAAGAACACAGAGGGCACCAAATTGTTATACTTAGTGACTCATTGTCTGTTCTCCAAGCACTATCCAGCAAAAAACAAGACAAACTAATTGCAGATCTAAGGACCAACATTGGCTTACTCTCTAAGGAAGCAGAACTGGTCTTGCAGTGGATACCAGCCCACTGTGGTATTCAAGGAAATGAGAGAGCAGATGAGTTGGCAAAAGCTGGGAGTAATCTTCCACAACCTCATCCACCACACAGCTACAAGGAAACCAAAACAGCGGTAAAGCAGTCTTTCAAGCGGGAGTGGAGAAGGCAGAATGAAGATTACAGACCAGAGAGTGACAGCATAAACAAACTCAACAGGAAAGAACAAACATCAGTTTTTAGACTTCGGACTGGACACTGTGGTCTTCGAGCACTCTTGTACGAGATAGGCATAAAAGAATCTGCTGCCTGTGATTGTGGAGCAGAAAGACAGACCCCTGAGCACATACTACAGTACTGCCCTAACCTCTCCGAGCAAAGACTGTGGATCTGGCCCAAGGGAGCCACATTGCAAGAGAAGCTATGGGAGACCGGTGGCGACCTTAAACGCACAATCCTATTTGTGACCCAGACGGGACTCAATGTTAATAATGACTAATATCGAACGCAGAAGAAGAGTGGCCCTAAAGACGCAGATATCCCAGCTAAGCTTGAACCACACCACAACGTGATCTACATAGAAAGAGCGAGAGATAGAGTGAGAGAGAGAAGGAGAGAGAGAGATTGCTCGAGAAGTGTTAGTACTAACGAGGTTACTGAAAATATAAGCAGATATAAATTACAGCTGTGGACTTGAAAAACAGAGAAGAGAGGTCGAAGAGAAGCTACCGCATTTTGTCAGCGTTCTATATGTAAAAATTGTGTTGTGCGAGAGAAAAACATGAAAGATGTGACTGGCTCATTAAACATCAACTGTAATGCCAGGCGTGTATCACTTCACAACATGATGGGCACTTGCCGGTGTGTTTCAATATACTTAGAGCTTCCTGAAAATGCTTCATTACATAAGGGCACCCGCCGCAAAAAGCCTAATGTGTTGACAATTATAAGCAAGCGTTTGTTGTTACGTTCACAACATATGCAGAGCTTTAGGGGCAATCTTCAAAGTCGTCAAAACGTTGTTAATGTTAGCGTTCCGCAGGTGTGTTACCTGCTTGTGGGATTGAAGACAGCTACAAGACAGAACATCACCGACCTGATTCATCCCAGACCATCCCGAGCGGGGCTGCTGATGGAAACCTACCTTTTTATGACAGCTCAGATGTGAGAGGAAATCTGGGCCTTGGAGAACATCCTACTCTGTGTTGTATGTTCATACTCTTGGGTATAGGAACAAACAGAAGAATATATACACAAAAATTGCACGCAAGTGATGCGTTGCAGATGTAAGTTTAAGCGGAGTGACGATTGAAAAAACACGACTGTTCGTCAATGGAGTGTGAAGTTTCAAGTGCAGATGGATATGAGAGGTTTACTGCTAGAGTTCAGAAACACTTTGAATTTAATTTGTGTAAATAATCGAGTTAGCATAGGTTTAAATATGTTTTAAAGCCATCAATATCGAGGTCATTGCGAGGGGTTTTATCCCTATTGTCCGGTCACTCTCCGTCAAACGGCAGGTCGCCATGTACAAAGAACGGACTCCGTATCTGTAGCAATGACCCGATGGTCTCTGAAACATTTGCTATGCCGAATGGAAGGTACGTGTTCGGAATTGAAACCGCACACTTTAGTGTACGAGACAACTATTTTAAAAATTCTTTATGGAATTCTAGCATCGATATTCATTGTCGTACTTTCTTCCTGTTGTCTATGGAGAACAGCAGAATCGTAGCCGTTGTGTCTATTTTACTGTATGATACTATTGACAGCACTATACTGTGATCACGAATGTGAGTTTCTCTGTAAGCTTTTTTTATATTCGTTTTCGTTTGACCTTTTCTTTCACCGCTTCATTTATTTGTCTTGTGTGGGTTCCAGTTTAGGCAATACTTTGGCTGTGTGTTTCATACTTGAATTAAACAAGTACCGTCTTCTCAGTGAAGTTATGCTGCAACTGAGTAAGGTCCCAACGGGTTGCAACACTTATTCTACTACAATAATTACTAAAAACAGTTATACTCAGTCCGACTGCAGCAGGAGTCAATCATCGACACAAATAGAACAATATCTTTCTTCTTCTTTACGTTCACCGGCTGTAAACTCTGGGCGGAAAGTTCTGGTTTTTCATCCACCTCTGGATTTTAGTCTTGTTGCGTAACCTGAGTGCTGCGTGCACATCTCTTTTACAGATCTGACCTACTTGTATGCAGATTGTTGGTTCCTTGCCTCTCAGGCAGATGCATTGCGACTAAGAAGGAAGCTTTCCAGTTGGTCAACTCTTACTACGCGTGTGTTAGGGAAGCAGTAGGTTTGTACAAGCCCGGCCCTTCTGTTTTATAAATAGTTTACAACAATTTATCATCTAATTTAGAATTATGCTAAAAAAAAAAAAAGCAATGAATTATTACAAATATAAATGCACACAATTTAAAAATTATTTGACGCCTAACCCCTCCTCCCTCTTAAAAC
>CAJHNH020001559.1:197592-277592 GCA_905116865.2 Candidula unifasciata | reverse complement strand
GTCTGTGCATCTGTCTACCTATTTACCAGTCGGTCTGTCACTGCTCGTTCTTTGACGCTCTAGTTATTTATATATTACTCTCTGTCTGTCTGTCTGTCTGTCTGTCTGTCTGTCTGTCTGTTTGTCTGTCTGTGCATCTGTCTACCTATTTATGAGTCGGTCTGTCTCCGCTCGTCCTTTGGCGCTCTAGTTATTTCTCTATTACTCTCTGTCTGACACTCGTCCCATTGAACAGAATTCCCTCTCAGAGCTGGCAGTCACGCCACGGCCAAGTCCGCACGAACAGTCCAGTTTGATCTGTGATTTCCCAACACGCGCGATTAGACATGTCTTTGACTGTTACACTGTTTTTGTGCTTTTCTTGTGATCTCGTTCGAGTGTCTGTTAACTGTGCTTCCTTCATTTTTTTTTTTTTTTAACACTGAACAATTGAGTACGTCCTTGTTAGGGTGAATGTATGTCAAGAACTTGGAGACAACATTTGATTCCTAGGGGCATTTTTATTTTAAATTCTTTTATGGTAGCGAAGATACTGGGCACTTATCTGTCAGTCCACAAGTCTTGGATTTGAATCCGTATCGATAAGACCCCCCCCCCCCCTTTTTTTTTTTCCACACCGACAAAAATGATAATGTACTTTGAATCCCAGACGGCCTAAGAAGTCAGCTCGACCTGCAGTCTGTTGAGATCTGTGCTAATCGCCGAGTGCCAGTTAGTCTGTAATATATGGCTCTATTATCATACACCTCATATGCCAATAAGTATTCATCGATATTGCAGCTGTTTATAGTTCCATTTCTGTTTTGAAGCATTTAGTTAAGGTTTATATTCATTTGGGAGGTTGGGGGGGGGGGGGGGGGGGGTTCCATTCAAACCATGTAAATGCGAACTCAGCTGTTGGTTTCTGCCACCAACCATATCGCATAAAAGCCATCTTGGAATAAAAAACTGAAGGCAGTCGAGCAGGAGGTAGACATCGATAGACTCGGGAGAATGACATGAAGAGATGCACGAACACCACTCTGACAGGGTAAAACTAGGACAAGAGATAACGAATACTGGTGTTTTTTTTTTTTTTTGCAGTCGATCTCTATTGTGGAGATGGCACTCGATGTTTAAAAGCCAGCGCTAGTGCCCACCGGGCGATAAGTAAGCAGCAATAACATGTCCTTTCCATGACAGAGATGCATTGGGTATATGGTGCCAGTACCCATATCTGATATCGTTATCGGCACTCGATGGATGGTTTGGTCAGTATCCCACCAGCGTTTTTAAACTCCTATTGCTAGAACCCACTTAGAATTAATTAATCGTACGATTGCCATGTTTTTGTTTTCTTTCTGGCAAACGGAAGTTATTAAACATGCTCCACCCAGCCCCTCCCAGAGTGAGAAATTAAGGCTCTCATTGTTTCATGTCCCGCTAGCCTGCATCATATTTCAACTGTAAATAACGGCCCGCGTGCAGGCTGACAAGGCAAACCCATGTACAAGAAGAAGAAACAGAGAGTTGCTGATCACAGGGCTCGACGCCCTAAGCCCGTCCGTAATTGTCAGTGAAGACTGGCTGGATGCATGAAGCTTCGTTAGTGAGGCACGCTGGCTTGTCTGCAGCTGTAGTATGCTTGGCATTCTTTGAGGTTCATCTCAGTATGCAATGCACAATTACCTCGTTTTTAGATTTTATTTTTATTTTTAAGTGGTAACTGTTTTATCTATGCTTGTTAGATTCATTCTGGCTATGAAAATTAGTAGTATAGTAGTAGTAGTAGTAGTAGTAGTAGTAGTAGTAGTAGTAGTAGTAGTAGTAGTAGTAGTAGTAGTAGTAGTAGTAGTAGTAGTAGTAGCAGTAGTAGTAGTTGTTGTTGTTTTTGTTTAGATAATATTAATAAAACAAAATAATTTACACTATTATTACTACCACTAATAGTTCTACTGATGCTGCTGCTACTAATTTGACTCCTACTATTAATACTACTACTACTAACTACTACAACTACGACTTCTGCTACTACCACCATTCAAATTCAAATTCTCTTTCGTTGACCACTTTCAGCTAGGTTACTACCACCATCACTGCGACTTCTATAAATACTACTGCTACATTTGCTACTGCTACTACTACTGTTTGTACGTTCACAGTTAAATGTGAACCGCATTAGGGAAGTGCCCTGTGGTTTTATGTCCTAATCCTTTTCGAATCGGATTTTCTAAGTTACCTGAGCTCCAAGACAAACCCTGTTTTAAACGGGTGCCAGAACATTTGTGTGAAAAAGAAGCGGAGTCCCGTTTTTCAACAAAACAACACACAAACTCTGTGGGTTGTCCCTTCTGATGCGCGTTATGTGTTCTATTTGTAAGTTAATTTCTTTCAAAACATCTGTATTGTTTGTTTTAACATGTCGTTATGATATTCTCATAACCACCCCACCCCCCCACACACACACACACACACACCTGCAGTTTCCACATAGTGTTTTACTTATCGGTTCATCATCCATGATTCAGGTCCGTACATCAGAACTGGCTCCGACTGACCCAACTACTGTGATTTTTGTGTGTGAAGAACACTGGAGTGTAAACAGAATGCTTTGAAAAGGAACGATGTCAAGTGAAGTACGACGGAAAATATTTCTATAAATTATAGTTTACAGGGGGAAATAAATTATGTAGACTATTTACTTCAAAGAAACACGCCGCTTTAAGAAAACTAAATAATTATAGATTATGGCGTTGTAATGAGCCGGAAAACGTAAACATGGGCAAAAATTCATTGGATCCTCGTAATGGATTTGGAGACAATATATGAAGTTTAAAGCATATGTTTATGAACGGACTATTGAAGTCACCAGCAACCACGGACCGAACTATTGTAGATGCCAGCAGCCTGAGGCCGGACTATTGTAGATGCCAGCAAACCAAAGAACGCCTGCTAAGCGTAGCGCGTAGAACAGTTTTCAATGAAAGAAGGAAAGAATTGAAATGCATTATATGAGATCACTGAAACTTTCACAAGGAGCTTCATCTTGTTTAAATGCTTGGCACCTTGATGTTGCCCAGTGAACAGGTGTGTATTAGTGAAAACATTATCCAACATTTTAGAAAGATCAAGAATAGACGCCAACACCAACAACACCAAAGCACTTTGGAATGCTGTCAACCCTTTCCCCCCCCCCCCCCTTCTTTACGATACAAGTGGTGAACAACTACTATGTGAAACACCAGAAAGGATTCCTGATGTTATCATGGACGATGATTGACCTATCGAACAATAATATCGCTAAATGCCTCTTTCTCCTCCTACATCTATGTGCTGTCACAATTTTTGTTCAAGGTACAGCAAATGCAATGTTTTTATTTTTATTTTATATTTTATGTTTGCATTTAAATACGATAATCACGCGTTTCTACATTTTGCAGGGGATGCATTTAGGGAAATTCATTTTAAAATCTGAGGTTCTTTTTTTTTTTAAATCATGAAACAAATTTATTTACCATTTTTTTCAGTGAAAAAAATCTTCTCGGAACTCAAATATTTTGGATAACGAATATCGTCTCGGAATGGATTATTCTTGAATTCCATCTTGTATGACAAATACATTTAAGGATATAGTTGAAATTGTCTGAGCCGTGTAAATAAATACCTAAAAATATAAGTATACATAGGTGGGGGGGGGGGAAGGGGCGGGGAGTGAGGGAAGGGGTTCAGTCCACTTAATAATGTATTTATTATTTTATTTGGGGGGAAGGGGTTGGGCCGCTGACCTTTCACTGCTCCTTAATATTTCTGGTGGCCGGGGGGGGGGGGGCGTTTAGGGTGTATCTGTTAGCATTCACAGTTTAACAGCCAGATAGCTGCACCTCTGAAAGGTTGTACTTTATACCAAAAAGGTAAACGATTGTTTCTGAGAAGAAGAAGATCAGAAATGAAGATTTGCTCTGGTTGTTAGACCGCCTATAAAGTGTTTTTCATGCACCTGGTCTGTAGAAGGTTCAGACAGTCATGACAGTGCAATTATCTCTGTCATCTGACATTTTAAAGATTCACAAATGATGACAGCACTTTCACACACACAACTATCATCGCCAGGCGAGCCACTCAACTGTAGGAGCTTCCAGCCATTCCTGTAATATATTTGTTTATTAATTAAGCTGAAGTCACACAGGTTGTACCTTCAGCTAATTTATATCCTTACACACACACACATTTGTCTATGTAATGTTTCGTTTCTGATGTGTCCATAATGTTAGATGTAAATCTCCTGTGTTCTCTAGCATTTTTTTAACCCTACTTTGTATCCGTCGGCGTCTGTGGCTTGGGCGCTGCGAACTCTCTTCGTAATGCCGGGGTGCCGGGTGCCTTGCATCTTTTTTTTTTTTTTTTTTTTCATGTGTGTGTGCGTGAGTTTTTTTTTTTTTTTTGCCTTTGACCCCAATGTTTGATAGTCTTGGTTTTGTTTCCTGTGTGGGTTCCGGGTCTATTTTGGAGAACAAAGATTCGAGCTAACTGGCATTGGAAATTGTGAAGGTCCGAGCTAACTGGCAATGGAAATTGTGAAGGTCCGAGCTAACTGGCAATGGGAAGTGTGAAGGTCCCAGCTAACTGACTTTGGAAATTGTGAAGGTCCGAGCTAACTGGCATTGAAAAGTGTGAAGGTCCGAGCTAACTGGCATTGAAAAGTGTGAAGGTCCGAGCTAACTGGCATTGAAAAGTGTGAAGGTCCCAGCTAACTGACGATGGGAAGTGTCAAGGTCCCAGCTAACTGGCGATGAAAAGTGTGAAGGTCCCAGCTAACTGGCGATGAAAAGTGTAAAGGTCCCAGCTAACTGGCAATGAAAAGTGTGAAGGTCCCAGCTAACTGACGATGGGAAGTGTGAAGGTCCCAGCTAACTGGCGATGAAAAGTGTGAAGGTCCCAGCTAACTGGCGATGAAAAGTGTGAAGGTCCCAGCTAACTGGCGATGGGAAGTGTGAAGGTCCCAGCTAACTGGCGATGGGAAGTGTGAAGGTCCCAGCTAACTGACTTTGGAAATTATAAAGGTTCGAGCTAACGGGCATTAGGAATTGTGAAGGTCTGAGCTAACTGGCAATGGGAATTTTAAAGATTCGAGCTAACGGGCCTAGGAATTAGGAAAATTGGTGTTGCGCTGTTTGAGGTAAACTGCTGCATGACATGTGGAATAGAGATCCAAAGCCAATGGTTACGTGCTGTGGTTGTTTTTTTTTTTTTTTTATATGGCGTAGACGACACTGCGCAGAAATGAATTCTATGTAAGTAAAGAGTAGAGAGCATTAGTACTTTCCGAGTATTTGTGAAGACGAGGCACACAAAACATGTCTACACTTTTAGTGTAGTTGGTGATGCACAGAAAATACGTATTATTCAAGTATATTCAAGCTGCTGCACAGGGAACATGTTTACTAATCACGTTTAGTGTAACCAGTGCACATAAAACTGTACTATCCACATATATTGAAACTGCCGTGGGTACTGTTACTGTGTAGTGTTACCAGTGCACCAAATACGCGCATACTGTCTAAACAAGGAGAGGAGTCCAACTGTGTTGATTCAAACTGAACTATCAGACTGACACGAAGGGAATGTTCAACAGATGTTCACTTCTAGACTCCACTGGCAGGCTGGAGGCTTACACTAAGCACAGTTAAAGTAATGTGTTTTAACAGCTCCATCTGTGTAGTTAGCTATATCCTTTAGTGGTGGACAAACACAAATAAAATGAACATAGATACAGTCAGACAAGTATTACACTTTAGTTTAGACAACAACCAAATGGAGGTCATTAGGGGTCTGTATTACTGTTTCATACGTTGTTATCTGTGTTGTACGTGTTTTATGTGAGTTCACTTGAACATTGGTTTAATCACAGTCCCGTGTACAGGCATCCAAGCTGGATCCTGAAAAAGAAACTATAATTTCCCGCCTTGAAGATAATTTAGCCCGTTCTCCTATAGCTCGTTCTCCCATAGCCCGTTCTCCTATAGCTCGTCATCCTTTAGCCCGTTCTCCTTTAGCCCGTTCTCCTAGAACTCGTTCTCCTATAGCTCGTTCTCCTATAGCTCGTTCTCCTATAGCTCGTTCTCCTATAGCTCGTTCTCCTATAGCCCGTTCTCCTATAGCTCGTTCTCCTATAGTCCGTTCTCCTATAGCCCGTTCTCCTATAGCCCGTTCTCCTATAGCACGTTCTCCTTTAGCCCGTTTTCCTATAGCTCGTTCTCCTATAGCCCGTTCTCCTATAGCTCGTTCTCCTATAGCTCGTTCTCCTACAGCCCGTTCTCCTATAGCACGTTCTCCTTTAGCCCGTTCTCCTTTATCCCGTTCTCCTTTATCCCGTTCTCCTATAGCTCGTTCTCCTATAGCCCGTTCTCCTATAGCCCGTTCTCCTATAGCTCGTTCTCCTATAGCACGTTCTCCTTTAGCCCGTTCTCCTTTAGCCCGTTCTCCTATCTATAGCTCGTTCTCCTATAGCCCGTTCTCCTATAGCCCGTTCTCCTTTAGCCCGTTCTCATTTAGCCCGTTCTCCTATAGCTCGTTCTCCTATAGCTTGTTCTCCTATAGCTAGTTCTCCCATAGCCCGTTCTCCTATAGCCCTTTCTCCTATAGCTCGTTCTCCTTTAGCCCATTCTCCTATAGCTCGTTCTCCTATAGCTCGTTCTCCTATAGCTCGTTCTCCTATAGCTCGTTCTCCTATAGCTCGTTCTCCTATACCCCGTTCTCCTATAGCTCGTTCTCCTATAGCTCGTTCTCCTATAGCTCGTTCTCCTATAGCCCGTTCTCCTATAGCCCGTTCTCCTATAGCACGTTCTCCTTTAGCCCGTTTTCCTATAGCTCGTTCTCCTATAGCCCGTTCTCCTATAGCTCGTTCTCCTATAGCTCGTTCTCCTACAGCCCGTTCTCCTATAGCACGTTCTCCTTTAGCCCGTTCTCTTTTATCCCGTTCTCCTATAGCTCGTTCTCCTATAGCATGTTCTCCTATAGCCCGTTCTCCTATAGCTCGTTCTCCTATAGCTCGTTCTCCTATAGCACGTTCTCCTTTAGCCCGTTCTCCTTTAGCCCGTTCTCCTATCTATAGCTCGTTCTCCTATAGCCCGTTCTCCTATAGCCCGTTCTCCTTTAGCCCGTTCTCCTTTAGCCCGTTCTCCTATAGCTCGTTCTCCTATAGCTCGTTCTCCTATAGCCCGTTCTCCTATAGCCCGTTCTCCTATAGCCCGTTCTCCTATAGCTCGTTCTCCTATAGCCCATTCTCCTTTAACCCGTTCACCTGTAGTCTATTTCAGAAGTTGTCCCCAACTGTAAACACCTTGAACTCAGTCACCGTTTGGTGTAGCTTGTCGACATTTGGCATACAACCTTTTAATAACATTTTTCGACGTAAACTTAGTCTAGTTTCCATTTTTCTTCTTTTGTTTGTTTGTTTTTGCAGTACGTGAAAACACTCACACACACACGCGCGCGCACGCTCGCACACACACACGCACGTACGCACGCGCGCGCGCGCACACACACACACACACACACAAATCAGGCACCGATTGAAAGCAGAAGTCAGCCTGCTTACAGTTAACTGGGCAACATAAATTTGTCGAAACATCCAAGTGCACATGTTTTATAGTCTTTCAGTGTTGGTAAACATCTACGGCATTAGCCTGATGCGAGTTTAAATAAACAAATTTTTTTATTGTATGTTGGATAGACTGTCAAAGTATTCTCCATGCGTCGCTGCACTTGTGAACTGATTTCCAAGCAATCTCGACGCGTGTGTCAGTTACAATATTTTCAGTGGGTACACAAATTATTAGTCAAATAAAGATGGAAGAAATTCTCCGCCTCAAGAAATCAACAGCACCTGTGCAGTTGCACATTATAGTCGGAGTGCATCTGCCTGAGACGTGAGGAACCAATATAATGTATGCAAATAAGACAGATCTGTAAAATGGATATGCACGCAAAATTCAAGTTCTCGAACAAGACTAAAGTCCAGAAGTGGACGAACAACTAATACTTTCTGCCTGAGTTTACAGCTGATGAATGCTTAGAAGAAGAAGAAGATTTCGACCTAGCCAGGAAATGTTATAGAGAGTCAAGGCGACAAGCGTGAAGTTGACCACATCACTTATAGAGAGAGGTTTGGGTCTTTAACAAATATGATTCTAGCATCATATGTCCGATACGCTACTTGTGCGAAAGGATCCGAGATCTCTTGCCGCATACTTCATATGTTGGTGTTCACGAGAGAGAGAGAGAATAAAAGACAGAAAGAAACCCTGTTTTGTATGAGTTTAACCTCAATCTGTCCATTGCATAGGCTGTATAATCAGTGACCCGGTAATATTATTGCAGCATTCATCAACAATCTGTGCTGGCACTCACAGCAAATACATATCATGCTATCCAAACATGTTCACCACTCGTGGTTTCTTCTCACGGAAAACTTCTGTCTGGGGATAACAAATCCGGGCCTACCCGCAGAGCAACAGCAGCGGATCGGCGGGGACGAGTCAACACAACAGCTGAGGGTAAAACACACAAACAGATCCCTGGCTGTAGGGGTCACTCCTGGTAGGTCAGCTAGTCGAGCGAGGGCATGCCAGGGTGGATCAATCATTATAGGTCAAGTTTATTTAAGATCTTTCTTGTGTTTGGTGTTCTTTTGTTTTCAGCAGGTTCTTGATATGTTTCCATACAAACACAAACACACACACACACACACACACACACACACACACACACACACACATATATATATATATATATATATATATATATCTCCTGCCTGCTGTCTTCCTTCCAAGTTATTTACAATAGCAATTGTTTTAAGTTGGGTGTCCTCGTTGCTTAACTGCCGTATATACCGTCTCGAAAAATCATGTTTAACATTTAAAATCAGTGTCATTTTATTGTTAATATTTGGCGTGAGCAAAATGCCTTTAGTTAAGTTTAGTCGACAGATCATCATCATGGCACACGGGTGTAAACCCATAAGTGCTCCCTTCTACTTCTAACTCAAGCTTGGGTCTGAAGAATCTCTGCACAGTGCACGAACTCCGTTGCACCGGCGAGAATGCTGAAATACTTTTTGGGTAGATTTTTAACTCCAAATTGTGCCCTGGCATCACCGCTAGGCTACTCTTTTCGATTTCCAACTCCAAGGTATTTTTTACGTGCTCAACAATACACCCTTTTAGAGACAGTGTTCTTTTCTCACCCCTTCCCCTCATAACCCCGGAATCCACATGAGAAACGCTTTTCATCAAATATCATGTTTTTTTTTAACGCTATCTTACCTCAAATATTGTCTGTTTTATTATCTCGAAATACCTTATGCGTTAACATTTGCCTTTGTACATCAAGCTAGTTGTGACTTTCTACTGCCGTCAACTACAAATTGCAGTTCTAAAGGTAACCGTTCGTGTTGTTAGCTTTAGATGCTTCCTTGTGCATTTATCGCGGGTGCATGTTTCTGGCTTTTGTCGAGAATAATTTCCTAACAGGTTTTCGGATGGGACAGTTAGGGGGCATTTTGTGCAATATTCACGAGCAATTATGGGGTGGCCGGTTTAAAATGAAGTTTAAACCTCGCCTACAAACGACTTCATGCAATATAGACAGCCCCTTCAACAAACTGATATTGTGCCTAGGTAGTAAGCTTGTAGTCTGCTCCTGTAACTTTCAGCTGACGAGAACTGTGCATGCATAGACTAGCAAGGTTTCTAGGTTTGTACTGGACAAAATGAACTTGAAGCTGAGCCAAACGACCTCATTGCACTACGATGCCCTTAGGTCTTTCTCAACTGTTCACTTACTGAGAGCGACGCACAAGGCTCGACACTCACTAACTCCGGCGACGACTCCCGAGAATCTCCAAAGGACCTGCACTTGCAAAACGGAAGAGGAAGTCTGAAGCCGAACCTGCGACTTTCAGAGGGCGAGGCGCACGGGTTAATCACCGCACCACCCGATAAAACAAGTAAAGAAATGACCCTTTTCCTAAACCTTCAGACTTATTGGACACATAAGCCTAGACCTACATTTTTAGACCAATCGGTACTCGGTAGGTGATGTGCTCAACAGCGTGCCGGACTCCTTAACTTCCCACGGCTTTATTATGTATCCATCTAAGGCTGGGACCAAGGTGATTGTTGACAAAAAATGTCCGTCTTTGTCAGGATCTGAACCACGACCTGCACACCCACAGGCGAGCGTCTAGCCGCTCCATCGTGGCGGCTCCCGATGGAAAGGGACAGTAAATAGTCTGACTGTGCGGCCCAGCTATGTCCTTACGTGGGCATAGCAACTCCACATAGCACTGTTTTAAACTGTTACATTATTTTTCATTTTCTTGTCCATGTGGAATTATGTCTGCCCGTTGGATTCAATCACATTGATTGTTTATGAAAGCTGCCCGACTGCTCCATTATACAGTCGCCAGAAAATCAAGTAAATGTTAACTACATGTCTAGTAATACAGCATATTGATTCTAACAAGCTGAAACTATGAGAGAGAAGGGGGGGGGCAGAGAGGGAGAGAGAGAAAGAAGGGGATACAGAGAGGGAGGGAGAGAGAAATGGAGAAGAAGAGGAAGCAAAACAGAGTTGTTATGTTGTACTGCCTTATGACTTCTCTAGGAAAGCACGTTGAGTTGCAGGCCACTGGTTGTCCTAAATGCTGTCGTTCTGTGGGAAATAAAATCATGTATTTGACTGACAGATCTGAAATTACTTGGTTGGAAATATTCAAGATGATAAACTAGGACACTTATACCCAACAACAAACAATTACGTGAGTAAATATACAATCAAGGAGTAAAACTCAATGCGACTATTTCGGGGCGCTTTTTCTGCATCTGAGTGCACCTGACTAACAAACTATTTGCATATAAATAGACCAGGCATCTACACACACACACACATACACACACACCCACGCATACACATAGTAACGTGCACCAAAAACTCAAATACTGAAACAAGACCACAGTCCAAAAGTGGATGAACATCCAAAAATTTGTACTGTGGTTTACAACCGTTGAAAGGTAAGAAGAAGAAGAAGAAGAAGAAGAAGAAGAAGAAGAAGAAGAAGAAGAAGAAGGTGGCAATGCTGAGAGTCCTCCAACGTTCACTCTTGGGTTTCCTGTCACAGGTCTATCCATGGTTGTGATCTACACACAGTAACTCACATGGGATGAGGCCAGACAACCGAGAACACCGTGTTTTCTATAACTGTTTAAGTCCGTGTATAACTCCTCTCTTCGACACAAGCAGTGGGACAACAGAAGAAGAAACGTCCATTAATACGTTTACACGTTGTCTGCTTCCATCACAAGACGTGTAACGTTTCCATTGCGCATTTTATTCTGGTATACCGTTAGATGGTATTTTATGTGTCGCTAAAATTTAACTAAATTTGTTTCTGGGGCCAAAGGTATTCTTTTTTAGAAGTTTAAAAATTTCAATAATTTGCGTGTTTATATGTCGAATGTTGAATGTTAAAGTAAGAATTGAGATCATATATGTCATTAAAGACTAACACTTATGTCTTTCCTTGTGGTGCCATACTCGTATTTGAGACTCGACATGTTAGCAGACCCGCCATACCCATGGGTGCTCCATCTCCCGCGGCAAATGTAAAATGTATAGTTTACTCCTGGATATAATCAGTCTATCTTAGAATTATATCTGTCACAAACGAAGCAAACAATTTGGAAACTAGCAACAGGTCAGAATACAATCCTACAGCTAGAAAATGCTGGCTTTTAATGTTGACATCACATCGATCAAAAGTTGAAAGTTGTTAATATATGGCATATTAACCGCACGTCACTGAAAGCTGTGCACATTTATACCCACAAATACCACAAGCCGTTGCAGGTGGTAAGCTGATTTTTTTTTTTTTTTATCTCTCTTATGCAATATCGCGTTTTCATGTCTGCATATTGCTGATATAAAATCAGTATTGTTTAAAGCGTGGAAAACTAATAGTGGAAAAACGGCCAGCAGCAGTCTGGCCTGTAAATTAGGTCCATCAATTAAACGTGTGAAAACAGTGTACGTGAGCAGTGTTCAGCAGTGAATGCGGGACGGCCGCAGTTGAGCGTGTATTACCCCTGTACTTTGCGCGCACGCTTTTCATTATTCTTCTCTTAAGCAACGTTCGACAAAAAGACTAACACAAAGGGGCTGAAATCTGGTCGACGTTAGTGGGAAACCGGCCTTAATTGTACATTTGCCACAAAGGCCCAAACGCGTGCAACCTTACAGTAAGGCGGTGTGTGTTTAGATCAGAGATTGTAATCTTTGTTTGACTCCATGAAATGTGATCTCTCTATGCAGGTAACGGCCAGTAAGAACGCCGAGCGGAAACTGTGGATTACATTGCAGCTGTCGTCTGCTTTATGTCTTTAGATTTCCTTGAAATGTTTACCCTGGAAATGTATTCAGCCTTCGATAGCGTTTCCCCTACCCCAGCCTACCCCCTTCCCCACCCCCCCCCCCACTCCCACCTTTTTTCTCTCCTTTATTCCGTCCCTTTAGTGTGTGTGTGTAAAATCTGGCAATAATTTTTTGATTTGGATCGATCGTTAAAACAAAGAATTATTTAGTCAGAAGCTGGGAAAAATGGGTTGTGGGAGACGACGGTTGACGCAAAAAATCAGAGTGGAACCATTAACAGGCTTGCATCGTTAACTGGCAACAATTATCAGAGAAGTTGCAGAATCAGTGGAGTTGCTCAGCTGGCAACCAGTATTGAACACCAGCAACATGTTCACTTCGGCGTAGGTTTGGTTTGTTTGAAATCGCAGATCCGTTTAGTTCTCTTGTGTAAGTTTATTGAGTTCTCTGTCATATGCTTGCTAGTACTCAGTCATGAGTTTCTTTACATTTTATTCATTAAATTTATACAGTTATCAGTCATACGTTTTATGCTTCTTACTCACATGTTTATTCAATTCACAATCATATGTTTATTTAGTTCCTAATCGTATGATACTTAGGGTTTCGTCACATGTTAACTCAATTTAGAGCAATAGATTTGTGTAGATTGTTTTAGCCTTTTACTTGCATAGTTCTTAGTTCATGTACGTTTTGCTAAATGTTTTATTGTTCCAGTTATCTGTTTATTCAGTGCTTAGTGTTTGTTCTCATTCACATGTGTGATAACTCTAGGTTTGTAAAAGCTATCACTTACACAATGAAGTGTGCTGTGTACCCAGAAATGAGTCACAGTTCGTTGAGAAGGTATAGGTCACATGCAGAACAATAATCACAATGGAACCCATGAAATGATAGAAACAGTCTGGCATGTACAGTTTGGCACTCATAGATTTAAAAAAAAAAAAGAAGTAAAGATAGGACACTCTAGACACCACAACAATCAAAATCTATAGTTACCATGTCGAGAAACAAACCTGTCACCTCCAAAAGAAGAGAGCGCCTTGTTTGCATTGAATCTATGTGTGTCAATCAATGGACTTCCATATGTTAAACTCTGAGATCTGTTGCCGTCGACAACATAGAAATAGCTCGGCAAGATGGCAGATACACTGTAAAGTGTGTTATAGCTAAATATTCCTCATATGTTCGTTGGGATAACAGTCGGATTTCTTACAAGTATGTGATTTCATAAACAGTTCTTGGCGGTTTCTGTGTGGGTTTTATTCAGCTTGAGTTCAGAAAGCCGTCATGAAACATAATTGTTTTTTGTTGCTGTGTTGAGTTGCTGCAGTGACACTTTTTTGTTGGCAGTTGTGTTGAGTTGCTCAGTGACACTTTCTGGTTGGCAGTTGTGTTGAGTTGCTGCAGTGACACTTTCTTGTTGGCAGTTGTGTTGAGTTGCTCAGTGACACTTTCTTGTTGGCAGTTGTGTTGAGTTGCTGTAGTGACACTTTCTTGTTGGCAGTTGTATTGAGTTGCTCAGTGACACTTTCTTGTTGGCAGTTGTGTTGAGTAGCTCAGTGACACTTTCTTGTTGGCAGTTGTATTGAGTTGCTCAGTGACACTTTCTTGTTGGCAGTTGTGTTGAGTTGCTGTAGTGACACTTTCTTGTTGGCAGTTGTGTTGAGTTGCTGCAGTGACACTTTCTTGTTGGCAGTTGTGTTGAGTTGCTCAGTGACACTTTCTTGTTGGCAGTTGTATTGAGTTGCTCAGTGACACTTTCTTGTTGGCAGTTGTGTTGAGTTGCTGTAGTGACACTTTCTTGTTGGCAGTTGTATTGAGTTGCTCAGTGACACTTTCTTGTTGGCAGTTGTATTGAGTTGATGTAGTGACACTTTCTTGTTGGCACCAACAAAATAGGATATAAGAGTTTCTACATATGATGTTATGGATCTGAGTAAGGTCTGTTTCTGACAAAGTCACCAAGCTCCTTACTGACGGGATGGGCACATCTTGCGATCTCAGACAACGTGTGTCAGGTGGTTACAGTAGCACTTGTCCAACTCATGACGAGAGGTTAAGAATCGTCTCTCATTGTTCTACACTACCTCTCTTTATACAATATGTTCAAGCTTTTATCTACGCATACTGTGACACCTCCACCCCCCCCCCTTTTTTTTTTTTAATTTTTTGTTATCCTAAATAATTAAGGTGACTCCCTTATAATGACTCATATCCTTAGACACTCAACAGAAGAATAACTGTAGGTTTCTCTATAGATAGTGCGTTTCATCTGCAGTCTCTTAGTTTGATCTGCAGTCTCTTAGTTTGATCTGCAGTCTCTTAGTTTGATCTGCAGTCTCTTAGTTTGATCTGCAGTCTCTTAGTTTGATCTGCAGTCTCTTTGTTTGATCTGCAGTCTCTTAGTTTGATCTGCAGTCTCTTAGTTTTATCTTCAGTCTCTTAGTTTGATCTGCAGTCTCTTAGTTTGATCTGCAGTCTCTTAGTTTGATCTTCAGTCTCTTAGTTTGATCTTCAGTCTCTTAGTTTGATCTTCAGTCTCTTAGTTTGATCTGCAGTCTCTTAGTTTGATCTTCAGTCTCTTAGTTTGATCTGCAGTCTCTTAGTTTGATCTTCGGTCTCTTAGTTTGATCTTCAGTCTCTAAGTTAGATCTTCAGTCTCTTAGTTTGATCTTCAGTCACTTAGTTTGATCTGCAGTCTCTTAGTTTGATCTTCAGTCTCTTAGTTTGATCTATGGTCAGTGAATTGTGTTATGTAAACCACTGAGTTACTTAATTTTTAAATCCATATTTTAATTTAACAAAGCACAACAAACAAACACCCTGTCTCAGAGGACAAACAATTTGACTAGATTGTTATCTACACTTTACCAGCTATATATTTATTGGTGCCTGTGATAGGAGCAAAGAATAGTAGCAGTGTAAGCCACCATGCATGTCGTAAGAGACGACATAATCTCCTTAGAATAATGTATCCGCAACATCCGATCAATCACGAACAAGCCTATGACGTGCGTGGTATGAGTTTGCCTGAGGTCCTATGATTCGTTAGAAGTAGCTGTCATTTAAAAAACAACTTCCTTTTCAACACATCAAAGCTATAATTGGGGTATATAGAGATTTTTTTTTTCTGTTTCAGTAATGGATGTTATGCCTATCTAGTATGTTTTGTTATTCATATTTCATAGCCTATGTACTAACTGTAAAAGATTATAGGAGTGCAGATTGCCAGGCTCAATATATTTTAAGCGGACTTTCAAACAATGACATTAATTATCTGGTGTCATCTTTCGTTGGGGATATTGAAAGCGATGCGGGATACCATTATTCTGTCTCAAGACATATTAGCATCCCGTATGCTAACCCCTGTTCTCGTAATGTACGGCTTAATTCTCTCTCTTCCCCCCCCCCCCCGTTCTCTACAGCCATCTATTCCCAGTGTTTTTACTATGGCCATAGGCCTATTGCAGCCAATTATATATTTATAAGGGAAGTCCTTTGGGTGTCATATTTCTTGCAGCATAGTCACTAATGTTCAATATTTTGTATCTGACATACAGAACAGATATCTTCTGCTATAGGGAAATAATTCACTCCAGGTTGCAGTCTTAGTCATTTCTTACAACAGTGGATTTTTTTCTCTCTCTCCAGTTTTCTTGTTATTTGATATTTTTAAGTTGGAGCTTCAAACTGTAACAGGCATTTCTTCCCTTTAAGCGTCCATTCTTAATCCCTGCCCATTCTTCCGTTATTAACTGGAGATTAAAAGGGGCATCAACATAAAGACAAATTAGAACAAAAAGAAAACCATAGTGAATTTATGGCAGACATATTCAAAAGGAGCTTCTCCCCACCCTCCCTTTTTTTAAATCTGGTTTTACCTTTGTTGACTACTTAACTACATCTATTGACACGACAAACAACGCGGGAAAACGCCGATTCTGCAGATTGCCGAAGATAGCAGAATGGAAAATTTGCAGGGGGAGTTCTCTAACATGAAAGTCTGCATAAATACAGCTGTACACGGTCTTTAGTTACCGAACACCTGATAGAAAGTGTGTTTACTTTCTTAACTGTAAATCGAGATGCACGGAAAAAAGTATTCCCCCTACAACTGATAGAACACAGCTAGATCCCTGATCTTTCCAGGCGTTAGAACCTTGCCACAAACTCCCATAGATACATATAAACATCCCTTGACGCTTTTCCTCTGGTTGCTTATTGCAAACATAATTAGTTCAACGGGCCTGGTCTTGTTAAGCCTCCTATGGTAATTTTTTTCCTTCTCCCAGTATGAGAGCGATTCCCACGCTGGCTTGAAGCTTGGTTAACGAGACTAGACTGGCCCCTTCTGCAGTAATGTCGGCAGGGGAAACAATCTGATTGATTTCACTGCTGCTTCAAGCAGACGTAAGTAAGGCCTGTCAGTCTGGCCCTGAATTTCTCTTAGGACAACCTCTTGATATGTGTTTTTTAAAACTTCTTCAGATCCTGTTCCCTCATTCCTTCCCCGCACACTACCACTAGTGTGTATATATATATATATATATATATATATATATATATATATATATATATATATATATATATATATATATATATATATATTTGCATAGTTCCCCTTTCTTTATCGCTACCCACATCCGTTTTCCGTAAACATGTCTTCTCGTGTCACACATGTTTCACACCGTCCTTCCAGTTTCCACCAACAGAAACTTCCAATCGCCCAAGTCAGGGAATGAAGTTGCTGAAGAGTTCAAGTCTTGACATGTCCAGAGGCTGGTCTGGCGCACAATTTTGAATATAATAGCTGGCATGAAAGAAAACATAAGATTATTACTCTTTGTAGAGACGATACACACATTCACACTGACGCACACACACTTGCTATAAAACATGCACAGAACTCATGTGTAGTGTTGAAGTCAGGATTTCCTCGTGTGGGTTCTGGTACCTTATTGTGGGGAAAACAAGAACAAACCCACTGCCTTCTTACAAGCATGTCGTAGGAGGCGACTAATTGGGACTTCCTTTGAAGTCGGATTGCCTCTGCCCAAGTGACAAGGAACAACCAACTCACAAAAATACGCCAGTAAAGTGGATATACACTCAAAACGCAGGCTCTGACACAAGCCAGAGTTCTTATGGGCTAACATCCAGGACTTTCAAATGGAGCTTACAGCCGGTGAACAAAGAAGAAGAACAAGAACAAGAAGAAAAAGAAGAAAATCAACAACAACAACAACAACAACATCTGATTGTATCGACATCAAGGTTTTAATAATATGGACTTTTGACATATGCGCGGATACCTATGTTTGCTACTATCGTGATCATTATAATTGTATTGGTCATTTTGGATAATGAATTTCCTTTTTGTTTAAATTTCTTGCAGATTATGAGCCAGCTGGAGATGCGCAATTTCGATACTCCCTACGATCCAGAGGACACTGAGATGTCTGCACAAGAACGTCTTCTGTACAACAACAACTACAACAGCAACCACCAGAACCAACCTCTCCCTGAAGATGAGAACCACTACCAGCTGCCCTATGCCCACCTTCACCAAATCCCTTATTTGCACCATCAGCAGATGCTGCAGCAGCAGCAGAGCTCCTACAGTAGTGATGACCACAGCAGCATCTACACACCGCGTCACGCCAATGGCCACGGGCTTCCTTACCCACAGACCACGCTGCAGGACAAGTACAGTGTCGCCTACCCTGTTAGGGAAGACCTGACCAGACGGGGCAATAAAACCACCGGCTCGGGCATTGTGTATCGACCTGGCCGAAGATTGTTCTGGGTGGCTGCTGTGTTGGCGCTGCTGCTGTTGGTTCTAGCTGGTGCTGTGGTAACCGTGGTCTATTTCACCGTTCTCAGAAAGGACTCGGAGATGTCTTCGCCATCAGAAACCAACTACTTGTCCAAAAACCGCGATGATGTTCACCGTGAGAACGATATAGATCACGTCACCAAACAACCTAACTACAACATTCCCGGCACATTCACTTCTCCCTACCAGTCTCACCGATCGTTCATGCCTGACTCAGGAGATATCAAAATACAGAAATTTGATGCGTATTGGCACCCGGGAGATTCTCGACTCTTTGTTTCTACCCTCACTAACGGAACCATCATCCAAGTATTTGGACCTAAAAAAAGTGACGGAACTGTCAAATCAATGTACGCGCTCAGCATAACCGATATTAGCGGCATAACTAGATCTATACGATTTCTGGGTCAACGGAATCTGGCCTCTGTTATTCTGCCTAATGGTGTCATTGTGAACTACGACTGGTCATCCAACAACATGGATATGGAAATCAAAGTATTTGAACCATACACAGAGCAAACGAAGGGCCCTATTTCTCACCTGGCTCTGGTGGAGGTGGGTGTACGGTCATTTCTGTTAAGGCAAATATCCAAAGTGATGGAGGATCTGGTTTCTCTGCGGCAGGACCCTATGAGCGGTAGTCGTCGAAGCAACACTAGGTGTTTTTCACGGCTTCCGGTCATGGTAACCAAGTGTGGTGGTCAGTATCCGTACGATGGCGCTTTTGTCCAAGGAGTCATGACAGGAACCGAGAAGCCGGTCACCATGGCAGCTTTACCCTGGCCCAAGGAGCACGACCCATGTTACGAGCAGGATGCCGGTATTGTCTCTAATTATTACCTACCGGTACCGGGAATCATGGACAGCGACAATGCTACCATGATCAAAGAAGCTTACGTGGCCTCATCGGCACGCCTGTTCACCAAGCTCTGCAACATCATCAATGATCAGGTGTTCCAAGAACACCACAACCTCTGTTCGGATTTGGGAGAAAAGGTTCGAAAGAAGCTAGGACGTCACCAGTTGCTGGGTATCGTCTATGACAGCTGCAGTGCTATTCTCAACGCTCTTCACACCGCTTGTGTTGCCATCTCTGGGATGGCCTCCGCTGACAACATGCCGTCTCTTACTGAAAACGGACTTCTACGTAGCTTCACTCGTCGCCTCTCTGATAGCTTCCAACCTGGCATTTCCGGTCTGCTTGATCTCAAAGCACACGCATTCTGTCCTTCATCTCTTCCCCTAAGCTCGTATCAAAGTATCGTCGATATCCATAACGTTAGAAGCAATAGTCCCAATGACGTCATCAACATCAACTGCCCTGACTACCCTGAAGTCACTTACGTAGATCTTGACCACCTGCTCGCTAAGTCCGACGTTCAAACCTCTGCCAGCCACTTTGATTTGGTCAAACATAAGATGCGCGTCTGTTCTATTTGCGCATTTCAAAAGTCAGTCACTGCTCAGATTGTCTCGGACGAGATGCTGTGTAACAATACTTGTTTAAAGACAAACGTTCTGGAGCACATGCCAGACCTCTACAAGCCGGAGGCTAGGGACTTCACCGAGCAGGACAGCGTCTACTGCCACGACTTTCTCACTGGCGTAGAGAACACCATCGAGCCATTCGGCCATCAGTGTTTCGGCAACTGTATGTCTCACCTGCACGTCAAGTTCCAGATCAGAGATCCCGTAGACAACGTCCTCTACTATGATCAAACGGTTCAGTGCCCTGAGCTTACGAATAACTGGTGCAAAATGAAGTTCGGTAAATAAAATATGCACGGTTGGCTTTTATGTTTTCTTTCCGATTATGAGGTGTGATGTGGCTGGCAATGATAGGCAGGCAGCAATAAGCAAACAGAATACTGTTTTGTCCCTTTGGCCACCGCTTCAACCAAACAGAGCGTTAATACTTGATCGTCAACGTTCTGTTCCCGCATGCAATCTCAGGACAATATTGCAGTCTTGCTACAAGCACAAAATGACGTCAGAATGTACCTCACAAACCAAGCCAGCCCAAGAATAATGCTTCCTAGACAAGTATGCACACTGGAATTTAACACTGTGACAACTTGCTATCACCATGCATGTGTAACAGTTCCGCTCCGTTACGTTTTCTTGCTGCGACCTGAAGGTTTGACGCATACAAAATCTCGTTCTGGATGGCAAACCAGCAGGGCTGTTCCCGTACAGCTCGTTCAAGCTTCGGGGAGGGTATGGTTGGGCCACACTTGGATCATGTTTCATTTGATTTTCACTGGCACCTGAATGGAGCGAGTATGGGCTGACCCGGTTGTATTGAAACCTCGAATAAAACTAGGTAAACATTGATAATAATCAGTAACACTTGACTTCCTGATCAAAATAAATGGACCACGTTCGACACGCTTTCCCAGTTGAGGAGCTTTAGGTTATACTGTGGTTTTCGAATATGTGCGGCATACTCATGACTTACAACTGTTCGCCACCAAGTAGCCTGGGAAAGGACTCGTCCAGCGTTGATCTGTTGAACTAATCACTATTTTGACCGGCGACGAGGTCTAAATTTTGGATAGCCATCAGCCCATCTGGTCGCCAGTGGCATAACACTGTGACATCTTGGTCTGACAGTGCATGTTTCATTGTAGTTGGGACTTGCGATGCACAGGATGTTTTGCTTTTCTTTCCCAACCTCAGAGTTAATGGATGTTATGATTCAAATCGGTCTGCTGAATATTTCATTTGAATGTGTACGGTTCGATTATCCAAGGAACTAGATATATTATTCGGGCATTTATAAATGACACTGGTTTAGCCTTCAAATGTATATTGTTTACGGATTTATTTATTAGGAAAAGTAATATTAATACAATTGGATCCGCGGTAAGGAATCTGAGCCAAGGGAAGTAACTCACGAAAGGTGAAAACAATATTAATTACGTCCCTTGCTAAAGAGCGTGATGAATATTGTTCATATTTGGGGCACTCACTCCAGAGTCATGTTCGCCCCCTCTTACCGCATCTGGCACAGTCGACATCTCGTGCATTCCCGTAACTGTCGTGCACTGTGATTGTAATTTCGTCTAGAGGGCAACTGGTTGCTCATCATTTTGAACACTTATATTTCCAAGTTTTCGTACAATTAAGCTGTGTGGCTAGCTGCCGCAATGACTCTTCCAGTAAACCAACAGTGTAAATACATCTATGTCTGATGTCTGCCAATTTGTATAGACTAGTCATTACTGTATATTTGATTCTGCTGAAGTGATATCTGGTTGTTTTCTTTTTATAATAGACTGTGTTGACTTTTTATTTAATGGGTGTGTTTTTTTTGTTTTTTTTAATATATTATTAAATTAATTGAGGAATGAATATATTGACCTTTTCTGTGTAGATATGATAAATGCAAATTATTTTCGTAGTAATTGTTTATATTGTGTATAAAGCAGTTGATCAGAATGAATATCTATGCATTTATTATACAATTTGTAATTCTGTTTTCCTATGTACCCAACATTGTGACATCAAATAAAGATTAACACCCATCATTGTGCTAAAGGGTGACTGTCACCAGGCTGGACAATTATCAATCATGAGAATATTACATGCAAATGATTAACTGTCTAGTTGACTGGACTACTAGCTTTCTAGTTCATTAAATAAGAAACTCTATACTGAAATAAATAGGTAACTTTTTTGGAAGTAATAGTGCACATTTCTATTGAAATAAATGGGAAGCTCACTAGCGAAATCAATGTAAACTTGCTAGTGAAATAAAACATTAAATGGGAGCTTCCTTTGTGTAATGGTCCAGCATTTACCCTGTGCATTGAAGACTGTATGTTTGTTTCCAGACTGTACTGCTCAGTTCACAATAGTAATGTTTATTCTGGTAGTGACTGCCAGAGGTATGAACGTTCTGATTTCTGTGATGCTCTAAGCAAATGGTCATGTCCTCATTTAGAGAGTGGACTAAATCATAAAGGATCAAACCTGGTAAAATGAAGTCAAACATTACATCAATTTGCTTCCACAGATCATGGGACAAGAGGAAACCTGGCTAATATAAGATGATCAATATGTACAGAAGAATGCATGTGTGACTGCAAGAAAGATGGCAGTAAAAACAGTTGTGCGATCTTGTCAAGTTTATTAACTTCCACCATACCTTTTCAACCTTTATTTTAATTTCCAGATAAATTGCAGTAATTGATTGTTGTGAATTCACTTGTGTCCTTTGATAAACTTATGGGAGATGTCTACAGAGATAAACTTATGGGAGATGTGTACAGAGATAAACTTATGGGAGATGTGTACAGAGATATATTCGATGAGCTGATTATGCACCCTTTCAAGTTTTGTGAAAATTAGGATGTTCCCAAAACTCTTCTATTTTTAAAAACAGTAAAGATATCAACAGCCGTTTGTCCACTGCAATCTTCATGGACAAAGTTAATTGTTGTGTTGTGGAAGAGTTCACAAATATCAAGCTAAATTCTGTTAGCAAGTCATTATACTGTAAAATATTAATTTTTGTGTCATGGAAGAGTTCACAAATATCAAGCTAAATTCTGTTAGCAAGTCATTATACTGTAAAATGTTTCCTTGTCTGTGTGTGTGTGCGCATGCATTCGTCCATGTGTGCATGCATGAGTGGGTTAGTGTGTGTGTGTGTGTGTGTGTATGTGTATACACTTGAGTGCGCACATACTGGGGAAAAGCGTGAAACTGTATTTGAAATCATGGAGCCTCCCATAAGAATGAGAGGTGCTGGTAGTGGGTTCAGCTGTGTTTTCCCCAGTGTTTTCTAGCTAAATGGCACAAATCCCAGTTGTGGGGTCCCAGGACAGTAAAGTGAGGATATATGTTCTCTTGCCTGCCAGCTTTTTCCAATGCTATTTGCTGTAGTTATATTATAAAGTTGGGTTTACACCAGTGCTTAACTGGCCAGAAACATAACCAATAGGTAATAACTCAGACATCTTTTTTAACATTCAACTTCAAGATAGTTAGTTTCATTGTGATATATTTGTGTGAATAAAAGGTTTGCTTATTTAAAACCAATTATTTTTAAAAAACTGATGTAACAATAGAAGTTGTGGTGACTGGTGCACTTGCAGCTTGTCCTGCATTTGTATTTCCCTCTCCCTCAGGTGATAATATTAGTGATCACAGGTTCCAGCCGCGTAAAATAGTTTCAGTGGGAAATACTGTGCTCCGCTTGATACTGACCACATATCACTGTGAAGTGCCAGTTGCACAAGGTAATTCCTAGGTTTAGAGCTTCAGTATGCCACAAAGTAATTCCTAGGTTTAGAGCTTCAGTATGCCACAAGGTAATTCCTAGGTTTAGAGCTTCAGTATGCCACAAGGTAATTCCTAGGTTTAGAGTTTCAGTATGCCACAAGGTAATTCCTAAGTTTAGAGTTTCAGTATGCCACAAGGTAATTCCTAGGTTTAGAGCTTCAGTATGCCACAAGGTAATTCCTAGGTTTAGAGCTTCATTATGCCACAAGGTAATTCCTAGGTTTAGAGCTTCATTATGCCACAAGGCAATACCTAGGTTCAGAGCAGTGGTCTCTAACCTTTTTTCAATGCACCCTCCCTCCTCCACCCTCTACACCCCCTTGAGCATATGCCACCTTAACATAGATTTCATACAGGTCATTACACAAAATAGGATTTGCAAATGTTATGCTGACTGGTCAACTATACATAATGTATGTTTTTGCTACCCTGACATTTTTAGCAATTAATATGTCAATAACTTTATTAGTAAAGAACTGAGGAAGTTGTAATTATTGATGCTGTCTCATACAAATTCTTAGTCACATTGCAAATGTAATCCTTGCCCATTTGTTCTGTGCTGAACATTTCTCACACTATGTTCGATGATCAGCAAGTACCCAGCATGACCACATGACTGGGTGCAGTGAAGAAGCAGTCGAGCTAAGTTGATTAAGAAAGCTAGACTGTATAATGCCATCCAGGGTATTTCTCTATCATAGTATTATTATAAAGTAAAATTTAATTGTGTCCAATGTATGTAAACACAAATATTAAAGAAAACTTAATGTTGGGATACTACAGCATAGACACAAGCTCATATTTCTGAGAGGCCACACACTAGAGTGTAGACAATAAACACATCACACTGTGACTGAGAGACTACAGACTAGAAAGTAGACAATGAACACAACTCACTATGTCTGAGAAACTACACACTAGAATGTAGATATTAAACACAGACATTGTGACTGAAAAACTGCACATTAGAGTGTAGACTGAACACAACACACTGTCTGAGAGACTACATACTAAAGTGAAGATTGACCACACAAGACACTGTGACTGAGAGACTACATACTAAAGTGAAGATTGACTACACAAGACACTGTGACTGAGAGACTACAGACTAAAGTGTAGACAATGAACACAACATACTGTGACTGGGAGACTACACACTAGAGTGAAAATTGACCACACAAGACACTGTGACTGAGAGACTACAGACTAAAGTGTAGACAATGAACACAACATACTATGACTGAGAGACTACACACTAGAGCAGGGCTATTCAACTAAGTTTAGCGAGGGGCCAAAATTTGAAAAATGGGGATCGTCACGGGACAGAGGGCTTAACCTTGGCATAGAAAGATCGTAAAATGATACAACTGGTAATGATCTGCAAGCCACTTGCTAGGCCTCTGCACACTAGAGTATAGACAATGAACACAACACACTATGACTAAGAGACTACACACTAGAGTGTAGACAATGAACACAATACACTGTGACTAAGAGACTACACTCTAGAGTATAGACAATGAACACAACACACTATGACTAAGAGACTACACACTAGAGTATAGACAATGAACACAACACACTATGACTAAGAGACTACACACTAGAGTGTAGACAATGAACACAATACACTATGACAAAGAGACTACACACTAGAGTGTAGACAATGAACACAATACATTGTGACTAAGAGACTACACACTAGAGTATAGACAATGAACACAACACACTATGACTAAGAGACTACACACTAGAGTGTAGACAATGAACACAATACACTATGACTAAGAGACTACACACTAGAGTGTAGACAATGAACACAATACACTGTGACTAAGAGACTACACACTAGAGTATAGACAATGAACACAGCACACTATGACTAAGAGACTACACACTAGAGTGTAGACAATGAACACAATACACTGAGACTAAGAGACTACACAATAGAGTATAGACAATTAACACAACACACTATGACAAAGAGACTACACACTAGAGTGTAGACAATGAACACAACACACTATGACTAAGAGACTACACACTAGAGTGTAGACAATGAACACAATACACTATGACTAAGAGACTACACACTAGAGTGTAGACAATGAACACAATACACTATGACTAAGAGACTACACACTAGAGTGTAGACAATGAACACAATACACTGTGACTGAGAGACTACACACTAGAGTGTAGACAATGAACACAACACACTATGACTAAGAGACTACACACTAGAGTGTAGACAATGAACACAATACACTATGACTAAGAGACTACACACTAGAGTGTAGACAATGAACACAACACACTATGACTAAGAGACTACACACTAGAGTGTAGACAATTAACACAACACACTATGACAAAGAGACTACACACTAGAGTGTAGACAATGAACACAACACACTATGACTAAGAGACTACACACTTGAGTATAGACAATGAACACAACACACTATGACTAAGAGACTACACACTAGAGTATAGACAATGAACACAACACACTATGACTAAGAGAATACACTCTAGAGTGTAGACAATAAATACAACAAACTGTGACTGAGAAATTACATACTAGCCTACTTCCCTGTCAATGAAAAATCTGGAACACAGGAGACTTGTGTTGGAGATCACCACCTGAGAATAAAACACCTGTGACACGTGTGCAGTTTGCTATGTTGAAAAGTTCCCCTTATTCGGTTTACCTAGTTTACTGTAAACATGCTAATTATTTGATTTGAATCAGTGTCTGTCTTTTCATATACCGCAAATAAAGCAAAATGAAAACTAAATGCTCGTTTGCATTTTTTTTAAAAACTTATAAGAACATTATTATTAACAGGCTGCATGCCAGATTTCAACAACTGGCACTGAATGTTTGCTGGGTTATGGATTTTTAAAGTTCGGTACAATTTCTGAAATGCACTATAACCTGGTGTACCCGGCTGTCTTATGCTGAAGAATGGCTGGCGCAGACCTTGCCTATGTGTGATAGCAATAGAAAGAACACGTGAAATGTTTTCTTTTTAAATAAAAAATGTATAGAATTTTGTTGGTGCATTTGTTGTAAATCCCCCCCCCCCCCCACTGTTTACTATTTTCTGCAATTTTTTTTTAGTCAGGACTGTTTAATGGAAAGGGGGGGGGGGGGGTGGTGGGGGGGGGGGGGGGGGGGGGGGGGGGTTAAAAAAATCCTGACTAAACAACATGTTGTATTAGTGAACATTTTTGTGTGTTAAATCTTGCAAACTTTTCAAAGGGACACTTAAGAGACATATTTTTAAAATCTTGCTAAATAATAGAGCTGACTGACACAGTAAATTGGTTTTTGTTTTAATCCTGTTTTTTATTTTTTTAAATGCAACGAAAAAGAAATTAAATCAAGTGTACAATTTCTCGCAAAATGCCATTAAAATCTTACAGTGATTATGTCTCCTAGATTTCTTTCATGGATTAAGTTATATAGTTAACTGTAATGATTATGACAAATATATTGTTTGCAAATATGGTCAGAATGTGTCATATTCATTGTGTAACATGAATAATAAAAATAAACCAAAAAACTAAGTATACTTCTCTAACTGTTTCTGTTATTATTTTGTGCATAAATGAATAATTGATCAAAAATATTTTGTAATTTTAGTCCAGCTTTTAATATTAAATGTGCTCTTGTACATTTACAGCAGTCATCTTTTCTGAACAAGGCAAGAGCCAAAATAGAATCAATGTAGCAAAGACATGCAAAAACAACATTCAACTCATCAGTCATGCATAGTGTGGAAAATGAAATGAACTTTCAGTACAAAGGAAGCTGATTAAGACTGGTGGCTAGAAGGTCACTTAGCCGCCTTAAGGTCTTGAGTTTGAATCTACACTGTAGCAGATTGTTTTAAGAAATAACCTTGGCTCCCAGGCTGACCCAGTTAAAAACTGGTAGTAGGTTGTGTCCGGAGAGAGGTCATGATAGCTGGCCTGATGCTGGCAGCATTCACCCACCAGCTGCATGCTGGTCTATGCAATTTGAGTCTAGCATCACATAGCAGACGTACCGCTGGCAGAAGAAAAGTTCTTGACTCACTTGTTGTCAGTGCACATCCTCTTGTGAACTGATAGCTGTTATCTTTTCTGAACAAAGCAAGAGCCAAGCGAAATATAAAGACAGTAAACAAAAGATTCACACACACACACACACACACACACACACAAAATATGTGAGTCCAGATTAAAACGTGTACTCATTCACAGTGTACACAAGGATATGAACTCACTGATACATGAGTAAATGAAATACATACATTCTCTTGGATATATATATACACATACAAATATTGTATTACTGTCATCACAGTGAGCTTGAAGGCACTTCTACCAGTTCACAAACCTAAACTGATTCATCTGAAACACCTCTTATTCTTCCTAATGTCTAAACACTGTGTCTGTATTTCCACTGTGTTCTAAAATATAAAATAATGTGTTCTGCATTTTAGGAACATGCAATAATGACAGTGTGAGTGTGTGTGTCCACACATGCACATACACACACACTTTTATACATATTCTCTTAACATTTTGATGAGGTTAGAGAAGAGATGGAGAATATGAAAAAGTAGTTCTGATTTTCTAACACTGCTAAGCACTTCAAGATTATGAAAGTAAATATGAAAGTTATCATAATATAAAAATCAAAGTAAATAGTTCTCACAGGTGAAGCGAGTGTCCTGTGTGGATTTCAGAGTCATAATACAAATATCTAAGTTACAAGATAAAAATATCTTAGGCAATAGTCTTAAATATCTGAGTTATAAAAGTAACAACATTGCAGGGGTAAAATATACGAAAGCCAATTGATTTTTGCAAAATGGCAATGAGAAGTTTCAAAAGCAACTGGAAATTAAACAAAAATCACTTGCCAAAAATAAATGTCAGCATGGTTTTCTTAATTAGTTTTTTTTCTTCTCTTACACATGATAAAGTGGTTGGCAGTGTATTTTCTTAGGCTAAGATAAATCATTTATCTCTGAAACATGTGAGTGTGATATGAGTAAATTCACACTCTTGATGTGCAATCGTGAGAAACAGGTTTCAGATTTGAAGCTGTGAAATAAAAACTCAGTATATAAATTGTAAAATACAAACCCAAAGATCTAAGTTGTAAAATAATATACAATAAAGAAATATCCAGAATTAATATTTTACATAATTTATTTTCCTGTCTGTAAGAAGATATAAGAACAAGTAGAAATCCCTCTCATAGACAAGTGAGAGCAGTATCAGGGTGAGGACCTACTCTGTGGAAGGTGCATTTTCCAAGTGCTCTTAGGCAAAGCAAACAATAGTAACTGCAACCTGCCAGGCAGGTTGTAAGAGGTGACTAAGAGGGTAGGCTTGGGGTTGACTACCTAACATTTTTTCTTTCTCTCATTGCATCCTTTTTAAAACGCTTTTTTCCAGATTTATATATATTCTTTTATTTCTCTCTATTATACAGAGATATGGGTTTTCCTTACTTCAGTATACCTAAATGAGCTGTCCCCATAAGTCTCTTATTTTCTGTCATGTGAATGTGCTTAGGTTGCTCATCTTGCAGACATTTGAAATCAAATCCTGGCAACTTGTTTTAACCTTACAATAAACTCTAGCCTTACTTTCCTCCTACAACCTAGGTTCATGTATGGAATACACTCCCTGTACATTATGTAATATTTCTTTCCTCCTAGATCATTGTCTCAATTTCAGTTTCTCTCAGGGTTTTAACATACAAACTGCAACTGCTCCAAATACTATGAGAAAGAATTGAAATCTTTAATGCACTCTAGCCAAAAAAAGGACACTGCCCATCTGCTAAGATCAAAGGTTCTTGACACTAAGATTACAATATATACAACACTCACATATTTGGAGTAAAACTTTTAAAAAAATGAACTTCTTTTGCAAACCTTTTGAAAACAGCGTCTTAGAATAAATCTGCAGACCAAGGAAAGATGCAAATATTGAAGAAGGGAGACAGAAACAGAATGCCTAATCTGTACAAATCATCATTAATGACTGCCATTATAAGGGCTAGTAGAGAGAGTGGCAGACAACAGATACACAAACACTACTTAACAAGAGACAGATGAGAGGCAAGTAGGCAGGCCAAGAAGAACATGGAGAGAGAACATTCTGGCAGACCTACAAACACTTTGAGTCACAAGCTGGAAAGAGAAGACCAGTCAACACTGATGAACTGGAGACTGGTGATATCTGCAGCTGAAAAAGAAAAGTTTTAAAATGAATGCCTAAATTTAGTGTGTAAAAATGTAGATTTGCCAGCACATATTCAGTTATACATATACAATAACTCTCCACACAGAACAATCAGCATACAAGAAAGCCAAACCATTTATCGAGTCACAGTTACTGTTGCTCTCACACACAGCAACTGTTGATCATCATCATTGTTGACGTATGTTTCGATATCAAATACACCCTGTGTGGGGGAAATGAAATGAACAAATGTATCAGTTCAAGTTAAGCTAAAATTAAAGTTAAAAGAATCATCTTCAATGCACTGGGTTACCCAGTTTCTATTAGCAGACTAGCTAGCTTCCTGCAAGGGGCATTGCACAAATCACAAACTCCATAGCTCCAGCAATGATCCACAGGGATAACTGCACTAATGAAATGGATGCCGATCTGTGAAATGATCACTTGACCTTCAGAGTGTGAGGCAACTGGTTTGACCACTTTGCCTAAAGATATGTAGAAAAATTTAAGTGCATTGATTGGCAATCACAGAGTAACAGAAAGGAAGATATGCAAATAACTCTTTTGGTACCAAACAAAGCATTATAAGTATCTAGGTCATTCCAAAGAAATATAATGTTGTTGCTGTGTTCTGTCACAGACATTCCCTGAAATAACCCTTTGTGTTGAACCATTAGTTGAATTAGTTCTGCCTCATGGTGCCTATGCTGAACTTCTTGAAGCCAAAATATTTACTGTTTTTTAAGCTTTTCTCCTTGGGATAGAGGTAGTCAAAGTATGGACTTATTGTAACTGAAAGTATTAAGCACTAAGTTACTTGTGGAAGTCACAAGAAATTACACTGAATACCAAACTTAGAATATTTTATTATAATGCTGAATCAGTGCTGCTTTAAGAAACGAAAACGTAGAGAACATCTAAAACAATTACTAATAAGCTACACTCAAAAACTGGTACCTGCATACACAATAGAAGCAATCGAACTGTATAGCAGAATTCTTTATGTGGAACTTAATAAGTAAACTAAACATCTCAGAGAATCAAGAGCTGAGAAGAAGATGTAAAGCACTGTTTAGAACATAGATTTAAAAATTATTTTTAAAAACATAAAAAACAAAAATATGGCTAAAATTCCTTTCCACTAACTTGCAAGATACTCCTACCGCCCCCTTTCCCTTTCTAAAAAAGAACAGAGAGAGAGAGACCACGATATGAAGATATATCTTCATATTTTCTAACCTCTTCTATAAATGAAAATATTCTGTTACCTTTATCTTCTATCACAGTGTTTTTTTTTTTTTTTTTTTGACGCTATGTCTGCCGTCACCTTCATCTCCTATCACCATGTCTTTTCAACACTATGTTTGCTATCAACATTACTTCTGTCAACATATCTTTTTATCACCATGTCAGCTATCATCTTTATCTTTTATCACCATGTCTTTTTATCACCATGTCCGCTATCACTTTTATCTTCCATCACCATGTCTTTTATCTCTATGTCAGCTATCATCTATATCTTCCATCACCATGTCTTTTATCTCTATGTCAGCTATCATCTTTATCTTCCATCACCATGTCTTTTATCTCTATGTCAGCTATCATCTTTATCCTCTATCACCATGTCTTTTATCTCGATGTCAGCTATCATCTTTATCTTCCATCACCATGTCTTTTATCTCTATGTCAGATATCATATTTATCTTCCATCACCATGTCTTTTATCTCTATGTCAGCTATCATCTTTATCTTCCATCACCATGTCTTTTATCTCTATGTCAGCTATCATCTTTATCTTCTGTCACCATGTCTTTTTATCACAATGTTTGCTTGCACCTTTATCTTCCATCACCATGTCTTTTATCTCTATTTTGGCTATCGTTTTTATCTTCTGTCACCATGTCTTTATTTCTATGTCATCTATCATCTTTTTCTTCTATCACTATGTCTTTTATCTCTATGTAATAGAAGCGAGAAGTCCTAAGTACCAAGAAAAAACAAAGGAAAATAGTTTGTTAGGCGGGTGCTAGAAACAGAAATATTCTAGCCCAGACAAGAGATCTTCTGTGTAGAATCTAGATCAGCAGTACAATAAATAAACTAGGCACACTAGCCACAAGTCCTAATCTGAACCAAAAATAACTGGAACTATGATTACCACATTTAACATCTGTTTATTTCACTTAACATAAAATCAGCGTGGTTCACAAATAACATTAACAACATTAACGTGCTCTGCAAGAATCTAAAGTGCTAATCATCTCCAGCTAACAAGGAAATATGATAAGACACCATATGCTCAGCGAGATTACCTCAACAATTGCAAAAACCAAAACATATTTAACATGTACGTTAAGCTTTGATATGGCCACCAGACCAACAAATCACTTATAGCGACCTGCCATCAAACTATCTCCTAGCGAGGATGCACAATAGAAATCAAATCTAACACTACCTAAACAAATGAAACGTACCATTATCGCAAACATGGGCCAGTCCAGCGTCGCTCAGCCGACCGATCTGACACACCTGTGCGTTGAGACTAAATGTAGTCAAACAACGGCAGGCAGGGTGTCTGACCATACCGAGCCGACCACAGAGCGACAGCCAAATAGACTGCTATGAGGCTAAACAAGGTCTTTTATTAACTGATGGCTTCACAATAACTGGGTGGGGGGAGGGGGTGGGGTTGAATGGAGGGCAATACAGGCGTTGACTGACCAGCATGAAGGTAGGTAAAATACATAGAAGACATCTTAGGGAGGCAGAGAAACTGGTGAAGGACTAGAATAAAAGGTTGAAGAGCGTGTCTTCAGGCGGTTTGTAAAGGAGTTCAGCAGGGCAGGTCGAAGCCCATTCATCTGGAACAGACCTTCATGACTGAACACATCAGATGCCTAAAAATATTCAGTGAAAGTTATATACAGTAGTTTATTTTGTTTAGGCTATTGTTATTGCAACTGTCACAATGAGTATCATATCAGAGATAGAAAAAGCCACACTGTGATAACCTGGTTGTTATGACCCCATGCCCTTCATTGTTTTCTCCCAAGTTTTGCAACTTTAATATGGCTAATATACTTTAGTTTCTGAGAAATATGATGTAAAGAAGCCAAAGTACCATTTACTTTAATTTGTTTCTGTGAAAATTGTATCATTCAGTGAATTGTGAATGGCTGATAACCTTCATCTTTGTGATAGGCCATGAAGATGTTTGAGACATCTTGATTGAGACAATCAAGTTACTATGACTGGAACAGCACTGGGCAGGAGAGATATCATCAATGTGATGTGACATGCAATAATGCAAAGATACTTACTACAACTCAGTAATCTCTGACCAGGTTAGTAGATATGGGTGCAACTGGGCAGAAATGAACATCACAATATGGGTACAAAACATGTAGTTAATCATGCATGATCAGTCTTTTCATTCTTGTTGGACTACTGAAGAGTAGATCAGAGTGCTAGGGATCTTGTTGAAACACTGTGATTATAATCACTTATCACCATTCTGAGCATTTATTATTTTAGAATAGATTAATAAACATTTGTGTCTGAATGAGTTCTTATACAAAAAAATTATGTTACAGAAGATGTTAAGGCAATCATTTTAACACTGGAGTGATAAAAAAGCTTGTAAGGGAGCTAAAATCTCTCGTCCCTTCAAAACATACCTGGTATCCGGACAGCTGACTCAAGTCTGGAATGGTGTTATGCAAAGTGATAACTTCTGCAAGCAACAACGATGAAAAACAGAAGAAAGTTAGTGTCCGGTGCATTTGTATATCAAAAAAGACTAGTGAATACACTAGTAATGTACTTAAAACCATCACTATAACAAAAAATTTCAACTTATGGAAATTAATTAGTATTCAAACTTTAAAAAAAAAAAAAATTAGGGAAAATCTACATTCTGTTTTTAATAACCATTCAGACAGCTAACAAAAGGTCTGAATACCTTGGGGACTTGGGCAGTTCTATCCTGCATGACAGATCAACAAGGACAATCTCAGATACTATATACAGTCTCCTACTTACAGACTGAAGTTATATTAGAGCACCTGTCACAGCCACACTAAGTACTGCCATAGTAGTAACTGAAAGCATTACCTACAACAGATATTACAATCACATCTCCAAAGCATCTTCTGTCTAGCTGAGAAAATAACATGTATGCCAACGCTTCACCATTGAATCCTGAGTGTGCCAGTAACTTTCAACCTTTCAATGTGACTTCTGACATTCCCCTATTTTCATGTACAAATACTTAAAAAGGCCAAGTTCTTTATTCTGTTTTTTCTCCCCCTTCAGCCTGTTACCTGAAGGTTTGACCATTCTGTTACTTCAACAGTCCTATCTTAGATGGCAAACCACAGGGCAAAGGCTGAATACCATGTTTAACCTCCTAAGATGTTATAATGGTTGTAATGTTGTAATGGTTACACTGCCTTCTACCCTTATGTACCTTGCAGTATGTGTGGGTAAGGATGTGTAAAGTCCAGGTGAGCTCAGTGCAAAAGAAGTGCTAATGACTGAGAATTAGAACAAAGAGGTAGCTGTCTATCCTTTACATTGTAGAACCAGCCCTGGCATGTTTTGGAATTTTTAGGATAGAATTATTTTTTTTAAATGTTGTTTTAACTTTCAGTAGTTTGCCATTGTTTTCCGATGGTCAGTCCTCATTACAGCTGTCAAAATCAATGCAAAGTGGTCTGCTGCTAAATCTCCCTCAGCTAGGATCAAATCTGGCATCTCGGAATTACGAAGTGTGTTCAAAACACCTAAGTCACAAACATCGAAGAATTAGAATTCAGACCAAAAATGTTTTTTAAATCAACAATCTCTAGAATGTATGTTAGTTTTTATTAACATAATATCTGTTGTTCATCCAGTTAAATTAAATCCTGGAATCTTCTTCTATCAAGAAGCTGTGCTTCACTGATGTTTATCCATGATCAATGTTGCTTGTTCGTTGTTTTATCTTACTATTGCAAGATTCCTTTCATGTGCGGCTTCTCTACTTAATTTCAACAGTTTTCAGGAGGGCATTGTTTGTTAAAGAAGGCAAGTTTAAAGTGTTGTGCTAAACGGTTTAAGATAGTCTGGTTATATTCCTTAGCATACATTTGGTTTATGATCTGTAATATGAGCTAAGAAAAAATAACCATTTGTGATAGTTCAGTGTTTTTGAAAAAAAGTGATCTACTTATTTCATTAATGTGAAAGTTTCACTTACGGCCTTTCTTGAGAGGGCAAGGAATATATTTGACAATCTCCTCACAGCTAAAGGGTGTTCCATACTCCACAACTTTCACATGATCTGCATGTCTGTAGACAGCCACGTCTGCAAACCCACCATCCATATCGTAGGCTAACAGATTGACAAATGACAGCAGCTGATTAAATACGAAAATTACTCTGACTGCACAAAGACTATAGATTTAAAAATTGTACAACTGAGATACACACAAGTTCACTAATGAAGTAATAAAGGCATGTACGGCTGGAAAACAAGATAAAAGTTAATTAATATAAAAAACTGAAAGCATGACTGAAAGGAACAGAAGGTAAAAGTCCACTAATTAAACAAATTAAAGCTAGGCTGGTTGGGACAAAAGGTAAACATTCTTACATCAAATAACTGAAGGCTCCCCATATAGTTTATTTTAAATTAGAAGCATTCACTTATGAATTGTGCAACCTCCTTTATGCTATAATCTGCAATAAATGCAGAAAGGCATATATTTAGGAAACCTGTCAGAAGTTAGAGACAGTTTCCATGAACATATTATAGATATGAACAATGAGGCTCTTAAATCAGTCTTCTTCCATTTTAATAGATCTGACCATAAGGCCAAATAAATAATTCAATTACTGACATAAAATCTTGCTCCAGTGATCAAATCAGCACATACTTCTTTGTTTATTCTTATTGCTCTTCTAAAAAAGTCATGGTCTAATCAGACTTGGCAAGCATCTCATCAGAGGTCCCCATTAGTTAGCGCTCATTGGATATTTTCTTCAAGGGATGCAGGTATGTTGTGATGAGTGATTAGAAAGGATTATCATCACAGCATTCCGGACAGATCCATATGTGCTCCGATCTCCTCCTCAGAAGCTTTACAAGTGTAAAACGACTTATGACACCTGTTCTGTGTTGGTTAATGAAACGTCTTGTCCCCTTAGTAAAATGTTTATTTCCTACAGCTCCAGGCTGCACCCCCATGTCCATCAGTCTAGACAGGGATACGGAGTCATGTCCTTTAGCGTGCTCCTTGGTACAGTAAGTGCAGCGCATGCCATAGATAACATCACTTCTGTCCAGGACTGGGCCAGCCATAGCAACTGCAGTGTAAGCAAGATAGCCATAGTTTCCATTGTAAGGCAATTAGTTGTAACAGCATAGGCGCCATTCATCTATGTTCATCTAGGGTTTTCCCCCTTGAGCTTACTGTGAATGCCCATGCACTTCGCATGCTCCTAATTACTGACCTATCTGTATAAACTATAGCGTCACCTTCATCTATGTTTTCCTAAAAAATTACTGTGGAGCAAGTCAAGATCTCAGCTCAAGGGCACGTACTCCGTAGCGTAGGCTAGAATCCTGGACCGACATTTTCACATGCGGCTGGCCACAGAGGTCATCAATGTTGTTGCTAAGGCTGCCATGACGTTGATTGGCAGCACACCCATTGAATACACACTAAAACCGCAACGCATAATCACCACACAGGCCTCAAACAAATATCTTGCTGTGTAACACATTTCTGCACTGCCTTTGAGTCAATATTTCAGTATGGTCCAAGTGAAATAGGCTGGATAAAACGCAAAATCATGGCTCATGAGCACAAACACAACAACATGCTGCCGTTTTGGAAAACGTAAGGTATGTTGTGAAATGAATAAGCAGACAGACTGGCTGATGCTGCACCACAGAGTTGTGACTTGAGGTGTGACAGTCTAGATATGGTCCAGGCCCCTTGGAAGTAACTGAACAATGTGGAAGTGTGAATGTATCATTACAGTATGGAGAGAAGGGTGCAGCTGGGTGTGACCAGAGGATCTGGCTGACACTTTACACTCACTGGAAAGACAAGGCAGACATATAAACAAAGTGCTGGATATGCAACTCTTTGCTGGCTGCACAAGATAAGGACGGAGTGAATATGGGAATTTCCTAAGTGCTAATTTTTGACTCAGTTTAACTTAGCTCAGCATTGCTCTTATCATAAGAAAAACAAAACACAGGTGCTGCTAAGCACTTATATAAGTGGATGAAAGAAGTAGACAACATAAAAATTTTCAGCTTTTGGGATTTGCACCTGCTTCCTTCAAATGACAACATTGCCTTGTTGAGCTTAAACAACCCATCACCCCTTTAAAAAAGTTTCTTTATCATCTGAGACTATCTTCCACCTGACCCTACAGCTCTGGAATTTGTAAATTATTCTTTTTCAGCCACTAACTCTTTGGGTACCAAGCAATTGTTATTTTAATTTCCTTTATCTCAGCAGCTGAGATAAAAGTAAAATATATTTAGACCTGAACGAGTTCTACAGAGATACTAGGGAACAATAGTTGAACTAAAAATTCAGAAATAAATGGTTATTTTAACATTTGTTTGTTGCAAAAAGGGAGTCGCCGTGGCCGAGTGGCTAGACGCTCGCCGAGGATCGGAAGGTCGTGGGTTCGCTCCCTGGCGTAGCCGGACTTTTTTCAAAAATGACCTTGGCTCCCAGGTCGACCCAGCCCTGAGTGGGTACCGGGTGCAGTCCCGAGAAAGTAAAGGCGGCCAGCGTGATACTGATCACATCACCCATCTTGTGCCGATTAGTCTATACAAATATAGGTCTAGCCCTGTATGCCCTATACACCTTAAGGCGTGGAAAAGGGTCATTTACTTTACTTTTTTGTTGTTGCAAAAAACAGCAAACATTTCTGGAAACACCGAGAAACCTTTGGTGAGCAGTTTGGTACAGAAAAATGTTGAAATAGAACTATACATTTCAGAAATATAATATGTGGTGAACTGAGATAGTTTTAAGATGTTGACACAGCTTGTTTATATATAGACATGAAGTGTTTCTGAGTGAATAAGCAGTGGATATATTTCACACTAGTGCCACAGTGAGCATATGATTGCCAATATTTGACACTAGTGCCACAGTGAGCATATGATTGCCAATATTTGACACTAGTGCCACAGTGAGCATATGATTGCCAATATTTGACACTAGTGCCACAGTGAGCATATGATTGCCAGACCCATTTTGATAGAAACCAATAATGGCTTATGTGCTCAGTATCATGGCAACTACCTTTATTTTCCAGGATGGTATATTTCCTGGTAGCTATTTTAGGCTTTGTCAACCTGGCAGTAAGATCATTTTTTTTTTAAACCACCTGGTATGGTACAAACCCAAGGCTTTTGGCCAGGGAAAATCTAGCCCCTATACTGCTGTGGCTCTGATAATGTCTACGAACTTATCAACAATTTCTGGTAAGCAGCCGAAAAGCATATGACGGTGTAAACAACATTTATTATTTATTTATCATTCATTCTTTTTTGACCACAATCTCATATTACTTACGAGCTGTGAAGTTAACATCAACTGTAACCTGTCCATGGGTGGATATAACTTTAGGAGTCCACATTCCAGACAGTTGTGATTTTCCTGTATAAAAACAATGGAATGGAATTTTATGTTTGGAATTTTACTCTTTCATCCCGAAGAAGCGCATCATACATTCAAAGGCTTCTGCCTAGAAAGAAGCCCAGTGAACACAAGATGTGCAGACTTGACATCTCTTTTCACTACCTCTTAGGTCTCTGATGCCAAACCCCTGGGACTGAAAGAGTTACAACAATTATCCTTCAAACTTTCTTACATTCAATCAAACAAATTATTCACACATTCAAACAATTCAATATTAAATTAGAAAATTGTGTGTAATCAGAGTTTTCTCCTATAAACTTTTTGCATGACAAGCTGGATGTTGTGAGGGCCCTTTGGGAGTGAGTGAACAGTGCTGAGGCCCAGATAGATCAATATGTTCTGAGGGGAATGGCGCTGCGAGGAGTTACAAGCAGACCTGGCGGACACTCGACACTCAGGGGAAAGGCGAGACAGACAGTTGCTGGGACCATGGGTATTTCAACTCCTCGCTTGCTGCTGAAGATGGGGACGGAGCACTTTTTGAGGTGTCTCAAGTGCTGTGATGTTGATTCTTAATTCAACATTCAACATTCCTATAAAAATATGTGAGTCTGCTGTGTTTTTTTTTTAATTTTAATTAAACGTTCTTTAGCTTCAGAAAGTTTAGTTAATACCCAAACTAATTAGTTTTACCCCCCCCCCCCCCCCCCCAGTGTGGATACTGAATTTACACATAATAGGGAAATCCCTGTGTATATTTCATTTAATAGGTGCAAAAGTTCATTAGACTAAGGCTGGATCACTCGAAGGCACAAAAAGTTCCTTCATGAACTTGACTGTAACTGTTGACAAGTAGAGAATGTATTGATCTAAAGTGAAACTAATGAAACTTTTATATAAAGGTCAGGGGAGGCAGACCTTGTTGAAGAAACAATCACGTGAGGGGAGACAGACCTTGCTGAAGAAACAATCACATGAGGGGAGGCAAAGAAACAATCATGTGAGGGGAGGCTGACCTTGTTGAAGAAACAATCACGTGAGGGGAGGCAGACCTTGTTGAAGAAACAATCATGTGAGGGGAGGCAGACCTTGTTGAAGAAACAATCACGTGAGGGGAGACAGACCTTGTTGAAGAAACAATCAGCTAGGACTAATTTACTACAGCTTTGTTTTATTGGTTATCTCTCTAACTTTTTTGGTAACATTTTTTCAGTTTTATGTGATGTGCCTATTACTGCAGCACTAAAGAAAATTGATTCCATTAACAATGGTGCCGGTACTGATTACCATTGCATACTATCATAAAAAAGCCCTTCACTCATACATCACATGAGTTTAGGTTTGTCTAATGGCTACCATCTTCATGAAAGTATTACCAACAATGATGTAACAAAATTTACATTGTATAATGTGTCCTTGGGGAATCACCCTAGCTAGACACTCACTTGCGGATTGGAAGGTCATGGGTTCGTGTCCTGAGGTGGGGCCAGACTTTCTTCAAAAATGACCTTAGCTCCCAGGTCAACCCAGATTTAAGTGGGTACAAGGTACAGTCCTGGAAGGTAACACCGGCGGTGTGATGCTTGCCACATCACCTGCTAAGGGTCCTTTACTTTGTAATGTATCCTTTAGCGGTTATGAATACAGTTTTATAATTCTGACATACCAGGTTAGACTCAGCAGCAGACTACTTTGTGTTGGTATGAGTTTCAACCTTTCAGGTAATGACAAAACTACTAAACATTCAACGGTAATGACAAAACTACTAAACATTCAACAGTCTAGTACTACCAGAGACAGCCAACAAATGCTGGGGTTGTTTGGCAGTGACCTGTAATTACGTTTTTCCCAATTATATCACAGCTCACCACAGTTGGTAAAAACTCCAAAGTCATTCTCAGAAGACACATCAGAGTTTACTACAGACATCTCTTCAACCAGCTTGATATCTCTAGAACTGGCATATGCCACACACAGGACAACAAGCAGAAGCTTCATCATCTAAATTCTCAAATTGTTCTACTGACAACCAACCTGTTGAGACAAACCAAACATTAAGTAAATGAATGTAGGTGTGTAATTATTGAACGTTTAGAAGGAAAAACATGTTTAAACATCTTGTGAGACTGATGCCCAGTCAGCTACTGTTTTGTGCTCACAATCAAAGCAGCTTTGGTTAAGATTTAGAGGAAGAACAAACACTTGATGAATTTTTTAAAGAATGTATTCACTCAGCTGTTATCTCAACAGTGAAAGCTTGCTGTATGGATTTCCACTTCTGTATCTTGCTCTTGTTGTACACTCTTTCTGATTGCTGTTCATCTTTCACTTTGATTATTATCCTCTCTCTTGAGTTACTATATGCATATATCTTTTTAGCCTGCCTTCAACTGTCCCTTCCAAAAGTATAAATCTAAAGAAGAAAAAAGTGTCTTGTTGTCTTTTTTAATGTGTCTTGCTCTTGTTGTACACTCTTTCTGATTGCTGTGAATTCCTCGCTTGATTATTATCCTCTCTATTGTGTTATTATATATATACATATCTTTCTAGCCTGCCTTCAACTGTCCCTTCCAATAAGTATAAGGTAGGTAGCTAGTTGTACCTTCCCAGGACATCACACAAGCGATAAACACCCAGTGACACAAAGTGCTTCCATGCGGATGAGGATCACCGGTGGAGACGTCCCAGAAACCCCTTTCAGCCGTTCAAGACATTTTTATAGCCCGGCTATATTCAGGGCCCCTGGTAGAAGCCAGGGTGGGGCTTAAAAAATTGCATCCCACGAGGGAACGACTATATACAATAAGTATAAATCTACAGAAGAGAAAACTGTTGCTTCTTGTTGTCTTTTTTAATGGTCACAATATTTCACTTGTACCTTGTTTATTTCTTTCAAATTACTGTGTGTGTGTATATATTTATATATATATATTTCTGTTTACATGAAATACAATGTAGGTCTCTGTATCAATTTCTCCAAGGCTTCATAATCATATCGATGTTCTCATTACTGACATAACTTGTTCATTGTCGCGTTTCTGTACCATTCAGTAATGTAGTGTTGGCACTAGTAGGTTAGGTTAGTTGCGTATCCTTTACAGGACGTTGCAGAACCAACCCCAGCAGCCCCTGGCTGTTGTATGTCTTCGCTTGGCAAATTTACGTCCAGTAGTTTGCCATTGCTTCCTGGACGGTCGGCCCCCTGATACCACTGACGAAACCAACGCAAGGCGCATGGCCTGCAGCTGGGATCGAACCTGGCATCTCGGCATTACGAAGCTTTAGCATCGACTTAGCCACAGAGCCGACAACACTAGTAGACGGAAACAGATTGTAGATTTCTGGTGGAAACTTTTTAACCCACACAGTTCTCATATACATGATTTTCAAATCCGCCAAAGAATCCCGGCCTAGGGTCCTTCAGAAACGGGTACTAGCATATACATCAAACAAAGCACAAGAAAGCACAAATAATTTATGACTGATATATAAATAAGCTACTTTTGCATATTATTGGACTTACTGTAAGAACCGTATACGAGCATCCGCTTCTGAGTCTGAATGTATGCAACAGGTCGGTGTTAAATATAACAGACCTCGAACTATCAAATATTGAGGTCAGGGGATTTTCCGAGCCTAAGAATAGCCGCATTTCTTTACACCAGAGTTTCCCAAAAGTGGGCGAGGGGAGGGGCACTTAACAAAACCAAGTAGTGCCGTTAGAACGGTGGAAAGTGTGTGTATGTGTGTGTGTGTATATATATATATATATATATATATATATATATGTGTGTATATATGTATATATATATATATATATATATATATATATATATATATATATATATATATATTTATGGTGCAAGCATAAAAAGAGAAGAGTTTTGAAAAAGAAAAACAGTTCCTATTTTGTTCTTGTGAAAAAGCATCATCATCATCACGTAGCAGGTCCTTTGCAGAACGTCGATCTCATCACAGTCTGCCTGAAAGAAACTCGGTCTCTTGCCAGTACTCCTGCCTTATATACTTTCATACTCAAGGAGTCACTTATATCCTGTGCCCATCTCCGTGTCGGTCGGCCCCTGCCCCTCCTTCCTGGTACCATGCCTTCTGCTATAGTTTTTTCCAATCCGTTGTGGCGCTTGATATGACCAAAATATTTCAGCTTCCGAGAAAGGATGCTGTTTATTAGCTAATCTTCCTTGATGTTCAGATCTTTTAAGATGTCAATATTTCTCCTCTTCTTTGTCCAAGATATTCTGAGTCGCAAAAAGATGGCGATCATTTTCCAGATGAGATTACAAGACGTGAATTACAAATAATCAATTGTTGCTATTATAACATTATTTACAAATATATTAAACAGAAGATTTAACAATAAGCATTCATTTACATTTAACGTAAAGTTCATATTAACTAGTAAGACATCCTTTATTATTATTTTTTAATTCTCACACTATGAATCCTTAGTGGAGGTTCCAGCTTGACTGTAGACTGTTGTTTTCTCACTACTGTCTCCTTCTGTAGACTGGTTGTTTTCTCACAACTGTTCTCCTTCCTGTAGACTGATTGTTATCTCACAACTGTTCTCCTTCCTGTAGACTGATTGTTATCTCACAACTGTTCTCCTTCCTGTAGACTGATTGTTATCTCACAACTGTTCTCCTTCCTGTAGACTGATTGTTTTTTTCACAACTGTTCTCCTTCCTGTAAAGTGGTTGTTTTCTCACAACTGTCTTCTTCCTGTAGACTGGTTGTTATCTCACAACTGTCTTCTTCCTGTAGACTGGTTGTTATCTCACAACTGTCTCCTTCCTGTAGACTGGTTGTTTTCTCACAACTGTCTTCTTCCTGTAGACTGGTTGTTTTCTCACAACTGTCTTCTTCCTGTAGACTGGTTGTTATCTCACAACTGTTCTCCTTCCTGTAGACTGGTTGTTTTCTCACAACTGTTCTCCTTCCTGTAGACTGGTTGTTATCTCACACCTGTTCTCCTTCCTGTAGACTGGTTGTTATCTCACACCTGTTCTCCTTCCTGTAGACTGATTGTTATCTCACAACTGTTCTCCTTCCTGTAGACTGATTGTTTTTTTCACAACTGTTCTCCTACCTGTAGACTGGTTGTTATCTCACAACTGTCTCCTTCCTGTAGACTGGTTATTTTCTCACAACTGTCTTCTTCCTGTAGACTGGTTGTTTTCTCACAACTGTCTTCTTCCTGTAGACTGGTTGTTATCTCACAACTGTCTTCTTCCTGTAGACTGGTTGTTATCTCACAACTGTCTCCTTCCTGTAGACTGGTTGTTATCTCACAACTGTCTTCTTCCTGTAGAGTGGTTGTTATCTCACAACTGTTCTCCTTCCTGTAGACTGGTTGTTTTCTCACCTGGTTGTTTTCTCACAATTGTTCTCCTTCCTGTAGACTGATTGTTTTCTCACAACTGTTCTCCTTCCTATAGACTGGTTGTTTTCTCACAACTGTCTCCTTCCTGTAGACTGGTTGTTGTCTCACAACTGTCTTCTTCCTGTAGACTGGTTGTTATCTCACAACTGTTCTCCTTCCTGTAGACTGGTTGTTATCTCACAACTGTTCTCCTTCCTGTAGACTGGTTGTTATCTCACAACTGTTCTACTTCCTGTAGACTGGTTGTTATCTCACAACTGTTCTCCTTCCTGTAGACTGGTTGTTATCTCACAACTGTTCTCCTTCCTGTAGACTGGTTGTTATCTCACAACTGTTCTCCTTCTTGTAGACTGATTGTTATCTCACAACTTACTCCTTCCTGTAGACTGGTTGTTATCTCACAACTGTTCTCCTTCCTGTAGACTGGTTGTTTTCTCACAACTGTCTCCTTCCTGTAAACTGGTTGTTATCTCACAACTGTACTCCTTCCTGTAGACTGGTTGTTATCTCACAACTGTTCTCCTTCCTGTAGACTGGTTGTTATCTCACAACTGTTCTCCTTCCTGTAGACTGGTTGTTTTCTCACAACTGTTCTCCTTCCTGTAGACTGGTTGTTATCTCACAACTGTACTCCTTCCTGTAGACTGGTTGTTATCTCACAACTGTTCTCCTTCCTGTAGACTGGTTGTTATCTCACAACTGTTCTCCTTCCTGTAGATTGGTTGTTTTCTCACAACTGTTCTCCTTCCTGTAGACTGGTTGTTATCTCACAACTGTTCTCCTTCCTGTAGACTGGTTGTTATCTCACAACTGTTCTCCTTCCTGTAGACTGGTTGTTATCTCACAACTGTCTCCTTCCTGTAGACTGGTTGTTATCTCACAACTGTCTCCTTCCTGTAGAATGGTTGTTTTCTCACAACTGTTCTCCTTCCTGTAGACTGGTTGTTATCTCACAACTGTTCTCCTTCCTGTAGACTGGTTGTTTTCTCACAACTGTTCTCCTTCCTGTAGACTGGTTGTTATCTCACAACTGTCTTCTTCCTGTAGACTGGTTGTTATCTCACAAATGTCTCCTTTCTGTAGACTGGTTGTTATCTCACAACTATCTTCTTCCTGTAGAATGGTTGTTTTCTCACAACTGTCTTCTTCCTGTAGACTGGTTGTTTTCTCACAACTGTTCTCCTTCCTGTAGACTGGTTGTTTTCTCACCTGGTTGTTTTCTCACAACTGTTCTCCTTCCTGTAGACTGGTTGTTTTCTCACAACTGTTCTCCTTCCTATAGACTGGTTGTTTTCTCACAACTGTCTCCTTCCTGTAGACTGGTTGTTGTCTCACAACTGTCTTCTTCCTGTAGACTGGTTGTTATCTCACAACTGTTCTCCTTCGTGTAGACTGGTTGTTATCTCACAACTGTTCTCCTTCCTGTAGACTGGTTGTTATCTCACAACTGTTCTCCTTCCTGTAGACTGGTTGTTATCTCACAACTGTTCTCCTTCCTGTAGACTGGTTGTTATCTCACAACTGTTCTCCTTCCTGTAGACTGGTTGTTATCTCACAACTGTTTTCCTTCCTGCAGACTGATTGTTATCTCACAACTTACTCCTTCCTGTAGACTGGTTGTTATCTCACAACTGTTCTCCTTCCTGTAGACTGGTTGTTTTCTCACAACTGTCTCCTTCCTGTAAACTGGTTGTTATCTCACAAATGTACTCCTTCCTGTAGACTGGTTGTTATCTCACAACTGTTCTCCTTCCTGTAGACTGGTTGTTATCTCACAACTGTTCTCCTTCCTGTAGACTGGTTGTTTTCTCACAACTGTTCTCCTTCCTGTAGACTGGTTGTTATCTCACAACTGTTCTCCTTCCTGTAGTCTGGTTGTTTTCTCACAACTGTTTTCCTTCCTGTAGACTGGTTGTTATCTCACAACTGTTCTTCTTCCTGTAGACTGATTGTTATCTCACAACTGTACTCCTTCCTGTAGACTGGTTGTTATCTCACAACTGTTCTCCTTTCTGTAGACTGGTTGTTATCTCACAACTGTTCTCCTTCCTGTAGACTGGTTGTTATCTCGCAACTGTTCTCCTTCCTGTAGACTGGTTGTTATCTCACAACTGTTCTCCTTCCTGTAGACTGGTTGTTATCTCACAACTGTTCTCCTTCCTGTAGACTGGTTGTTTTCTCACAACTGTTCTCCTTCCTGTAGACTGGTTGTTATCTCACAACTGTCTTCTTCCTGTAGACTGGTTGTTATCTCACAAATGTCTCCTTCCTGTAGACTGGTTGTTATCTCACAACTGTCTTCTTCCTGTAGACTGGTTGTTTTCTCACAACTGTCTTCTTCCTGTAGACTGGTTGTTTTCTCACAACTGTTCTCCTTCCTGTAGACTGGTTGTTTTCTCACCTGGTTGTTTTCTCACAACTGTTCTCCTTCCTGTAGACTGGTTGTTTTCTCACAACTGTTCTCCTTCCTATAGACTGGTTGTTTTCTCACAACTGTCTCCTTCCTGTAGACTGGTTGTTTTCTCACAACTGTCTCCTTCCTGTAGACTGGTTGTTATCTCACAACTGTTCTCCTTCCTGTAGACTGGTTGTTATCTCACAACTGTTCTCCTTCCTGTAGACTGGTTGTTATCTCACAACTGTTCTCCTTCCTGTAGACTGGTTGTTATCTCACAACTGTCTCCTTCCTGTAGACTGATTGTTATCTCACAACTGTTCTCCTTCCTTTAGACTAGTTGTTATCTCACAACTGTTCTCCTTCCTATAGACTGGTTGTTATCTCACAACTGTTCTCCTTCCTGTAGACTGGTTGTTTTCTCACAACTGTCTCCTTCCTGTAGCAGCTGAAATCACACAAAGCGTCATTCATTGTCTCATTTGAAAACTAGTGAAATCATAACAGCCCCAGCAAAATCTTGAAGCTTGCACATGCAAATTGAATGACCGGCGGCGCAAGCTAAGTTGGTGAAACCAGCCCATCGGCGACCGAGTTACAAACTTCTTGTGGTCTGAGTTCACGTTCGGGTGTAGGCAGAAAAGCTATATATTTCCCAGATTTACGGTATCTGTCATGGAAACAAGGCCGAAGGGTTGTGATATCTATTGTACCGAGCGAAAAGATTTAAAAATCATGGTTTCCAGATTGTTAAAAAAATAAATCAGATTAAATTAAAACGGCAGCCATCAAATGTTCCAACACTAACAGTTCCACGCTAGAATTGCAGCTCGCCGTTGATGCAAATAGTCAGTTACGAATGATGTATAAGTAACTGTCATTCTAAATGTAATTAGCCACCCTAAATGTTAAAAGAGTTCACAACAAAAACCCATCGCTTTCGAAATAGAAGAAGAAAACAATTCTCAAAAAATCCCCAGCAGTATGGCACAAAGCTTGGCGACGGAACCTTTGAACTCCTGGTCCAGAAATTAGAAATGTGCATCAGAAAACCCTAGTTAGAAACAAATAACTTTTCAGAGCCTCAGTGGTCAGCTGATTATCCGCCTTGTGGACCAGGAGTCCATTAACACGGGTAATACATGTTTAATTCACTATAGACGAAGAAGATTGGGAAAAACGAACACTCTTTCCGATTGGAACACAGAAGATTGGCTTATAGACCTAGTAGTTTCTCGTAAACTAAAATACTTGGCTGTATCAAACAACAAACCGGTTCTGAGATAACATAAATGAAGGTTTTTGCTCCAGGGTTGGGGGGAGGGGGTGTTAATCAGCACGACGTGGAAACAGAATGTCAAGGATATCCTGCTCGTGAAATTCATAAAGTAGCACAGTTGGCAAGGGATCCAGTGGCTTTCTAGCCTACCATTTTGAGAGCGACATTCTGCAAGGGATCTGCTACGTGAGTAAAAGATATAATGTAAGATTATCCAGCTTGTTCCCTCTCCTTAACAGGAGAATGATTGGAATTCTCTGACCAGCCTAACTCAAACAGGTTAATTAAAGATAACATAAAAATAAGGACTCTTTGTCACTACCCCGAATTGTGGTTGATTCAAGCATCTCTAACAGCAGACGATACCTGTAATACTATAGGTAATACTTTATGTGGCTTTCAGCCAGTGGGGTAACAGTGGCACCGTGCATCACTAGGTAATATTTCGAGAGACAGTAGTGGAAGCAGTGCAGCAAACACCTCTTGTGAAGAAACACACAATGTTTAATTGTTTAGGTGCCCTATTCTAACGGTGTGAACGGCGTATCTAGAATTTGTTATTATTGGATTAGCAACTTTTTTTTTAATACTATGGATATCACAACCCTTTTGCCTTGAATCCTTGATAGATACCGGAAATCTCGGAGGAAATGTGGCACTTCTGCCTACCCTCGGGCGTGAACCAGGACCACAAGGAGTTCGTTACCCGGTGGACACGAAGTCAGATTTAACCAACTGCGCTAGTGAGCAGGGCGATTGGCACCTTTAGAATGGCCCCCTGGGTTACTGGGGCCAGCCATTAGTTTTTATTTGGGGGGGGGGGGGTACGGACATCAAAACACAATTAGTCACTGCTTATTTCTGTTTGTTGGCTTGTAAAACATAGAAACCCATATAATGTTGTGGAACTGTTTTCTCAAACAGGAAGTACGAGGCTTATATTAGGCTCTACACATTTGAAAACCGCCGCTCAGGAATGATCTGCTTTTGACTTTTATCAGAGGTCCTGAGCCAGAAACGGTTTAGGTGCAGAAAAACAGTTAGCGTCATAATTACATCAATAGCATGCAGTCACTTAAACACAAACTGAAATAACGAAACAAATATATCTACAGGTTACACACAAATGCATGTTTGTGTACTAATGTATTAATCAATAATGAAATCTGTTGTGAGAAATATATTCATAAGCGTGACCTGTTAGGTCACGTGCCTTGTTGTGGTTCCGATAATTAATATTTCCCAGAAAACCACTGGGCTTTTCCGCGAGTGTCCTGTTGACGTCCTATTTGTTAACGTGATTCTCTAGCAGTAATGGTCTTCGGTAGATTTTCCAGTATCTCTCTGAAAACTTCCTTGTTGGGTACATATTTATGTATTATGGTGTATTCTGGCATAACCCACCCGTCCAGTTAATGAAGAAGGAAGTTAATTTAAAGCAAAGCGCGTTGGAGACGCAGACGGCGTGAAGTAAGTTAAATCAGACATAACTCGCAAAAATTAGAGACAGGAAAGAGAGGAAGTCAAGCGATTAATGGAAACTATAAAGAGGCGATAGAACGCCAGATGAAACCTCAAACAAAATGGAGAACTTCATACTTTTCATGACAGGTCTAAAAAAACATTAAATGTCTAAGAAAAAGAGCCAGATATCGCCTATATTTGTTTCTAACTTGCCTAAAGTTATCTTATCTTGCTTAAAGTTACCATTTAAAAAAAAAAAATTACTTAATGTGTCTGAGAATGTTGTGTGTATAGGAGAGGAAAGGGGAAAGGGGGGGGGGGTCAAAGTCACTACAATTTGTGTATACGAGAGCCTAGTCTCTCTTAGCAGACACTGAAGGCTGTTTATTACCCGGCAGAAGTTGGACTAATGTGTAATGTTTAATTAATTAGGACTCGACGTCACAGCACTCGAGACATTCCCATTAGCGTTTCGTCCCCCTCTTCAGAAGCAAGCACAGAGTTCCACTTACAATGGTACTACCAGCAGACTGGCATAACCGTCTCATCTTTCCCTTGAGGGCTCATCGTCGACCTGATTCACTGGCCACACCTCGCAGTACCATTCTCTTCAGACCAAGAAAATCTATCTACCAGCACGGTTTACTCGCCCTCAAAGAAACCCTTACAACATACCATCAAGTTGTGCAGAACTAACTAGTCTATCTGCCTGTTCATTTCTAATGAGCTAAGTTGAGATGAGTCAAGAATTGACATCACAGCAGTCGGAACAATCCAATGCGTGCTCCAATTCTGATGGTACCGGTCACAATCTGGTTAATAGTCCGTCTTGCCTTTCCTCTGACTGCAGTGAGCCGGCCAGACCCTCTGATTACACCCAGGTGCCTCATTCTCTCCAGGCCATAATAATCTTTCTCTACTGATTCCGTTGCTTGTTCCCAAAGGGCCTTGGCCACATTTGCCTTGTCAGGTATAAATTCACCACCCAGTGGTGCGGAACCAGCCAATCTGTCTGCCTGTTCATTACCCACAACGCCGGTATTGCCTGGAGTAAAGATCCAAAGTATACTCACCACCCGTGACCTTCCCAGTGAAGCTAACCACTCTGCTCGAAGCATCCATGCCTTCCCCTTTTTCAGCGTTTGTTACGATTACGACATGTGTTTGCATCTTGTTCTCTAACCACAGGAGAGCTCCACCTCCATTCTCATGCAAGATGTTGTGGTGTCGTACGCTAGACTGTCTTGCACTCAAGATGTTCCATTGGCTTTCGCTACAAACCCCCAGGCACTTCTCTATCCTCTCAACACTGAACCATCTGTATAGATAATCAGATCACCTGGGCGTGAATTGTCGTGAATCAACTGTTGGACTTCGACCTTCGTAGCACCCGCTGACCACTTTCTACACACCCGGCCCAATGTTATCATAACCCTACACAGGTCAGACTTTCCCGCTGGAACTCTGACCCACTCCTATCCTCGTCCAATGTTCAGTGTTCATTTTCTAATGCACCAGCATATCCTAGGGAAAATATCCAAAGGTCACTAACTACACGGGACCTCTGAAGCGATGCTTGCCACTCTTTACGCCACATACTGATCTCTGCCTTTCTCAACATGCTCTGTGAGTCAGTTACAATGACAACATGTGTATACAGCTGATTCTCAATCCAGCGAAAAGCTGTCTTTACTGCTTCCACCTCAATTCTCAATCTAGCCGTTGTAGTGTAATATGCGAGGCTTCCACCTCAATTCTCAATCTAGCCGTTGTAGTGTCATATGCGAGGCTTCCACCTCAATTCTCAATCTAGCCGTTGTAGTGTAATATGCGAGGCTTCCACCTCAATTCTCAATCTAGCCGTTGTAGTGTAATATGCGAGGCTTCCACCTCAATTCTCAATCTAGCCGTTGTAGTGTCATATGCGAGGCTTCCACCTCAATTCTCAATCTAGCCGTTGTAGTGTAATATGCGAGGCTTCCACCTCAATTCTCAATCTAGCCGTTGTAGTGTAATATGCCAGGCTTTGTTGCACTAAGCGCCCTCCATTCACTGTTTGTGTGTGCTAATCATCTTGATGCGTTTCGTCTGCCTCTCAAGGCAGAGCCATCTGTGTCAATTACTACATCACTTGGGCGTGAATTGTCATCAATAATTTGTCGAGCTTCTGATTCTGTAGCACCCGCTGGCCAGTCCCGGCACTCACGGCCCTGTATGATCAGACCCCTACAGAAGTCTGATTTTTGCTAGAACATTTTGACCCACTCCTCTCGTCGTCTAATGGCATCAAGCCTGCACACATGTCGAGCTGTATCTTCAGCTTGCCTAATGCAAGGCCTTCCTCTCTGTCTGTGACCCTTAGCTCTGTCTACAGGTGCTTCTTATATGCGGCTACTCTGAGATATGACTTAGCTTGCAGCACTTTGAGCTTATCTGTAATAGTCGGAAGTGCCAGTATATATTACACTGGAGGAAGTCGGCATACTTCAAGTTCAAGTCGAGTCCCAAATCATTGCCACCAAGTCCTATGTCAAGTCTGAAGTCAACGGAGAATGCTTTCAAGTAGAGTCCCGAGTCAAATCACTGAACACATCAGGTCACTTGCAAGTCGGGCATGGGCAGTGCTTATGGATCAATCAAAAATGGCCTAAACACAAAATCAGAAATGGTAGTGTGAAAAACGCAGACTATACATAAAAGCGGAAAAAGTCAAATATGAAACCGAATTTATTCTGTTCGGTTTTATATGAAGCCCTGGGTGAGTGAGTGAGCGAGGGAGTGATTGAGTGTGTGTGTGTATGTGTGTGTGTGTGTGTGTGAGAGGCGAGAATAAACATCACTGCACTTTAGATCCACAAGAGCCTAGTCTCTCCGAGCAAACTTTGAACGGTGTGTACCTAGACCAGGGCTATTCAACTGGCGGCCCGCGGGCCAAATCTGGCCCGCGAAGGCATAGCAAGTGGCCCGCGGATCATTGTCAGTTGTACTATATTAATGAGCTGTTTATGCTAAGGCGTGAGACTCTGGCCCGTGGGGATACCAATTTTCAAAATATTGGCCCTGAGCAAATTTAGTTTAATAGCCCTGACCTAGACAGATATCCAGAGCCATGGAGAATGTTAGCATGTGTTAAACGTACGGATGGATAAAAAGAGAGACACAGATTGATGGATGGATGAATGGACAGAAGAATGAACATAAGACACCAACAGACAGATAGATAGACAGAAGGATTGACGGAGGGACAGACAGACAGACAGACAGACAGACAGACAGACAGACAGACAGACAGACAGACAGACAGACAGACAGACAGACAGACAGACAGACAGACAGACAGACAGACAGACAGACAGACAGACAGACAGACACTCAGACAGACAGACTCATTTTGCCTGAATTACTTTAAATGTCAGATGTGATCGAACTGACTGAATTTTGGTAACCAGAATAATTAACTGCTTCATGTAATGGGAACAAGTTGTTTAACAGATAGTGTTGAACTAGTTAAGTGTAGCTGCTATTTTACGGATAGTGCAGTAACTTGTGAGGACCGGCTGGTCGAACCGATATGAACACAGAGCTCTCAGACGGAAGACTAGGGATTGCATCCCAGGCAAGGCTGTGGATTATTTATTTTTTTGTCGGGGCAAAAATAAAATCCTAACTTGCATAGTTCGTGGTGACAGCACCTTTAATTCTCAGGCTTCAAGACACCCCCCCCTCCCCCCCCCCTTTTTTTTTTCCATAGGTCTACATCTAGAAAGTTTGTAACTCAAGGCAGTAGGGACATTTTTTTATGGCAGTAACTTGACAGCAGATGCTGTCTATAGTCTGTTGATGATAACCATTATACAAAAACGCGTCTTTGGCTTTTTGTCTAGTTCGTGACGTGAGACGTTGGTAGTTATGTCTATCCTCCAACTTTCAATCCCCGGTACTTTTATTCAATTCTGACACAGATGATCTTCTATGTCATGATGTCAGATTGTCCAGCATCTGTTCTCTCAGTCTCCCTCTGCCTCTCCTCCCCTCCAACTTTCCCACAGTCACCATTTACGCCAGTTTTCTCCTTCTCAAGACATGACCAAAGAAAGAAGACTGTCTCTTTGAGTGTGAGAACCCCGTTTTCTGAGTGATTTCGTACATAATACAATTGTAAACAACAATTAAAAGACTAAGTACACTGGCTAGGCGGTATGTGGTCTCTTTTTCTTCTACCTTATGGCCACCCCTTCCACTTTTTTCCCGCCAATGGAGCATAGGCCCTTAAGCAACTCACGACAAGTCGTTCTATCCTTCGCTATCACATGCAACTCACGACAAGTCGTTCTATCCTTCGCTATCACATGCAACTCACGACAAGTCGTTCTATCCTTCGCTATCACATGCAACTCACGACAAGTCGTTCTATCCTTCGCTATCACATGCAGCTCAAACAGTCTCCTCCCCATCTTTTTAACGTCACTCTCTAGCTACCTTCTCCGGTTTCTTTTTTTTTTTTTTTGGGCGGGGGGAGGGGGAGGGGTCTGCATTTATTTCTATGCCCCTGTGGGTTCCAGAGTAAAGACATACTAGTTATATAAGTATCAGGTTTTCTTAATTATGTCCTGTCCAACTCCAGCATCTTTTCTTCACCTCTTAGTCCACTGGAACTTGTTTAGTTCTCTCCCGAAGCTCTACATGAATGATTCTATCATACCATTTAATTCCCTCTATTCTTCGCATGCACCAGTTAATGAATGTTTGTAGTTTATTGGTAAGTGTCTTATGTGTTCCCTATGTTTCCGCTCCATACAACAGGTACTGATTTGACATTATTATTTTTATTTTCGGGGAGGGGGGGGGGTGTAAATTTATTATAAGTTTTAATTTCTTTTGACATCCACAAATTTCCTAGTGCAATGAAAGCTCATCTTGCCTTTTGTGTTGGTATTTCAATATTTCTGTTAGTTTCCCCATCGTTATCTACATTACTGCCCAGATAGGTGTATGACTCCACGTCTTGGAGTGTAATACGATTAATAGAACCCACATTGCTATTTGCCTGATTTATTCTCATTATCTTTGATTTTCCCTCATAGATTTTTGACCTAATTGATGTGATCTCGCACTTATCTTGCTTCTAATTCCTTGAATGGGACAGAATAGAAACATTGCCAGCGAAGTCCAGATACAGAAGGTCGACGCAGAAGAAGTTTGTTGTTTGTGAAGGCATGGAGAGGCGTCAGCAAGCGAACTGACTCATGCTGTTAGAGATGGCAAAATATGGGAAATATGACCGCCAGTTGCGAGTCGCCAGGTATTTGATGATGACTATTTGAAAGACAAAGTGAGTGTTGGGTGGCTCTATGTCATCACTGTTCAACAAAGTTTACGCAGAGGCCACAAGCTAGAAAATGGGGATCGGCAAGGGCCAAAGGGCGAAGTCCCAGCATAGAAAGATCATTATTACAAAATAACTGGCAATGATCCGCAGGCCACTGCCTACGCTTCCGGGAGCCAGATCTGACCCACGGGCTGCCAGTTTAATAGCCATGCTCTAGGTGGGGAAACTGATGGTGAGACAGAACAGAATAGACTTGGTTCGGCAGGTGATAGTAAGACAGACTAGACTAGACTAGACTAGACTTGGTTCAGCGAGGAGTGGGACAGAACAGACTAGGCTTGGTTCGGCGGGCAGTGAGACAGAACAGACTAGACTTGGTTCGGTGGGTGATAGTGAGACAGAACAGATTAGACTTGGTTCGGTGGGTGATAGTGAGACAGAACAGACTAGACTTAGTTTGGCGGGCAGTGAGACAGAACAGACTAGACTTGGTTTGGAGCGGCAGTGAGACAGAACAGACTAGACTTGGTTTGGCGGGCAGTGAGACAGAACAGACTAGACTTGGTAGGCAGGCAGTGGGAAGACAATCTGGACTGCACGCGGTACCAAGGAAAAAAGATAGGAGTCTTTCTAAACAGCCTGTAACTGGCAGCATTAGTACGGGATCTCTTAGCTGGCTACAGAAACAGGAGACAGAGCACGCATAAGAATGTCCTGAGCGCAATGATGTAAATTCATTCACCTATACACTAGAGCAACAGTAGTGCATAGTCTAGCACACTCCTATCTGCTTGGGGGGGGGGGGGGGGTTTAGAAAGTGGGGGGGGGGATGGGGGAGTATGGGTGGGTCACATGTTCAAAATGTCATCGAGACCACTAGTTTAAGATTGCTCTAGGCTCCAGATAGACTGGAAAGGAAATGCGGTCAGTAGCTCTGGATCACCTTGTTTATAGAGTTCCGAATGTTCTAGAAAAATCTTAAGCTAGCATCATGTATTGATTATATCAATATGTGAAAGCCGCCGTTCGTGTGCACAGCTACGAGAATGTAAACCCTACCTTCTAAATTCGTTCTAAGCCCCGGTAAACTTAAATTTCCGATTCAGCAGAGCACAGCCAGTGACACCCTTCGTGTGCTAGAATTGTACCAAAATGACTGTATTTTGATAGAGAAGACAGGTGACTAACCGATCTTTGATTATGATACTTAACCAGGCTTCTTGTTTGGTGAACTCTCCAGTCTGGTTAGCAAATGTAAAGGACTCTTGTTCAAACCGCTAGGTGTATTGGGCACATAATCATCATCATCATGTACCCTGCCAGCTGGAGTAGGCGCTCATGCTTCTCCACAGATCATGATCCCTGGTTGCCTGGAACAGCTCTCATGATAATATCCCTCCATGCCATCGTTTCAGCCCAACCAGCATCATCTCTCTCGGTCTGCCTCTACACCTTTTTCCCACTGATCTTTCTAGTTGCCCTGATGTTCTCCAATGTCTCTCTTCTCATTATGTGGCCAAAGAACAGTGTTTGTCTCTTTCTTATTGTTGTATATAGAGATCTACTTTCATTAACTTCTTTGAAGCAATCGTTGTCAGTTACTCTGGCCATCCAAGGTATACAATGCTAGAACTATATTTTATTGACCAGCAGGCACTCGGTGGGTGATGTGGTTAAGGTCGTCGAACAAAAGGGAATCGAACCTAGACGAACCGAGCCAACGTTCAGATCATAACCTATCTCAGAGTGTCTATGATTTTTTACATACATTCTCACAAACAAGACACGTGACTGTCTCCCTTCGATGACACCAGTCGTCTTTACTTCCAATGTCTTTACCTGGTACCTATTTTAGGCTTTGTCGACTTGGGAGCCAAGGCACTTTTAGTCCAAAAGAATTCCGGCTTGATGTGGATTTGAAGTTACAGTACAACCTTCAGGCCTGAGGTTAGGTATCTAGCCGCTCTACCACGACGCCTCACAGACTGATGAGTGGGTTTCAGCTACTGACGATGTCGTCAACTTGCTAGAACCGGAATATGGGCGTCGTGAATCAGGTATTCATGACCCCCAACCCGGATGTTAGTCAGTATTATATTAGCCAGGGTTTTCAACGGTTGGATCAAGTTTCCTAAATGGTTTTATGGTTATGTGACGTTTTTATTTGATCTCTCCCCTTTCTGTTCACTACAGGTCACATTCTGAATATCATACTTTTATATAAAGTTAAATATATGTGGAGAAAGGAGTGGTGCAAAAGAAGGATTGGGGAGGGGAGAGAGTGAGAAGGAGGGAGGGTTTAGAAAGAGGGAGAGAGTGCGGAGCAGAGAGGTACACGTAACGTTAATCTCCCCACGCCCCACCCATATACATACTAGGTCACTTCTAATTAGTAGTTCCTGAACCTGTCACCTTGGCACAAGATTAAGGGGGTGTTCCGCGGTGTCGTTGATATCGCGTGTTGTTTATTTCTTTATTTCAGCACACCAGTGCTTTAAAAACTCCAAAAAGATGGAGCAACTGGCCGTATTAGAAGAAAGCGCTGCAACCTATGTCCCAGGCATTCTCTTTCTCGGAAAGAAAACGTGAATGCAAGACAACACAGAAAGCAAAATAGACAGACATAGATAGACAGACAGAGAAAAATAGAGCACCCCCCCCCCTTCCCCCCCCCCTCCCAAAAAAAAGAGTGGGCTGTGAAGAGAGATATAATAAAGGGATATTAGGAGAAATGTTTCATCAGGGTTTTACCATGCACACCACGACGAAGTAAATATTGGACAGCGAAGGAGCTCAACCCCCCCCCCCCCTCCCCCTTTTCCCATCATATTTGTGTACAGCAGAGAGGGGGTCTCAAAAAATCTTAGGCCCCCCCCCCCCCCCCCACAGGTTCAGGAACCTATTTTAGGCACTATGACGTGAAAAATTATCTGTGTCAGAAATAACTAAATGTACCTGGGACAGAAGGCTGTGGGCAGACAGACTACCAACGTTACAGGGCATGGCCTGTGAGAAAAATAGCTCTTCATCACAACTGGCCAATAAACCGCATCATTCCGCAGAAACCCAATTACTTTTCCTGCATATTAACTCAATTGATAAAAACAAGGACACACGAAGGGTGTCACTGGCTGTGCTCTGCTGAATCGGAAATTTAAGTTTACCGGGGCTTAGAACGAATTTAGAAGGTAGGGTTTACCTTCTCGTAGCTGTGCACACGAACGGCGGCTTTCACATATTGATATAATCAATACATGATGCTAGCATAAGATTCTTCTAGAACATTCGGAACTCTATAAACAAGATGATCCAGAGCTACTGGCCGCATTTCCTTTCCAGTCTATCTGGAGCCTAGAGCAAAATGCTACGATTTATATAGTAAAATATAAAAATGTGATAATAACAAGGGTAAATGATATTAGACTTATACAAGCAATCAAGCAGTGTGATTTTCACTTTGATCCCCCCCCCCCCCTTTTCCCTCCCTCCTTCTACAACTGCAGGTATTACCTCGCCATTACTGCCTAAATTTAACTCTTTTGTGGTGTGGCGGGGGGGGGGGGGGGTTGTTTGCATGGCTAGTACTGTCGCCATGGACTGTGCGGGCTAGGATTTTTTGGGTTTACCCCCAACAGAAAATCTCCACAATCTTGGGCAGCCGCTCCTCAAAGCAAATTTCTTGGAAAACTAATTTCATACAAGAACATTTCTTGTCTGAACATTTGGCTACAGTTAGACACAAACTAGCCTGACAATAGCCAGTGACAGCCAGCCTGCATTTGATCACAATTTATTCCTCCCCATGACGCTCAACTCTAGAAATGGTGTTATGATGATGACGATGAATGATTGAAGAAATAATGAAGTGCTATTTTTTTTTTTTTCATTAAAGCAAACATTGAACAGTAAAATTATTGCAAGATGCAGAATCTGAATTGATAATGAGCTTGAAAGTATTGGAAAAAAACACAATGGATTGTGGAATGTTTTATTAAACTGTAAATGTTTTTTTTTTTAAGTGTATTTTCTTCACAGTACAAGTCTTAGAAACACTCATATTTCAAAAAAGTTTAAGCAATGGAATATTAACCATGGCAAGAGAAAAGGCAAGCAACTAAGATGAAAGGCAGAAAAACAAAAGTGAGAAATAAAAAATGACAGGCAAGAAGAATCACAGTAATTGCTTGGAAGAGCTTCATTGTATATTCATGTCAAATCTATTTAAAATGTCAGTTCTACAGTGAGATGTCAAATGTATTTCAAATGTCAGTTCTACAGTGAGATGTCAAATCTATTTCAAATGTCAGTTCTACAGTGAGATGTCAAATCTATTTAAAATGTCAGTTCTACAGTGAGATGTCAAATCTATTTCAAATGTCAGTTCTACATTGAGAAAATATCTATTTGTTAGATAATAAACTATTTATAAATACAAAATTCTTTTCTTCTTCTACTGTCTTTTCTACCCTTTATATCCTTCGATGGAGAAATGGCCCTCAATCAACTCACGTAGAGCTGACCTATCTTTGCTGAAGACTGAGATCTTGCATTTGACTTACGAGTGAGATATGGAGGGCATAGTAATCAGTGAAATCCTTATTACTAACTCTTTCAGTTGCAGCCTGAAACTGCTTTAACTGATTCTATCCTTAGTACTTTTGCTCCAAAGAAGGATATGTATGGGTCAGAAGTGGTTGATGTAATAATACTATAGGAGAAAAGTAACTAAACTAACATTATGGTCACAATTAATTCATGTAGTTATAAATGTTGATCTTCTATGGACTTTCCAATGAATGTTCAGTGAGTTGCTTGGTACTAAAAGAGTTCAGCTGCTATGTCAGGTTTCATAGAACTCCATTTATAGTCGTAGTTATAACAAGGCTTTTCTTTAACAGAAAAAAGATGCCTGTACTCCGCAAAAAAACGTATTTGAAAAGGTGCTGGTACCTGACGCAAAGTGTCTTTCTAAGTAGAGGTGTAAAAATGGTGTTTAAAAAGGTGCCAGTTCATAGTCAGTAAGAATAATACAAGTTACAAAAGGCATCCTTGCGATTCTCCACTTCATATTTTAAATGTATCTGACTGTCTTTGTTAATAAAGAACTTTTATTTGTTATTTATTTGCTGCATTAGTTGTTAATGATTTTCTGTTATATCTCTACCTTCTTGATTTCTGAAATAGATTTCCAATCAATGCAACTATTTCATTGACCAAAAAATACAAATATTTTTTTGTTAAAGTTTTGTTCTATTACTATGAATAATGTGGCCGTCTGACTGGTGCAGCCTATGCCTGGCTGAAGCCTTGCTAATTATCCTTCACTGTCTGTCAATGGCATCTCCTAATCCCCACAATGTCCCTGTCGAGTATTTTCCCAGGAACAGACAAGAAATTTACTCCCTCACAAAACCACACTTCTGCAGCAATTTTTGATACCAGATTTCATTCTACCCAGTCTGCTTTTGTCTTTTCAACTTTTCAGTTTGTAATTTTTTTTTTAAAGTTGTATGCGATCGCCACAGTGAAAGTTGGCTGCAGTGGACTTACTGCTGTCTTTGGGAATACAAATGGTGAAGCCCAGTTCTTTTCTATGCCACAACTCTCACTCTATGGTCAGAAAGCCTCGAGAATGGCTTTATTGTTTTGTGTTTTTTAGAAGACAATATAATATCAAATAAAAAATGAACACTTAGACATACATGTATTTAAAGTATCTTAAATGTTCCTTTTTGTGACCAGCCCATGTAACCATAAAATAAAGTTGATAGTAGACACAGAAAGTATGATTAGTTGTTCCACACTCTACCTACACAATGAAACCATAAATCAGATCATCACACCAGCACAACAAATATCACACATGTTGCCTATGAATCTGTTATGGTGAAATTATTTGGAAAGTAAAAGACCCTTTTCTACGCCTTTATTTTTATAGGGCATATAGGGTTAGACCTATATTTTATAGACCAATTAGAACAAGATGGGTGATGTGGTCAGCATCACGCCAGTTGCCTCTACTTCCCGGGACTGCACCCGGTACCCACTCAAGGCTGGGTCAACCTGGGAGTCAAGGTCATTTTTGAAAAAAGTCCAGCTCGGCTAGGGAGCGAACCTACGACCTTCCGATCCGAGGTGAGCGTCTAACCGTTCCGCCACGGCGACTCCCCTGAAATTGTCTATGAATACATTTTTTGTCATTAAAAAATAAAACTAAATGGCAATGTGTAATAGTTAGTCAAGTAAGTAAATGACACCTTTTACAACATTGGTGCATTAGGCATATGGTGCTAGACCCATATTATAACAGACAAAATGCTTGATGGCTGATGTAGTCAACATAATGTGGGCAACATTTATTTATCCAGACATTTTCTGGTACCTTAAATCGTCTAAACAGGAGCCCAGGTCATTAAAAAAAAAAAACTTCCTTGTGGCAGATTCTAGCTGAAAACCTTTGGAAAAACCTGGGAAAAATGTTTAGCCACTGTGCCATTGCAGCTAGGTTAAATGTGTTGCATCATGAACAAATTAGTGAATTAAGTGTGGATCCTGCCCCTGCCCTCCATCACTCCCCCCCCCCCCCCCCCCCCATGTATGTGAGGAAGAGTACAACCTGTGTAGAACCAGTACACTGCTGGAAAAGTCAACATCTACATCATAATAGATTTGCTGCAGGAGACAGAGTGTTTATGTGTATTCCTGGCCTGGTATGCTACAATTTTGAGTCGGTTAACTGACAGTGGAATTGACCTATTATTTAAAGCGTCTATTGTGACAATTAGTAATCAAAGCAAAACTAAAGGAAATAAACAAAACCACAGTGACTTAATTAATTAAAGACTTCTTGATCAATAAATGGTAAAATCCCCTTAATCTCTTTCACTCCCACAGGGTTTAGCAAGAGAGACATATAAAGTTGAACATCTTGCATTCACTTGGCAAATGGTAAAAACTATGAACATATGATGCATTCCTTGGGACTGAAAGAGTTATAAAGCTAGTGCAACAAGAGGACAACATCTAATTCACTGGAAATGTCTGAAAATATATCATTTAGACACAAAATAATTATAAGAAAAACAACAAATGCAACATAAAATATAAGATATCTGATCTGATATCCAAATAGTGCCTATTTATTTTACTATTTTAACTGTTTCAGTTCAGGAAGCTCATAATAAAGTAATAAATGTTTGAGATGTTCACATAAAACTGTCTTGGAAAGAAATAATGTTACTAGAAATCTACCTACACTAGAAGGTACTCAAGTAATAACTGAATAATTACACTGAGAGAGCAGTTGTCCAGAGCACAGAGAGTCAATGGTGTGATTGTGTGTGTGAATGTGTGTATGGTTTATGTCCAGGTGCTTTGAATCTACATTGACATTAGTTAGGCTAGAAATGTGTGTTTTTTTAAATATGACCAAAAAGCAATGTAAAATATATGCTATCTTAAAGTTTTCCAGTTACAGATACTGTTCTTACAACCATTACATATTTTTTCCCCAGATTTTAACATGCAATTTTAATTCAGGCAAATGGATAACAAAGTTTTCAGGCAACATAACAAACAGATCTTGATGTCTTCTTCATATTTCTTTAATACTGAGCGTGAAATTCAAGCACAGCATGCTCTCATTCTTCTCATTCTTGATATCCACGATGGCATCGTAGTCTCCCTGGGGAAGATAAATGTATTCCCTGTCACAGGAGGCACAGCTGCATTGTGAACAATGGCTGATGAATTGGGATGGAAGCCTTATCAGCCTAATGGTGATGTCATAAGTAAGAACAACAGATTGTGATGGCTGAGTCATCAGTTATTTCAGAAGTTATACAAGATTGTGGTGGTGCAGTTAGTAGTTAAACAGCTAAATCAGAAGTTGTAATAGATTGTCTTGGTGCAGTATCAATTATATCTGAAGTTATAAAATAAGACTGTGATGGTGGAGGTAACAGTTCTATCAGAATATATTAAAGGTTATAATTGTGGAAGTAATAGTTATATCAGAAGTTATAACAGATTGTGATAGAGGAATTAACAGTTACATCAGAAGTTATAACAGATTGTGATAGAAGAATTAACAGTTATATGGGAAGTTATAACGATTGTGACACAGGAATTAACAGTTATATTAGAAGTTATAACAGATTGTGATAGAGGAATTAACAGTTATATCAGAAGTTAAAACAGATTGTGATGGTGGAGTCTGCAGTTATATGTGTGATGTATATTGTGATGAATGAGTTAGTAGTAATATCATAGTTATAACGGAAAAGTTATAACTGATCACTCTATTAGTGAAGTTACAAAAGACTGTGACGGCAAATTTAATAAAGTTATTAGAAGTAATGATAGGAAACTGTGATGGTGAAGTTAACAGAGCTATTAGAAATAGTAACAGGTGTCTGTGATGGGAAAGTTAACTGTGTTATTAGATGTAGCAACAGGAGACAGTGATTTTGAAGTTAACAGTGTTGTTAGAAGTAGTTATAGAGACAGTGATGGTGAAGTTAATAGAGCTATCAGAAATAGTAACAGGAGACTGTGATAATTAAGTGAATAATGTTATTAGAAGTAGTAATAGGGGACTATGATGGTGAAGTTAACAGTGTTATTAGATGTAGTAACAGGAGACTGTGATGGTGAAGTAACAGTAATTCGATTGCCTTCTTTTTCTTCTTTTTCCTGTTTGAAGAAAGAACAGTACAACAAGGGAAGAGCAATACTAAAGGGAAGAGCAATACCACAACAGAAGAGCAATATCACAAGTGACAACAAGGGAAGAGCAATACAGCAAGCGAACAGCAATACCACAATATAAGGGCAATACCACAAGTAAAGAGCAATATAGCAAGGGAAGAGCAATACAGCAAGGGAAGAGCAATACACCAAGGAAAGAGCAATACCACAACAGAAGAGCAATACCACAAGTAAAGAGCAAATACAGCAAGGGAACAGCAATACCACAACAGAAGAGCAATACCACGACAGAAGAGCATTACTGAAAGGGAAGAGCAATATAGCAAGTAAAGAGCAATACACCAAGAGAACAGCAATAGCACAGCAGAAGAGCAATACCACGACAGAAGAGCATTACTGAAAGGGAAGAGCAATACAGCAAGGAAAGAGCAATACACCAAGAGAACAGCAATAGCACAGCAGAAGAGCAGTACAGCAAGGAAAGAGCAATACAGCAAGTAAAGAGCAATACACCAAGAGAACAGCAATAGCACAGCAGAAGAGCAATACAGCAAGGAAAGAGCAATACAGCAAGGGAAAAGAAATACAGTAATGGAAAAGCAGTTCAGCGAGGGTATAACCTGGGTGTAACCACAGGGTCTGGCTGGCTCACTGCACTCAGAGAACGGGCAAGACGGACATAAAACCAGATTGTGACCGGCACTATTAGTAGTGGAACTCTGCACTGGCTGATGAAGATGAGGATGAAGCACACATGACAGAACACCACTCAATATGAACCTCTCCTCACATCAAAGTAAAGTAAAACCACAGGAACATGTGGCAGAGTGAGCTTGAGAATAGCAAACAGATAGTTGTTAGTTACAGTCTCAAGTTCCCCCCATGGTAGGCAGAGGATCACACTGTCCTGACAAAAGCTATAGTCACCTCACTAGTATTGTCACTGCCAGGAAGGAAAGCAATGACAAACTACCTTCTTCAAATATGTCAAGAATAGTCATACATTCACAGCAGAACAAGTAGACATAGACAGTCTGTGTTTTCTGACATGTTATGAGAAGGAATGGACTCGAGAACTTGGTAACAACTGATACAATTAGGAGAACAAGAGAACAAGAAAAAGAAATAAAAACTTTGATTGCTTGGCCAATGGATGGGGTAAAACAAGAACACTGACCTGATCCATGATTCTGGTGGTTGTGTAAGATGGCAAAATACACTTACTGGCACATCACATGATGATGATACAGCTAGTTGCAATAAAAATACTTATACTACTGATGAGCACTGACACTACTGTTGAACAATAGAACTACTGATAAGGACTGTTACAACTGATGAGCACTGACACTACTAATGAGAGCTGACACTACTGATGAGCACTGATGAGCACTGATGAGCATTAATGAGCACTGATACCACTAATGAGCACTGATACCACTAATGAGCACTGATACCACTAATGAGCACTGATACCACTAATGAGCACTAATGAGCACTGATACCACTAATGAGCACTGATACCACTAATGAGCACTAATGAGCACTGATACCACTAATGAGCACTGATACCACTAATGAGCACTGATACCACTAATGAGCACTGATACTACTAATGAGCACTGATACCACTGATGAGCACTGATACCACTGATGAGCACTAATGAGCACTGATACTACTAATGAGCACTGATACCACTAATGAGCACTGATACCACTAATGAGCACTGATACCACTGATGAGCACTGATACTACTAATGAGCACTGATACCACTGATGAGCACTGATACTACTAATGAGCACTGATACTACTAATGAGCACTGATACCACTGATGAGCACTGATACTACTAATGAGCACTGATACTACTAATGAGCACTGATACCACTAATGAGCACTGATACCACTGATGAGCACTGATACCACTGATTAGCACTGATACTACTAATGAGCACTGATACCACTGATGAGCACTAATGAGCACTGACACCACTAATGAGCACTGATACCACTGATGAGCACTAATGAGCACTGATACCACTGATGAGCACTAATGAGCACTGATACTACTGATGAGCACTGATACCACTGATGAGCACTGATACCACTAATGAGCACTGATACCACTAATGAGCACTGATACCACTAATGAGCACTGATACCACTGATGAGCACCGTCACCACTAATGAGCACTGATACCACTGATGAGCACTGTCACCACTGATGAGCACTGATACCACTGATGAGCACTAAAGAGCACTGATACTACTAATGAGCACTGATACCACTGATGAGCACTGATACCACTGATGAGCACTAATGAGCACTGATACCACTGATAAGCACTAATGAGCACTGATACCACTGATGAGCACTAATGAGCAATGATACCACTGATAAGCACCAATGAGCACTGACACCACTAATGAGCACTGATACCACTGATAAGCACTAATGAGCACTGATACTACTGATGAGCACTGATACCACTAATGAGCACTGATACCACTGATGAGCACTAATGAGCACTGATAAGACTGAGGAGCACTGACACCACTGATGAGCACTGACACCACTAATAATGAGCACTGACACCACTGATGAGCACTGACACCACTGATGAGCACTGATGCCACTGATGAGCACTGACAATACTGAGGAGCACTGACACCACTAATGAGCACTGATAAGACTGAGGAGCACTGACACCACTGATGAGCATTCACACCACTGATGAGCACTGACACCACTGATGAGCACTGACACCACTAATGAGCACTGACACCAGTAATGAGCACTGATAACACTGATGAGCACTAATGAGCACTGATACTACTGATGAGCAATGATACCACTAATGAGCACTGATACCACTAATGAGCACTGATGCCACTGATGAGCACTGATACCACTAATGAGCACTGATACCACTAATGAGCACTGATACCACTAATGAGCACTGACACCACTAATGAGCACTGTCACCACTAATGAGCACTGACACCACTAATGAGCACTGACACCACTAATGAGCACTGATACCACTGATGAGCACTGATACCACTAATGAGCACTGATACCACTAATGAGCACTGATACCACTAATGAGCACTGACACCACTGATGAACACTGATGAGCACTGATACCACTAATGAGCACTGACACCACCAATGAGCACTGTCACCACTGATGAGCACTGACACCACTAATGAGCACTGACACCACTAATGAGCACTGTCACCACTGATGAGCACTAATGAGCACTGTTACAGATAATGAGCACTGATACCACTAATGAGCACTGATACCACTAATGAGCACTTATGCCACCGATGAGCACTGATGAGCACTGATACCACTTATGAGCACTGATACCACTAATGAGCACTGCTACCACTAATGAGCACTGACACCACTAATGAGCACTGATACCACTGATGAGCACTGACACCACTAATGAGCACTGACACCACTAATGAGCACTGTCACCACTGATGAGCACTAATGAGCACTGACACCACTGATGAGCACTAATACCACTGATGAGCACTGGTACCAATAATGAGCACTGACACCACTAATGAACACTGTCACCACTGATGAGCACTGATGAGCACTAATGAGCACTGACACCACTAATGAGCACTGATACCACTAATGAGCACTGATACCACTGATGAGCACTGATACCACTAATGAGCACTGACACCACTGATGAGCACTGATACCACTAATGAGCACTGACACCACTGATGAGCACTGACACCACTAATGAGCACTGATACCACTAATGAGCACTGACACCACTGATGAGCACTGATACCACTAATGAGCACTGACGAGCACTGATACCACTAATGAGCACTGATACCACTGATGAGCACTGATACCACTAATGAGCACTGATACCACTAATGAGCACTGATACCACTGATGAGCACTGACACCACTAATGAGCACTGACACCACTAATGAGCACTGTCACTACTGAAGAGCACTGATGAGCACTAACACCACTAATGAGCACTGATACCACTGATGAGCACTGACACCACTAATGAGCACTGAGACCACTGATGAGCACTGAGACCACTGATGAGCACTGACACCACTGATGAGCACTGACACCACTGATGAGCACTGACACCACTGATGAGCACTGACACCACTGATGAGCACTGACACCACTGATGAGCACTGACACCACTGATGAGCACTGACACCACTGATGAGCACTGAGACCACTGATGAGCACTGACACCACTAATGAGCACTGACACCACTGATGAGCACTGACACCACTGATGAGCACTGACACCACTGATGAGCAATGACACCACTGATGAGCACTGACACCACTGATGAGCACTGACACCACTGATGAGCACTGAGACCACTGATGAGCACTGATACCACTGATGAGCACTGACACCACTGATGAGCACTGAGACCACTAATGAGCACTGATACCACTGATGAGCACTGACACCACTAATGAGCACTGACACCACTGATGAGCACTGATACCACTGATGAGCACTGACACCACTAATGAGCACTGAGACCACTGATGAGCACTGACACCACTGATGAGCACTGACACCACTGATGAGCGCTGAGACCACTGATGAGCACTAATACCACTGATGAGCACTGACACCACTAATGAGCACTGACACCACTGATGAGCACTAATGAGCACTGACACCACTGATGAGCACTGAGACCACTGATGAGCACTGATACCACTGATGAGCACTGACACCACTGATGAGCACTGAGACCTCTAATGAGCACTGATACCACTGATGAGCACTGACACCACTAATGAGCACTGACACCACTGATGAGCACTGATACCACTGATGAGCACTGACACCACTGATGAGCACTGACACCACTGATGAGCACTGATACCACTGATGAGCACTGACACCACTAATGAGCACTGAGACCACTAATGAGCACTGATACCACTGATGAGCACTGATACCACTGATGAACAATAATACTACTGATCAGCACTGAAACTATTGATGTCAAATTAATAATTATAACTATGAATGGGCACAACGGTGAGAATGAAATAATAACAATGCTCGTTCTATGGGTAACTGCTAGCAAAAACACGACAACATGTTGCTAGACTAGATATCTTTACGATTATTACAATGGTATGTACAATAAAGAAACACATGCCATAGATCAAACAACAGATACTCACTGGGAAGCTGGTTAAGGGGTGTAGGTTGGTGATGTTCTTGGTAAAGCTAAATGTTACTGTGAAGAAAACAACCAATTAGTTTTTACTAAGGACACCTAATATTTGAAAATGTAAGCAACAACTGTAGTTATTGTTATCTGTTGTGTCTGCTTGTGACTGTTTAGTTGAACTTTAATTGATATCACTGCATTTTAATCATGTCCATAGTTGCCCCAACCTTGCACTGTGGAGACAGACACACTCCTGAGTGGCAACAATAGCTGGGCAGGCTAGATGTTGTCCAGGTCCTCATAATGCGAGTAAACTGTGAAAATGTGAATAGATTACTATGGTCTGGAGAGAATGGTGCCAACACTCAACATGGGCAGTGAGCACCAGATCTGACCAACACTCAACATTGGAAGTGACCATGAGATCTGGCCAACACTCAACATGGGGAGTGACCATGAGATCTGGCCAACACTCAACATTGGAAGTGACCATGAGATCTGGCCAACACTCAACATGGGGAGTGACCATGAGATCTGGCCAACACTCAACATGGGGAGTGACCATGAGATCTGGCCAATACTCAACATGGGGAGTGACCATGAGATCTGGCCAACACTCAACATGGGGAGTGACCATGAAATCTGGCCAACACTCAACATGAGGAGTGACCATGAAATCTAGCCAACACTCAACATGAGGAGTGACCACGAGATCTAATCAACACTTAACATGAGGAGTGACCATGAAATCTAATCAACACTTAACATGAGTTGTGACCATGAGATCTGGCCAACACTCAACATGGGGAGTGACCATGAAATCTGGCCAACACTCAACATGAGGAGTGACCATGAAATCTAGCCAACACTCAACATGAGGAGTGACCATGAGATCTAATCAACACTTAACATGAGGAGTGACCATGAGATCTAATCAACACTTAACATGAGGAGTGACCATGAGATCTGGCCAACACTCAACATGGGGAGTGACCATGAAATCTGGCCAACACTCAACATGAGGAGTGACCATGAAATCTGGCCAACACTTAACATGAGGAGTGACCATGAGATCTAATCAACACTTAACATGAGGAGTGACCATGAGATCTAATCAACACTTAACATGAGGAGTGACCATGAAATCTAATCAACGCTTAACATGAGGAGTGACCATGAGATCTAATCAACACTTAACATGAGGAGTGACCATGAAATCTAATCAACACTTAACATGAGGAGTGACTATGAGATCTAATCAACACTTAACATGAGGAGTGACCATGAGATCTAATCAACACTTAACATGAGGAGTGATCATGAGATCTGGCCAACACTCAACATGAGGAGTGACCATGAGATCTGGCCAACACTCAACATGAGGAGTGACCATGAGATCTAATCAACACTTAACATGAGGAGTGACCATGAGATCTAATCAACACTTAACATGAGGAGCGACCATGAGATCTAATCAACACTTAACATGAGGAGTGACCATGAGATCTAATCAACACTTAAGATGAGGAGTGACCATGAGATCTAATCAACACTTAACATGAGGAGTGACCATGAGATCTAATCAACACTTAACATGAGGAGTGACCATGAGATCTAATCAACACTTAACATGAGGAGTGACAATGAGATCTGGTCAACACTCAACATGAGGAGTGACCATGAGATCTGGCCAACACTCAACATGAGGAGTGACCATGAGATCTAATCAACACTTAACATGAAGAGTGACCATGAGATCTAATCAACACTTAACATGAGGAGTGACCATGAGATCTGGCCAACACTCAACATGAGGAGTGACCATGAGATCTGGCCAACACTCAACATGAGGAGTGACCATGAGATCTGGCCAACACTCAACATGAGGAGTGACCATGAGATCTAATCAACACTTAACATGAGGAGTGACCATGAGATCTAATCAACACTTAACATGAGTTCTGACCTTGAGATCTGGCCAACACTCAACATGGGGAGTGACCCTGAGATCTGGCCAACACTCAACATGAGGAGTGACCATGAGATCTAATCAACACTTAACATGAGGAGCGACCATGAGATCTAATCAACACTTAACATGAGGAGTGACCATGAGATCTGGCCAACACTCAACATGGGGAGTGACCATGAGATCTAATCAACACTTAACATGAGGAGTGACCATGAGATCTAATCAACACTTAACATGAGGAGTGACCATGAGATCTAATCAACACTTAACATGAAGAGTGACCATGAGATCTAATCAACACTCAACATGAGGAGTGACCATGAGATCTGGCAAACACTCAACATGAGGAGTGACCATGAGATCTAATCAACACTTAACATGAGGAGTGACCATGAGATCTAATCAACACTTAACATGAGGAGCGACCATGAGATCTAATCAACACTTAACATGAGGAGTGACCATGAGATCTGGCTAACACTCAACATGAGGAGTGACCATTAGATCTGGCCAACACTCAACATGAGGAGTGACCATGAAATCTGGCCAACACTCAACATGAGGAGTGACCATGAAATCTGGCCAACACTCAACATGAGGAATGACCATGATATCTAATCAACACTCAACATGAGGAGTGACCATGAAATCTGGCCAACACTCAACATGAGGAGTGACCACGAAATCTGGCCAACACTCAACATTTAGAAAAAAGACACGATGGACAAATAATCAAACTGCTACTGGTACCATCAGAATTGCAGCTCTGCAGTAGTTTGTGAGCTGTTGAAATGTTCCATAAAAATGTTCTTGTGTGTGTGTGTGTGTGTGTGTGTCTCTCTCTCTCTCTTTCTCTCTCTCTCTCTCTCTCTCTCTCTCTCTCACACACACATACACACTCAAAACAATAAGTGCTAATTGGTAGATACAAATGTGACTGCAGCACCAGACCTCCATAGATGCCATGGCATGAGAAGGGGTCCTTTACTTTTGGATGAGGGGTTTTTCAGTTTTCGATGAGGGGCTTTTCAGTTTTGGATGAGGGGGTTTACAGTTTTGGATGAGGGGGTTTTCAGTTTTGGATGAGGTGGTTTTCAGTTTTGGATGAGGGGGTTTTCAGTTTTGGATGAGGGGGTTTTCAGTTTTGGATGAGGGGGTTTACAGTTTTGGATGAGGGGGTTTTCAGTTTTGGATGAGGGGGTTTACAGTTTTGGATGAGGGGGTTTTCAGTTTTCTTGTTCAGTTTCTCCTGTAGGGCTGAAAGTGTTGAGGCAGATATAAGGTTCTGCTTCTTGCTCTTCTGGCCACAGAAACAACTTGCTGTTGTAGAATTTCTCTGATGTTATTGTTCCATCTTGTTCCTGGTCTAACCCTTGTTCTGTGTCCCTTTCCTCTTTTGATGAATGTTTTCTTTGTGATGGCATCACAGGGCATTCTCTTTAAGTGGACAAAACATTTTATTTGCTGTCTTTGAATATATAACTGGTTCTGTACTGACTTTTTCTCTTATGACTTCATTTTGGTGACTACTGCAGCCTTGCTTAGACATCACATTTCCCTGATTAATAATATTCTTTTTCTTGTTGGACATGAATATGCAGTGTATATAAGATTAGGGAGAGGGGTGTGGTGTAGCTTTCCAAGACTTGGACTGCTTTAGTGCATTGGATGGTCATTTCTTCATACATGACTGGTACCAAGAGAATTTTATTTCTTCGCTTGCTGCTGAAGATGGAGACGGAGCGCATATGGGGGTGTCCCGAGTGCTGTGATGCCGATTCTTAATTCAACATTCAATATTCTTCATCCATGTTTGGTAAACATTCCTAGTTTTAAACTCATTTGTTTGTAGTTTAATACCTTTGCAATATATAACTATATTTAATCTCTCCTTTCTTTCTAATGATATTACTTCTGTCTTTACAGTGTTATTCTCATATTATTTATTTTACACGCTTCATTCATGAATGTGAGATATTGTTGATGATATTTTTAAATGACCTAGAAAATAATGCTATTAACTGATAACTGACTTACATTTTTTCCTCAATGGACATTTAATAGAATATGGTTTGATATCATCACAAGAAAATTTGTTTGAGTATCCCACAAAAGGTTCTTGTTCTCCATGGAAATACAGACTGAGGTTCATAAATCCACCATTCATGTCATGAGCTGTAATTCACAATAACAGACACTTGTTGAGATTGTATTTACATGTTTAGCTGTAACAGTTCCAATATTACACAACCAAAGGCTTTAAACATGTTTTAAACAATATTAGAAGAGACTCAGGTATATAAACAAAGAACACTGGTGCCATATTTGGGGTCAAGATAGGAGACATAACCAACATATCATAGAAACAGTCAGTAAAGGTACCTGGCGTGGCTGCTGCATCATAGGCCTATGCACACAAGGCAGTGCCTAATGTGCAGTAAGACTCATTGTGATAATATAACTTAACAAGGCACAAACATGTTTGCATGATAAACAGTTGTGTGTCCTTGTTTCTCATCCTTATCCTGAACCAGCAAATCGTGTATTAACTGGTTACTGCAAATAACATGTTACTGTTCTTGAAAACTTGTACCTAGTTTTATGTGAGTGTTTTATCTCTGTGATGTGTGTGTGTGTGTGTATGTGTGTGTATCTGTGTGTGTGTGTATGTGTGTGTGTGTCTGTGGCTATGTTCCTTGAGTGCTTACATGTGTGTGAGGATGATGGTGGTGAGGCTCTCCAGAAAGGATTTGATTACATGTCTGAATAATCTCAAGCAAGTTTCCAGACACACTATGGTTAACACACTGAACAAATATAATATATAATGGCTGAACAATGCAGTCAGTCAATTATGAAAACATTACAGGAAGCAGCAGAGATGTGGTTTTACAGATGCATGATTAGACCATGGACAGATTTTTTTTTAAATGTCATGATCAAACTTTTGAACTTGGAAAGAGTGCTAGTTTATTGTATTAAAAGGGAACTCGATTCTTTAGTCACAGTGTGAGAAGGAGGAAACTAGTGAACACAGGGACAATGAGAATGTCGGAAGGGAAAGATAGGCAGAAGGAGATCAAGATTAAAGATAATGCAAAGTTTGGCATCATTTTATGCAAGAACAGCTGAGTCAGAAATGACTGAGAGCACAAGATACAGAAAGATGTGGATAGCATAGCATGATGACCTAAGCCATACAGCATGGACTATAGGAAAACAGTTGCAACATAGGTGGGTTGAAAAATAAAAAGTAATTACAATTCTACACACCCTTCACACACATACACACACGCATGTGCGCACACATACACACACAGATGCACACCTATATAGTTGGTTTATCAATCAACAGGTTGTTTACAGAATGTTGCTCTCATCACTGCACACCTGAAAGTCTTTCTCTCTCTAGCCAGTCCTCCAACCCTATGTGCTTTTAAAGCTAATGCATCTTCAATGTCCTGGATCCACCTCCAAGAAGATCAGCATTTGCCTCATTTTCTGGAAACTGCAGCCTCCATCACCATCTCTGGGCCACCAGGATGTTTAACATCAGCCTCCATCACCATCTTTCTGGGCCACCAGGATGTTTAACATCAGCCTCCATCACCATCTCTCTGGGCCACCAGGATGTTTAACGTCAGCCTCCATCACCATCTCTCTGGGCCACCAGGATGTTTAACGTCAGCCTCCATCACCATCTGTCCATGCCACCAGGATGTTTAACATCAGCCTCCATCACCATCTCTCCCAGCCACCAGGATGTTTAACATCAGCCTCCATCACCATCTCTCCAGGCCACCAGGATTTTTAACGTCAGCCTCAATCACCATCTCTCCGGGCCACCAGGATGTTTAACGTCAGCCTCCATCACCATCTCTCCCAGCCACCAGGATGTTTAACATCAGCCTCCATCACCATCTCTCCCAGCTACCAGGATGTTTAATGTCAGCCTCCATCACCAACTGTCCGGGTCACCGGGATGTTTAACATCAGCCTCCATCACCATCTCTCCCAGCCACCAGGATGTTTAACATCAGCCTCCATCACCATCTCTCCAGGCCACCAGGATGTTTAACGTCAGCCTCCATCACCATCTCTCCGGGCCACCAGGATGTTTAACATCAGCCTCCATCACCATCTCTCCCAGCCACCTGGATGTTTAACATCAGCCTCCAACACCATCTCTCCGGGCCACCAGGATGTTTAACATCAGCCTCCATCACCATCTCTCCCAGCCACCAGGATGTTTAACATCAGCTTCCATCACCATCTCTCCCAGCCACCAGGATGTTTAACTTCAGCCTCCATCACCATCTCTCCGGGCCACCAGGATGTTTAATGTCAGCCTCCATCACCATCTCTCCGTGCCACTAGGATGTTTAATGTCAGCCTCCATCACCATCTCTGGGCCACCAGGATGTTAAACGTCAGCCTCCATCACCATGTCTCCGGGCCACCAGGATGTTTAACATCAGCCTCCATCACCATCTCTCCAGGCCACCAGGATGTTTAACGTCAGCCTCCATCACCATCTCTCTGGGCCACCAGGATGTTTAACGTCAGCCTCCATCACCATCTCTCCCAGCCACCAGGATGTTTAACATCAGCCTCCATCACCATCTCTCCCAGCCACCAGGATGTTTAACATCAGCCTCCATCACCATCTCTCCAGGCCACCAGGATGTTTAACATCAGCCTCCATCACCATCTCTCCAGGCCACCAGGATGTTTAAAGTCAGCCTCCACCACCATCTCTCCGGGCCACCAGGATGTTTAAAGTCAGCCTCCATAACCATCTCTCCAGGCCACCAGGATGTTTAACGTCAGCCTCCATCACCATCTCTCCAGGCCACCAGGATGTTTAAAGTCAGCCTCCATCACCATCTCTCCAGGCCACCAGGATGTTTAACATCAGCCTCCATCACCATCTCTCCGGGCCAACACGATGTTTAACATCAGCCTCCATCACCATCTCTCCAGGCCACCAGGATGTTTAACGTCAGCCTCCATCACCATCTCTCCAGGCCATCAGGATGTTTAACATAGCCAAAATACCTCAGCTTTCAGGACACAATGCTGTTTATAAGTCATCCTTGATGTTCAAATCATATAGGATGTTGACCTCTTTCTTCTTCTTGGTCTGTGGTATTCTAAGAATTTTTCTCTAAATTTCTGCTTAAAACCTCAAATTTCTTCTTCAAAAGCTGAGTAAAAGTCTTTGACCCACAACTATGACTCACAAATATTTTAGGCATCATTTTTGTTTTTAAACACTACTTTAATAAACCTTTTGTTGTGAGTACCGGCACCATTTCTAGATACTTCGTGATGAGTACTGACACCTCACCTTTTTATCTAGAGAAAAAAGCCCTGGCTACAACGCAGGCAAGTTAGGAAACAACAGTGAAAGTAAAGTATTCATAATTAACAAACAGAGGAGAAGATTTCATTAATGTTAAAGTTTTTCCATCCACAACCATGGAGTAGGGGTATGCCAGCTCAGATTTTGGTTTAGATAAAATAGTATAACAAGACCAAACTTACGTGCAGTGTAGGAAAATGTTATCTCCACTTGTCCTGAAGGGGACAGCTGTCTGGGTGTCCAAGAGATATTTACTTTTGTGGTATCTCTGGGATCTGCCAAACCCATTGTTAAATGTCAATAACAAATTTGCAAGGTTAGTTGCTCCAAAGATTACCCTCACACTATTGAGTGCACGTGTGTTTAGATCTCTTTCTCAGTAAATCTCTCAGCTTTTTGTGGCAGACAACACCAATTCAGTGTTGCTTTACTATTCTTCTCTGGCTTCCTGCATAGTGCTCTTGTCTGGCCTCACTCCTTTTGACTCAATGCTCTTACAGTCTGATCAAAGTTGCAGATTCAGTCACAACTTTTTTTTGTATACTCATATTATTTTTCTTCTATTTTTAGTTCATTTATGATATAAGCTTGGTCTGCTGCTCATGTCTGGTTTCCATGGCAGCATTGTCTGCAAGAAATTCAGCTCTCTTAAAGTCTGCATGCCCTGGCACTACAATGACACTGACTGTTGTCACTCATGACCACCTCAGAGACTCCACTCACTGTCTTTGAATGCTCAACTTCGATGTGAACATATGCAAAACAAACTAACTATAAAAAGATAATCATCACTAATATACTGACCATATCTAGCTGGCACACAATATAATACATTACTAATATACAGAACACATCTAGCTAGTATACAATATAATACATAACTAATATACTTACCACACTCTGTGGCAGTATTCTCATCATTTAAGCGCTTAATAATGTTAGCTAATGTGTTCACTACATTTTATGAGCTAAATATGTCTTCTTCTTCTTCAGCATCTGAACCCCTGAGGCGACTGCAGCTGCAGAAATCCCCAATCACCATGTTATCTCTCTGGCAGGCCTTCTCTTTCCAGTAGGTGACATGAAATGTTTGTAGGTCTGTCTGTATATTATCTCTCCACTCTTCTGTGTACACAGTTTTTGCATCTGGCATTCTTTCTTTATGCCTCAACCATCCTAGTCCATTGCAATTTTGATGGACCTAAAGATTTGTCATAAGACTGTTGTCCCAAGTTTGTAATAAGGCTTCGTCTCTTTTAGTTACATTACAGCTTTCAGGGCCATGTAGGGCAACTGGTCTAATCAGCGTTTGATCGATTGTGATCTTGAGTGTTTTCCAGACTGCATTTTAGATTGTATTTGTTCTCTTGGTCTGTTGAAGCAGTGGAAGTTTGAACAAAACATGACAGTTGATTACATACTCACCACACTTTGTAGCGCTCCCGATATCCTCCTCCATATTTCTGAGGTGATCAACTTCAGATTTGAACACAAGATCATTCCCATGAACTACCCATGACATCAGTGCCACTGACATAGCCATAAGGCTGACAACTCGGCCGTTTCTTTTTCTGTTCATAATTTGAGATGAACCTAAAATGAACACATGCTGATTTTGTAAACAATGCAAAAGTTTGTGTTGCAAATATTTGTGTGGTATTCTTGATATTTTAACACATCACTTTTTTCATCATTGAAAGATGTAAGTACTGAGTGAAATTGTTAACTTTTCTGGAAATACCAAGTATGTTTGTCCATGTAGTATTCTGTTTGCTAGATGATGTCAAATTTGGTTGAAGAAAAAAATGGACCCAACTTCCAAGGCTTACTGGGTCTATAGAGGTAGACCTATATATTATATAGACCAATCAGCAGTTGGTGGGTGATATGGTCAGCTTCATGCCGGCCGCCTTTACTTTCAGGACATCACCTGCCTTGTACCCATTGAGTTGAGTTGATTCAATAACTTATATCACAGCACTCAGGGTATTCTCATAAGCGCTTCATCCACATCTTCAGCAGCCAGTGCAGAGCTCCAATACCAATGGTGCTAGTAGCGTTCTGATTAAACATTTCCCAATTGCATCATTCTCACCAGACTGTGGTGACCCATTTGCTCCTCCAAGTTGTAAACTCTCTCCTATATGGCCATAACCACGTCTGACTTATCATGCATCTTTATTCCACCAAGTTGTGCAGAGCCAGCTAGTGTGTACGCCTGTTCATTTCCCAACACACCGGCGCACCCCGGTGGATACCATCACATTGTGGAGTGCCTGGAAATGAGAAAGCTGATCAACTGGAGAAGGTGCGACAAAAGTGCAGCCGGATGTACCAGTCACATACCACCCAAAAAAAAGAATCATTAAATCAATCAGGAAACCACCAGCCCCAGCACAAGACGACTATTTTTTTATGGACAGATCAGAACAAGTCATTATCCTCCGCCTCAGAACAGGGCACAACCGATTACGTAACCACATGTACACAAAATTCACGATAGGCGTATCAGCCATGTGCACCTGTGGAAAGGTGCCCCAGACAGCAGAGCATGTACTCCAGGACTGCACCGAATTTGACACATTAAGGCAAACCTTTTGGCCAGAAAGAACAACAGTGGAATGGAAACTCTATGGACCACTGAATTAATTAACAGCAACAGTGAAATTTATACAAGAGACAAAACTGCTGACATAGACAACTTATTTCAGGCGAACAAAAGAAGAAGAAGAAGATTTCCCAACACACCAACATCACCTGGACGAAAGATCCAGACAATACACCTCACCCATGACCTCTGCAGGGAAGTAAGCCACTCTGCACGAAGCCTGCCTGCTCTGCCCTTCCTCTGTATGCTTTCTGAGTCAATTACAGTCATGATATGTGTGTGTGTGTGTGTGTGTGTGTGTGCATGTCACATTCTCTAACCAGTGGAAAGCTGCAGTGACTGCCACTCTGCATGAAGTATGCCAGTCTTGACCTTCCTCAGCATGCTTTCTGAGTCAGATACAATCTCTCTCTCTCTCTCTCTCTGTGTGTGTGTGTGTGTGTGTGCGTGCGTGCGTGTGTGTGGGGGGGTGGGGGTGGGGGGGGTGTGTGTGTGTGTGGGGGGGGGGGGTGGGTGTGTGTGTGTGTGTGTGTGTGTTGACCATTAACTTTTGCTTAGAAGCCCCAAGCACTTCTTTTTTAGCCTCTTGACACTGAATCTTCTGTTTAAATAACCACATCATGTGAGTGGGATTATCTTGAATGAGTTGCTAAATTTCCACCTACGTGGCACCTGCTGTCCACTGCATGCACTCCCGCTTCAATGTGATTATGACTCTACACAAATCTGATTGTTCTGTTGGCACCTTGATCAAGAGAAAACCAAAGATGTATCGCATACACACCACTTGGGTGTTTCTGGTACAACCCAGAATGACCTGCATAGCTGCGTTCTGTATGTGCTCTAGTTTACCCATCTGACCATTTGAGACAGTGAACAGTCCTAGTCCATAATCAATCACTGTGAAAAGTATACTTTGCTCTTTGTCCATGACAGCCATAGTATTAAGTGCATTAAGTCCTTTTTGGCATATTGTCACAACCATCTCCCCAAGGTTCTTGAAGGGCAGGCTCCTGACAAATGTGATTCTCAAATACTTCTGTTTGCTCTCTCTGTTGACGTTTCTGCCAAGATACCTGGCACCTCAGCTCTAATAATCCTGTTGTCTGGTGAAACCACAAAACAGACGCCTTTTCCGGGTAGACAACAGACCTCATTTCTGTACACCACTCAGTGACTTTGTCTTCTGTCGCTTGTAGCTCCTGGTATGTTTGTTCCCCCTCTCTCCCCAGTCTATTTTAGACTGGATCAACCTGGGAGTAAAAGGTCATTCTAAAATATATAAAAAAATAAAGCCGTCTCGCTAAAAGTGAAGACATTGATCTGTTAGTTTGTGTTTAGACCAGAAGAATTAGCTGTAATTTTCAGACAATATATTAACATAAGGATGCTTGATTCAAGAAGGGGCAAAACAAAAATATGCAGATGCAACCCAACGCTTACAAGATGCTCCCAACGCTTTCAAGATGTAACACAACCTTAGACCAGTCTTTAATCATCGACAAACAACAACAGGGTGTGCTGATATCTACGTCATTTCTAAAAGCTTCCACAATACGACTGACAAAGTTACACCAGGACCCTAGTCATAATGCCTTTATCTACCTCTGTTGGTTTGATGAACATTACATTTTTTGTGTGTATTAAAACAAACAACAGTATTAAGTATTATTATTAATATTATTGTATCCCCAGTATCCGACTATCCGCAGTCATAGTTTGTGTACACTAATACTACTATATACATGTAATTCTTACCTTAATTTACTCTTACTATTTAGTATTTACTGGTCTTGAGAACTTGTAC
>CAJHNH020001559.1:160092-192592 GCA_905116865.2 Candidula unifasciata | reverse complement strand
CTTACTACCCTAATGTTTCTATCTACAGTAGGACTGTTTACCTCAAAGTTTACTAATGTTTAGTTACTTGTTAAAAATATTTCGAGAGACACATGTAACGAGAATGTGACAACTTAACTACATTGAGGATACCATTTAGTTAGTGTACGTCAGGGTCAATTTGAACTGTAGAGATCCAAAGATGGTTGGAAACTGTCCGTCTTGTCAGGCAACAAGGTTACATGGTGCTCAGAACAGTTTCCCACAATAAGTGTATCAGAAATGAGAGGGCTAGAAGTTTCCCACAATAAGTGTATCAGAAATGAGAGGGCTAGACGTTTCCCACAATAAGTGTATCAGAAATGAGAGGGCTATACGTTTCCCACAAAAAGTGTATCAGAAATGAGAGGGCTATACGTTTCCCACAATAAGTGTATCAGAAATGAGAGGGCTATAAGTTTCCCACAATAAGTGTATCAGAAATAAGACTGCTATAAGTTTCCCACAATAAGTGTATCAGAAATGAGAGGGCTATACGTTTCCCACAATAAGTGTATCAGAAATGAGAGGGCTATAAGTTTCCCACAAAAAGTGTATCAGAAATGAGAGGGCTATACGTTTCCCACAAAAAGTGTATCAGAAATGAGAGGGCTATAAGTTTCCCACAATAGGTGTATCAGAAATGAGAGGGCTATAAGTTTCCCACAATAGGTGTATCAGAAATGAGAGGGCTATAAGTTTCCCACAATAGGTGTATCAGAAATGAGAGGGCTATAAGTTTCCCACAATAGGTGTATCAGAAATGAGAGGGCTATAAGTTTCCCACAATAGGTGTATCAGAAATGAGAGGGCTATAAGTTTCCCACACGCATTCACTGTTACTAGATCATTTTTTTAGATTGTAGTACTCTACTTCTTTCTCTCTCTCCCCCTCCCCACTCCACGGGTTCCCCCACCCCTCCCTTTTTTTAATTACTTTTTTCAAACTGTTTCTTTCCTTCTGTCTTTCAATGTTTTCTCCCTCTCCTGAACAGTCGAGTTACATTTCAGTTTGAGAGTACATGTTTGTTATTATATTGAGCTGAATCAAGAATTGACAACACAGCACTAGGGCTTTCCCATACGCGCTTCTTCCAACATCTTCAGCAGCCAGCGAACAGTTCTTATATTAATGGGTACGGTTGTAATCTGGTTACATGTCCGTCTTGTCTTTTCTCTCAGTGTAGTGAGAGTGCTTTCACTTTTGATCTTTTCATTCGTAGCGTCTGCGTTGGTAGTTGCTCTGACTGCATTCTCAATGACCAAACCATTTCATCTTCTGTGTCTCTATGAATTTGCTGCATGGTGTTGTTCCCACAGTCTGAAATCATTTCTAACTTTGTCTCGGATGGCTTTTCTTAGGCACGTCATTTGACAGGTGTTAATTTTACAATACAGATTAGCCTTTGATAATATCCTAGTCTGGCACTGGTAGCGCAGTATTGGATATTCTATTTGTGTTATTTTCCGTAGCACAGTATTAGATATTCTATTTGTGTTATTTTCTGTAGCACAGTATTAGATATTCTATTTGTGTTATTTTCTGTAGCACAGTATTAGATATTCTATGTGTGTTATTTTCTGTAGCACAGTATTAGATATTGTATTTGTGTTATTTTCTGTAGCACAGTATTGGATATTCTATTTGTGTTATTTTCTGTAGCACAGTATTGGATATTCTATTTGTGTTATTTTCTGTAGCACAGTATTAGATATTCTATTTGTATTATTTTCTGTAGCACAGTATTAGATATTCTATGTGTGTTATTTTCTGCAGCACAGTATTAGATATTCTATTTGTGTTATTTTCTGTAGCACAGTATTAGATATTCTATTTGTGTTATTTTCTGTAGCACAGTATTAGATATTCTATGTGTGTTATTTTCTACAAATCCATCTTGGTACTGGCATCAATAATGGTGCAATGATGATGCTACACAAACCAGCCCACAATGGCAAACCTGCATGTGTTCTTGGGCTGCTTCAGTCTAATCAAATGGTTTAGTCAATGGATCAAGATCATGGCACAAGGGTAGTAACCCATAAGTGCTCTCTTCTAATTCTGAATCAAGCTTGAGTCTGACGAATCTCATCTCAGTGCACGAACTCCGAGAGACCAGGGTTGATCCTGAAATAATTGTGGGTAGATTTGCAACTCCGTTAGGCTCCATTTGCCATTAGGCTACTCTTTTTTCAACTGCCAAGGGATTCATTACATCTGCAACAATACACACGGGCGTCCGATCTTACTACCCAGAGACCAGGGGAAATTACTAGAAGTCTGGGTGAAAAATCTCAGCCCTCACTGGTACTCAAACAAGGGACCCCCAGCACTCGAGGGGGATGCCATGCCTCGAGACCACACAGCTCCCGAGTCTAATAAAAGGGGTGCAGTGACCTAGTCTGTACTTACTACCCTAATGTTTCTATCTACAGTAGGACTGTTTACCTCAAAGTTTACTAATGTTTAGTTACTTGTTAAAAATATTTCGAGAGACACATGTGACGAGAATGTGACAACTAAACTACATTGAGGATACCATTTAGTTAGTGTACGTCAGGGTCAATTTGAACTGTAGAGATCCAAAGATGGTTGGAAACTGTCCGTCTTGTCAGGCAACAAGGTTACATGAAGCTCAGAACAGTTTCCCACAATAAGTGTATCAGAAATGAGAGGGCTATAAGTTTCCCACAATAAGTGTATCAGAAATGAGAGGGCTATACGTTTCCCACAAAAAGTGTATCAGAAATGAGAGGGCTATACGTTTCCCACAATAAGTGTATCAGAAATGAGAGGGCTATAAGTTTCCCACAATAGGTGTATCAGAAATGAGAGGGCTACTGTTGCCGTGGCATGTTCCTGTATTTCTTCTCTAAGGCTCAGCTTTCCACCTGCGTGCAGTTCCTACAGCCTGAGTACTTCTTTCTTTCTGGATTTTCTCGCTCCATGCAAGGATTTGGAGATAGTGGCAAATTAAAGGTAACTGCTTTGATTTGATTCAAGAACCAACATCACAGCACTCGGGGCATTCCCATAAGCGCTCCATCTCCATCTTCAGCAGCCAGCGAAGAGTTCCAATACTAATGGTGCCAGTAGCATTCTGATTAAACGTCCGTCTTGCCTTTCCTCTGAGCCTCAAGCATCTGCCAGAACCTCTCGTCACTCACCACAGCATCAATCTCACCAGACTGGTGATCCATCTGCTCCTCCAAACTGTACACGCTCTCCCACAAGGCACTACATTAAAGGTAATGATAACAGCGACCTTGATGGTAATTAGAGAAGTACTTACTGGCTTGATGCAGCTGCTCAGAGGGATCTTGTACACATTTCAGCTGTAACTTGACTGACTGGAAACATCTGTGCACACACACACACACATATACTTTCTATCTGGATTGGCTAGTGCACAACTTAATGGTACAGCTCAACCACACAGGTGCCATTTAGTGCAGTAACAAAATGAAACACATCAAAAGTCTTCTCAGGTCAGATGTGTTTATTCTCAGCACTAGAGATCATCTGTAGCAACTCCTGCTTGCTCTAGAACCCCCTGTGACACTATCAACTTGTCTTTCTCCATAAATAATCTCCTACCAAATGTTCCCCTATACACCTCATACCATGCACACACTATCTTATTTTCTACAAGTAAGAATATCTTTCTTGTTTATTATAAATAACCTTCAAAGTTAATAAGTATTTCATCTCACGCATCTCAGTCTGCAGGTGTCACTGTGCTCGCTGTTTCTTCCAGAAAAGACTGGAATAATCTCCTGGAACTGGTCTCCTTTGTTGGACAACATACGTGTTCAAGTGCAACAGCTAACTCTTCCTAAACATATCTGCCTTTTAAATGGTAGATTCTGTTCTTGCATACACTGTAGCTATTCAATGAACACAAGGTACTTCCCCCCATGTCTCATATACATAGGGGAGTTCACTCATGACTGCACAGTATCTTGTACAAGAATACACTCCCTTTCATAATTTGAACATTCCCTTTTAGATAAATTTACTTCCCCATTAACATATTCACCGTCTTGAAAAAAAAAAGATATATTTTTTCCACGTTGCCAATAAAATACACATGCATACACAGACAGAGACATGTACCAACATATTTATATATTTGCAAATATATGTTTTGGCAGATATGAACATCACAGACTCATTGATAAAATGCATGTAGAAGCTATGTCTATTGCACACATAATGTTCACTATACACACATTCACTATAAATACAACAGAAATGATAACAATGATACAACACACTCCAGCTTCATGCTTGGCAAAATGAAGAGACCATCTGATGGCTGACAAACAAACAGCGAAGTGTATCTGTTCGCTGATGCCAATATTCTCTATGGGTTGCTTCTAGCTCCTCATTCTCTTCTTCTTCTTTCAGCAGAAAGTGCTGGTTGTTGGTCCAGACTGTAGTCTTCTATAACTGGAGTTTTCTTGCTTGTTTCTACCACCGATCTTAGAACCATTTTAGAACAATTATCCTAGCTACATGATATTCTATTAAAGAATATGCCAACATTCAGAACAGCCATTTATAACCCAGAAGGATTTAGTAGGATATTTCTGATCAAACTACCAGGTCAAAGAGAATAATGAACAAAAGACTTCAACATGATATTTTTTCAGGTTTTTAGAAAAATGCTGTATTCTGAAAACTGAATGAGTCCTGTTTTTAACAGGTTTTGTGGACTGATTTAAGCCGACTCTTAAAATATACTGAAGCACATTACAAAATGCACCACCTGTGTACTTCAGGAATGTAGTTTACAAGTTTACAAATCTGGAATCCTTTTTCATTTTCCATTGAATCCATGCTAGAAATTATTTTGTTCTTTTGATTGTTATGAAACTCATCGCATTCTGTGCAGGTAAGGGAGAAAACAAAAAACCAAAAAGGTAACCAATTAAAAAAACATGCATTTGCACTCTCCTCAGTTTCTGGTAAGTCCGCCTTGTGCTTAAAACAGCTTGGCAATGGCTAGCATGAAAGGCACATCTAAAACAAAAAATTCCAAGGGCCACTGCGACATCTGTCCCAGGTACTGCCAGTGGTTCTGTAACATTCATTGACATGTATAACTGAGCTATGGTGGCACTTCATTATTCTGACAATGGAGTATGAACTCATTCTGGTCTCCTAATACCAATGGCTTGTTGACGGTTTTTTTGTAGTAATCGTGGCTTTGCAAGCACATGATCTGGGTGTTTTATCTCAATGGCCTCTTTATACTGACTTTACTGTCACAACACCTACATATTTTCAGGGTCATCGTTGCTGGCAATGGTGTTGTATGTTTAACTTTAATTGTTTTCATGTAGACTTACACAAACCCGTGGGTTGAATCGTGTTCATGTAGACTTACACAAACCCGTGGGTTGAATCGTGTTCATGTAGACTGTACACAAACCTGTGCGTTGAATCGTGTTCATGTAGACTGTACACAAACCCGTTCGTTGAATCGTGTTCAAGTAGACTGTACACAAACCCGTGGGTTGAATCGTGTTCATGTAGACTGTACACAAACCTGTGCGTTGAATCGTGTTCATGTAGACTGTACACAAACCTGTGGGTTGAATCGTGTTCATATAGACTGTACACAAACCCGTGGGTTGAATCATGTTCATGTAGACTGTACACAAACCCGTGGGTTGAATCGTGTTCATGTAGACTGTACACAAACCCGTGGGTTGAATCGTGTTCATGTAGACTGTACACAAACCCGTGGGTTGAATCGTGTTCATGTAGACTGCACACAAACCCGTGGGTTGAATCATGTTCATGTAGACTGTACACAAACCCGTGGGTTGAATCGTGTTCATGTAGACTGTACACAAACCCGTGGGTTGAATCGTGTTCATGTAGACTGTACACAAACCCGTGGGTTGAATCGTGTTCATGTAGACTGTACACAAACCCGTGGGTTGAATCGTGTTCAAGCAGCCACTGGCTCTCTACAGCATGACAAGCACTGGGAAAATCCACTGCCACACTTTTTCCGACCAACTTCTCTGCAACAGTGTATATTATTGTGGTGCATTTATAATGTGCTTCAGTATTTATGGCAGGTTGCTCAATGGTTTAATCTCCAACCGCTAATTTTGTTATAACTTAAGATTATGACACTTGTATCCCTGACACAGAAACCTTGGGAATCAGGCTAGTGTATTATTACAATTACTTGCCATTCACAATTGTGTGTGTGTGTGTGTGGGGGGGGGGGGGGGTTGGAGTGGGGTCGGAGAATGTAATTATGCATTCAAACTGCCCCCCCCCACTCCACTAATTTTTCTGTGTGTTGGCACCCCTGCCTTAGATACTCAACCGCCCCCCCCCCCCCTCATTATGTCCTTTGTGGTGGCACCCCTGACTCAGATACAATTTTCTTTGTTTATAAAGCATGATTCCAGACAAGCATATATCCCAGTAGAGTACAACATCCACTCCCTTCTTTCCCACAACAAACTGGTGAGGGAACAGGCCAGATTTCTCCAAAATAAACAACTATATAAATTGTGACCAGAACTGTGGTGGCACAGCGGCTAGTGACATTGCTGAATACAACATTGCTCTTGTCTACAACAAGGGGTCCTTTAACTCTTTCAGTCCCAACACTTGTCACAGCTGTTGCTCAAGGAGAGAAAATATCAACTATGATGCACTATGAAAACAGTAACAGTACACACTGCATGATGTTTAGCATTTATGAGAATGAGTTTACTGCACATGATGTGCTGCTTGGGACCAAAAGAGTTAACAACAGTCAGTACTTTTTGGGAACCTAGGAAGAAAATGTAGCGAGGAAGGGAACTGGTCACCATTCCTAAATATGTGATGGCCTAGATTAGATGACTATTCAGAATATAACACCATAACATTGATACATTCTTTAGGACTGGAAGGAGTGGATGTCTTGCAAAATACCCAGCAACATTGAGGTCAGTTCATTCATTTATTGGTCATGGTTGCAAGGTCACTGCAGACAGGTATGCCACTGACCTGCTCCATTCTTGTACCTGTGGAAATCACGCAAAATGTCCTTCGCTGTCTGTCCCATTCGGAAACTGGTGAAAAATGTGTCAGTCTGAGCAACATCTTCAAGCTTGTACACACAAATTAAGAATGCTTAAGAAAGCATTCACATGTGCCAACATATACGGTCTCACACCAAAACTGCAGCTCACTGTTGCATGGTCAGTCACAAACTGGCATTGCACCCACACAATTACACAATGGTTCTTTCTATCCCAGAGACATGAACCCCCCGGATAGAGTAATTAACAATTCATACATAAATGAAAAAAACACTCATGATCACGCAAACCACTGGTTATTTGTCAGAAATCATGTGTAGTTACTATCAATCAGACCAGAAGTAATCAACATTAACTAACATCAGGTACCAAAAATATATGAATATATACAGCTACATCTGCACAATAGCAATGCACCAACTTGTTCCTGGACACATCCTGTGTGCCATTTGTTAATTTCAGTGAAACGGTAAAATGCTTAGTTAAAAATGAACAGACCAATCTCTGAAACTCTGTGATAAATCATCATGTAAAAAGCTAAGAGAACAAGCAGTCATTTATTTGGAGAATTTGATACAGGACTGGGTATCTGAAAATGTTCTCTAGGTTTCATGATGTTCGTTCGTGAATCTACAAAACACCAAAAGCATGATAAGACTGTTACAAGAGACTGCTTCGGCTGAAGTTCTCTCTTAGTCCCATGGAGAAGAAATCACAGACTCACACATGCTTTAGTCAAGACCAACTTCAAGAGACTGTCCTTGAAAGGATAACAGACTAGAAACAAGGACTATGACATAACTGCTCAAAATCTATTAAAGCTAAGAAATGGTTGTCAAAGGCTTGAATTGACCAGTGGGAAATTCAAACTAATTACAATAAAATGCTTCAATACTCAATATCTTTATCAAACACTGGGAAATCTAGTTTGAGTCATCAAAAAATGTCTTTAAAAATATCAAGATCCTGAAGAAAGAGAGAAAATAAGAAATCCTGAACACACCAGCAGACAATATCCTGAACACACTGCTAGACAATTTATTGAATATCCCAACATAAAACACCCTTTATAGACCACTATCATATCAAGAAATCAAGAAGTATTGAATGATGCAACCACTGTCAAATCAAGAAGTATTGAATGATGCTGAGAATCATCAACACCATCAGAAAAGTGAAACAAATTGCCAGGTACTGATTGACATGGCTAAACACAATGGGAATGCAAAAAATATGAAAGGAAAACAATGGACAGAGGATGTATTAGAATGTGCAGGCAGCACAATTTTGGAAGCCATCAATTCTAAGTGTCAACTTCATCTAAACGTGAATAAGAGGCTCCAGAGAAAAGGTTAATGAACAGCTAGGTCTACTGCCCACCTCAAGCAACAGGTCTAGAACTGGGGATATTATAATGGCAACACAGACATAAGGTGCCCTTTCTTGACTGTATTAATGTGACTTACACATGATAGCTAATAAAGATGATAGGTATAATATAGAAACTGCTCAATGCGAATGACCATGTGTTTTTGTAAAGGCTAGTCAGCCAGTCAGGTTAACAGCCTCTGTACATAGTGCACTGACACATATGATGTGTAATAACTCAATATTTGAGTTTCACGCAGATGTGTTCCTGTAAACTCATAACAAGTAGTTTCAGACATATGTAGTATGACCACTACCAGTCAAAAATGTGATTTTATCATGGCAAAGATAAAAATATTATCCATGAAGCAAAGCAAGCCATCGAAACAAGCATCATTATTCTATGATCTGGAAAAATGTAATGTGTTCCAGTCAGCAGAAAGTAAGATACCCTTCATTTTGTTCAGCTAATGAGAGTTGCTTTGATACATACGCAGCTGCAGAGATTGAACATTAAATTCCGTTTTAACCATGGAACAAAGTGCTATTGAGTTTTATGTCACAGCACAGATATTCAGGTCACAGCACAGATATTCAGGTCGCAGCACAGATATTCAGGTTTGTTTTCACGATTCACAAATAGTGTGGACAAGATTACAGATGAAGTTGGTCTGGGATATCCAATTACTGTTTGTAATGAGAAATTCAATACTCAAGTCAGAGAGTGGACATGCAACGATTGATGTCTGAGTGTGAGGATGATGGTAAATTAAATATGACACTGAATGTGACAAACACTGATCTAAATCAACTACACTCATCACTTGAGCAATACCAAAAGCACTTTTCCAAGTTTCAAACAGTATTGATGTTCTTCATTGTTTGCTTCATGCTGCATACATAACCATACAACACTCAATGGCAGGTCACTGATCTGCTGACTGGGAAGCACTACAATGTGGCTAAATCACATATGAATGGTGCCCGTTTGGAAAACAATGCTTTGCTTCATGAACAGTGTTTTTGTCTGTGCTATGATGAAATGACTCTCATTATTGAATGGCAGGACTGAGTACCTGTGTTTATTCTGTCTAACCATTTACAACGTAGGTCTGTCTCATACATACACACACATGTATATTGTGTGCAAACACTCAACATGCAGGTCTCATGCAGATGTGAGGTGCAAACACCCAACATGGAGTTCAGGCATGACTAAACATGTAGCCAACAGCTGACCACTCTAATGCAGCACACTGAAATGAGCCACTGCTGTCAACACAATTGGTGAGCTTATATTCAGAGTAACAGTGATTCCCAAACCAACTGCCCTGGCAGAACTTCCAGCAGCTTCCACACCAACACCCTTATTGATCAATACATGGAAACACTAGATTGTAGTGAAACCAACAACATATACTCACAAGACATGCATAATAACTGTGGGTGGGTCATTACACAAATATTTACACTCTTAGATATACCAGTAATGTTCGCACATCAAACAGATGTGCAGACAGGTGTTTATCCATTTCTTTTCAATGCCCTGCTACAATATCTACATCAAACTAGCTTCTCAATGCACCTTTACAACACACACACTGACAAACTATCTTCTCAATGCACCGTTACAACACACACACTGACAAACTATCTTCTCAATGCACCGTTACAACACACACACTGACTATCTTCTCAAAGCACCGTTACAACACACACACTGACAAACTATCTTCTCAAAGCACCGTTACAACACACACACTGACAAACTATCTTCTCAAAGCACTGTTAAAACACACACACTGACAAACTATCTTCTCAATGCACCGTTTCAACACACACACTGACAAACTATCTTCTCAAAACACTGTTAAAACACACACACACTGACAAACTATCTTCTCAAAGCACTGTTACAACACACACATTGACAAACTATCTTCTCAATGCACCGTTTCAACACACACACTGACAAACTATCTTCTCAAAACACTGTTAAAACACACACACACTGACAAACTATCTTCTCAAAGCACTGTTACAACACACACATTGACAAACTATCTTCTCAATGCACCGTTTCAACACACACACTGACAAACTATCTTCTCAAAACACTGTTAAAACACACACACACTGACAAACTATCTTCTCAAAGCACTGTTACAACACACACATTGACAAACTATCTTCTCAAAACACTGTTAAAACACACACACACTGACAAACTATCTTCTCAAAGCACTGTTACAACACACACACTGACAAACTATCTTCTCAAAGCACTGTTACAACACACACATTGACAAACTATCTTCTTGCACCAGTAGAAAACTCATACAAGCAGCAAGTGTTCTGCAGGCCACGTTTTGGGAAACACTGTTTCAGTTAAATATCTAGAACATGAATTGTATAAATTAACATCTCAATGATTTACACATGTGAATTAATGTAGTAATGTGGAAAAACAGGGGTTAAATCAATACAAAAGATTTTCTCCCTCTCTCTGTCTCTGTCTGTCTGTCTGTCTGTCTCTCTCTCTCACTGTCTTTATTACGCTGATGTGACAGACACAGGTGATACAATTGTTTAAAAATGGAAATCACAACCTGCAAGGCATAGGCACAGAATTGATTGTTTTCTACATGAACTCATGTCTGCCAATCAACTGATAAGTATGACAATCATTAGGTATGGCATGATGCAGACACAACTCTTCTGTCAGACAACACTATCCGCAGATGTGTAACCTGCATGTGCCCTTCACTGTTGTGCCCCTAGAGAAGGTGCCCAATGAACAAACAAAATGTAACAGCAAGTAATATTTACTTCTTGGCTAAAAAACAGAAAAAAAATATGATTAAATATCATGATGAGCTTGTCATTATTATACTTGCCATGAAAAACAAACTAGTTGAGGGAAGGGGATAGTTGTGGGAAGAAATCACTACACACTGAGATAAATGTAATGAGTGTAGCTGAGATGTCTCAAGTGTAGCCAAAATGTTACACACAAGTGTAGACAACATATTACAAGTGTAGCCAAAATGTTGCACACAAGTGTAGACAACAGATTACAAGTGTAGCCAAAACTAAAATGTAATGAGTTTAACTAAAAAATAATGAGCATAACTCAAATGTAATAAGTTTAATTAAAATGATATAAGAGATAATGAGTGATGCCAAGATGTCGTACAGACTGTATGAAAGTTATGTGACTGTTTTAGTCCACATATAAGGATAATGCTGGCTTTTACAGTCACACAAAAGACAATCAAATATACAATGCTACCTCAGTATATGTCCCTAATCTGTTCCAGATCCTTCGACTTATACCAACCAGGATGTACATACACCCAACTGTTTTCCAGAAGAAAAAAATAGCAGAATCATTAGAATTATTTTAAAAAATCCTATTATTACTGGCACATTATATACTGATAGGGCTGTTGAAAATTATGTAAACACTTCTTCTTAAAGTCCATGCCGTGTGGCGTAGGTAGTCATGTCTATCCACTACCTTCTGCCTCATGTACTTTCAATCAACTCTGACTCAGATGATCTTCCATGCCATGATGTCAAACTTCAGCATTGTTCTATCAGTCTCCCTCTGTCTTTCCTCTCCTCCAACTTTCTACAGTCATGATGTACTCCAGTTTTCTCATTCTAATCACATGATCAAAGCATGTAGATTGTCTCTTTCTAATGTGGGTAATCAGTTCTCTTTGTAAGTCAGTTTCTTTCAAGACGTCTTCATTACTCTTTTTATCTGTTCAGGGTATTCTCATCAATAGTCTATAAAACCATATTTCTGCAGCTTCCAAAAATGTTTTCACTAATGTACCAACTGTCCATGATTCATTTCCATATATCAATAAGCATTTGTATAGCTTTTGAAAATTCTCTATCTCGTCTAAATTTACAAAGAAAGATTGCATAAAACATTCTTCATTTGGTAAAATTTTGCCTTCGCTTGAGCTATTCAACATCTTCCCTCTGATGTTATCAGGGTGGCCAAGTACTCTGATGTTATCAGGGTGGCCAAGTACTTTAACATATCAATGTGCTTGAGGTTTGTCCCACTTTGATGTTGCTTTTTGGAAGGTCCGTTATCTTTGTAATAGACGTTAATTATGTTTTTCTGCTGTTCAAACTAAGACCCTTGTTTTCACTTTCCGTTATAATTATAGTCATCAATTTTTTCAGTTGTGTTTCATTTTCAGTTATGAAAACTATATCCTCAGCATATCGCAGGTTGTTAATAATATACCCACCAATTGATATTCTGGGCACACCGTGCATGGATCTAATTATTATTACACTGTACAAATTGAATAAATCGGGTGATAGTACACATTCCTGTCTAATGCCTTGTTTATTGTTTTGAAAAGTTCCAACTTGGTTGTCAATCCTTATGGCTGCTTCTTGTTGCCAGTTAGTTGCGTATCCTTTACAGGATGTTGCAGAACCAACCCCAGCATTTTTGGGATTTTGTGGTTTTTCTAGGCAAGTTCAAGTCCAGTAGTCTGCCAGTGTATTCTGGAAGTTCGGCTTCTTGATATCACTGTCGAAACCAATGCAAGGTGCAAGACCTGCAGCTGGGATCGAACCTGGCACCCTGGCATTATGAAGCGCTTTTGCAATGCCTAAGCCACAGATGCCAACTTGTTGCCAGTATATGTTTTTGTAATTATTCTCACATCGTTACCATCAATGTTTAAAGTTTTCCAAATTCTAATATTTTCTTCATGTTTCATTTTATGAAATTAGTTAGTTAGTCTTTTCTCTTGTGTCGAGTGCGGCACATAGGGCAGAGGTCATGACTCTCCATGCATGGCGGTTCGTTGCAATCTGTTGTAGGTCTTGGATGTTTGAGGAGGCCCATGAGCGAGCCTTCCCTGATGATAGTTCTACGTAGGGTTTCCCTTGGTCTTCCACAAGATCTTTTCCCCTGTGGTGTCCAAATGAGGGCTTGGTAAGGAAGTCTTGATTTATCCATTCTAAGGGCGTGGCCGACATAGTTCCAGCGGCGTTTTCGTATAAAATTAGACACATACTCTTGCCTGGATTCTTGCCTTATTTGTGTATTGGTTCGGAAATATTTTATGAAATGCTTGAGTGTAATCAGTAAAGCGCAAATACAGATCTCTACTCATAAAGTGTTCTCAAGACAAGAATGACGTTGTTAGTGCTTTTACCTTCAGCAGACACTGCTCCTCTCCAATTTCTGGTTTAATCTTGCACCTTATTCTTCTCATGATAGCCCATCCAGCACTCTCTCTCTCTCTCCTTATTCTTCTCATGATAGCCCATCCAGCACTCTCTCTCTCTCCTTATTCTTCTCATGATAGCCCATCCAGCACTCTCTCTCTCTCTCTCATTCTTCTCATGATAGAACCATCCAGCACTCTCTCTCTCCTTATTCTTCTCATGATAGCCCATCCAGCACTCTCTCTCTCCTTATTCTTCTCATGATAGCCCATCCAGCACTCTCTCTCTCCTTATTCTTCTCATGATAGCCCATCCAGCACTCTCTCCTTATTCTTCTCATGATAGCCCATCCAGCACTCTCTCCTTATTCTTCTCATGATAGCCCATCCAGCACTCTCTCTCTCCTTATTCTTCTCATGATAGCCCATCCAGCACTCTCTCTCTCCTTATTCTTCTCATGATAGCCCATCCAGCACTCTCTCTCTCCTTATTCTTCTCATGATAGCCCATCCAGCACTCTCTTTCACCTTATTCTTCTCATGATAGCCCATCCAGCACTCTCTCTCTCTCTCTCTCTCTCTCTCTCTCACGGTCTGCCTCTACACTTTTTCCACTGATCTTTCCAGTTGTCACAATGTTTTCCAATGTCTCTCTTCTCATTATGTGGCCAAAGAACAGTTTTTGTCTCTTTCTTATTGTTGCATATAGAGATCTACTTCCATTAGCTTTTCTCAAATAATCATTGTTAGTTACTCTGGCTGTCCAAGGTATTCTTAACATTCATCTCAGAAACAACATCTCTGTTGCTACTTCCAAATTTTTCTTGATTTGTTCACTGATTTTCCAAGATTTGCGGCCATACAGCAGTACAGGTTCTATGTCACATTTTTAGCACTCTCTCATTTAAACACTAGTGAATACAAAAGAAATGAAATGAAATAAAAAATAGCTTCACTTGACCTTGCTGAGAACAGACCAGTGCCCTACTCATTTGGTGCTGAGAACAGACCAGTGCCCTACTCATTTGGTGCTGAGAACAGACCAGTGCCCTACTCATTTGGTGCTGAGAACAGACCAGTGCCCTACTCATTTGGTGCTGAGAACAGACCAGTGCCCTACTCATTTGGTGCTGAGAACAGACCAGTGCCCTACTCATTTGGTGCTGAGAAAGGGGGAGGAGGAGGAGATACTGTTGTTTAGAAGGAGAGTCTTTACTAATAAATTATCAGGAATGTGACATTTTGGTGTGTTTTCTTTCTTCTTCCTTTCTATCTGTTTACCCTACTTGGACCTAGCTGAGGCTCAACAGGTTCCCTTTTACCAAAAATATATCCACAGAACTCTGCTTCTGCCTTCTCTTCAGGGTTGTATTCAAAACAAAGGCTGTATATCAAGTAACAATTGTTCACGTCTAAACAGGATGTACACCAAGTGGGACTTATTAAAAACTGCTCAAACATTGAGGCACCATTGTAGTTAGTTTCTGAAAGATAATACAATTTAAAGAAAGAAAAAAAAAATAAACCTTTTGTAACACAGAGTAAAGAAAAGAATCACGAGGCAAGACTTGTTAAGTATATGCAGTCATAGAGATATATTAAACCTGACAACTTCCACATCTGAAAAGTGATTTCTGATTTCCTTATTTTATGTGACAAATTTATTTCTGCATTTAGTTTTCAAAACCTGAGGAACACAGCAGGAAATTGCTGGTAATATTACTACAGATAATTGTTCCTTATTATTTAACTGTAAAGGCCAGCATACATCACACATGTGTAAACGGAGAGCTAACTTTTCTATATGTTTTAATAGATGGTGTATACGGTATTTCTAAATGCCAAATAAACAAAGAAGAACTAGTTGACATCCTGTTGACACCTTGAGCTAGGAGACAGGAACACAACCAAACAGAAAAGTTTGATCAGTGCTGCTCAAGTTCTAACCAATAAACAAAACAAAAAGATATGCACAAACTACTGAAGCTAGATTAGACTGCTATAGCTGAACACTGCTCAATATGATCAAATGAAGAGAAAGTACAGCTATGTACTGCTGGGTGTAAGATGTCCGGTACCAAAGTATTATACATTCTTAACTATGTAATAAATCACTTTTTTATGCAAAACAAACATCGTCAACAAAGAATGTTTTTACTGAAACAAAGTCCTTTCCTAATCAAAATTAACATGAACACAACGCTTAGTATTACTACCACATACTATATGAAAATTGCAACAAAACAATATGTTACATCATATGAAGCCAACAACTGCACACAAAAGCCTCAAATCTGCATCAGTGATGATGGGTTATAAATGTGGTTAGAGGTGATTACTATAGTTTTGTACTGGCAGAACTACTTGCTAATGGGCAGCTAAATACTCCTTAACCTAAAAAAAAAACAACTCAAAAAAGGAAACTATCAAACTGATCAAAAATATCATCTTGATTTAGTGCTAGCTATGTGAATCTGTATTGCATTACTTACTGCTACCATTCATCAACTGCAGTACAATATACAATGATACCTTAGTCTTATACTATTTATTATAGTTAAATTAGAATACATAACACTATAGAATATACTAGCACATTGAGTCTTATTAATGACATATCCTGCACAATATCAGTGATATTTGTTGAGGTTAGTATGGCAATCTCTGTACTGAATTTGAAAGGATTGCTGTACTACTGTTTATATACAAAAATCCTATAAAACTCAACAAATGTCTGCACAAGTAACATTGGAACAGTAGAATGGTGTGATGACAGACATCCTTCAGCTGTTCTTTTTACCAAAGCTAAACAATGTGACCCATCAATGTCTAGAGAATATTTTGCAAATATAAAAAATAGCTGATGTCAATTATTTCATGTATTAATAACTGTATAATGTAAGAAGTGCCTCAATGAGTATGTTTAACTTTTTCAGTCCTACCTAGAAGCCCAGTGAACACAAGATGTGCAGATTTTACGTTTCTCTTAACTACCCCTTGGGTCTCTGATGCAAAACCCGCTGGGACTAAAAGAGTTGAGAAACTATCTTGGCTATATTACATGGGGACATACTGGAGTGAAAGGACATGAAACAGCAAACAGACTGGCCATTTCTGCAGTGAGGGGAACAAGTATGCATGGGCAGAGTGAATGAGTGATGTTCCAGAGACGCTGAGACAAAGTAGTCAGACATGATGAACCCCCAGGTATTAAATGAGGCCAAGAATGCCGAAACCACTTGCAGTCAGCTCCTATAGCATCTGTTGAGCATGGAGAGACTAAGAGGGCTGCTGCATTGCAGGACAAGGCGTGAATGGGTTGCACTGATGTGCTAGGATGTCAATACGAATAAAAACACACACTAAGAAACTGAGTGAATGAATCAGGAATTGACATCAATGCACTCTGAGCATTCCCTCATGTTCTCCTTCACTAGCCAACACCACGGTCCTCATGCTGATGGTGTGAACAGCAACCTGATGTGAAAAGCTGTCTGTTTTATCCTCTCTATGCCAAATACTGGTCAGATGCTCTTCTCACTTTCTGCTGGATCAATCTACTAGGAGAATGGGTACAATGTCATTGAAAGTGAAACAAGTTTTCATTCAAAGCCTAGATTTTTGTAAACACCAGACAGTCTATAAAGTGTTCCTACCACTGGAAATGACAGATGATGCACATTTAAACTAACACAAGTTCACTCAACCTTCATACAAATGAAGTTGTCTGAAAATGAAGCGCTCAGACAAAAGCTGGAAGACATAAGACTCGAAGAACAGACACAGCATGTAACACAAAAAAGTGAAGTAGAATTTAGATAAAGAAATCACAAAATGGAAACTGTAATAATCAACAGTTCATGGTATCCAAGTGAACGGAGAGCAACAGATACCACTGACAGTAAAAGCAAAAAATACAACTATAGATACTTTTATATAAACAACTATTTCTGAAGATTCCTAGAACCAGCCAACTTTTGTAGATGCCTAGCAAAGGGAAAAAATAACTTCTAATCTACAGCCCAAATTGTCCATTCTCTTTCTACTTGCATTTTATTTCCATAATTGGCCGACAAATTTATCTGTGCCCATTTTAATGAGGCTGCATAAAACACAAAAAGAAACATACTAGCGGGAAAAGATAATGATGTTATTGCTAGGAAATGAACAATAATGTACTTAAACCATTATGCTGGCACAGCTCCCATTCAGTATTCATCATTATCCTGTTGTACCTACACTTGTCACACAGGATTCACAGTCAATGTCAATTTCTCTATTCTGTTCTATCACAAGCTGTATTTGCTTATCATCCCCCTGTGTCATTTATATGTCACACACGACTTCTACTTAATTCCCTAGTTGTTCCATCCCATCTTGTATTTGTTCATAAGCCTCCTGTGTTTTTTATATTTCACATAGTTAATTCCTAAACTGTTCCCATCCCATCTCGTATTTGTTCATCAGTATACTGTGTCATTTATATGTCATGTAGAGCTCCCAGTTAATTCCTAAATTGTTCCATCCCAATCTTGTATTCATTCATCAGGTTCCTATGTCAATTATATATCACGTAGGACTCCCAGTTAATCCCGAAATTATTGCATTTATTTGTGTGTTAATTACCATCCTGTTGTGCTATTTTTATCCCACACAGGGCTCGAGATCTATTCTTCCATTCCTCTCTTGAATCCAGTCCAGAACCTTGGCCATTCTCATCAACATTTACCTTAACCTTTCTATTGGTTGTTCTTGTTTCCTCAGCCATTCATTTCACTTTTCAGTAACTCTTTGGTAATCATCTGATACTTTCTCTTTACAATGTGCCCAGTGCAAATATAAATATATATATGTATGTATACATGTATATTCATTCTGTAACAATGCTGGCTTGGGAAGCTGGTGCACTGATGCAAGAGAAGTAGAATGATGATGATGCTACAATCTTCCCAGCTAAACAATTGGGCAGATTTATTTTAAAAGCATCAGACAGGTCTGCAAATGTGATTTAAGTGTCTTGTCAGACGTGGGGGCCAATACAAAGGATTTCTGTCACTTTCAGAAGGGGCTGGACACAACAAGTATTTAGCTATAAGGAAGAATAATGATCTTGAACATGTATGTACTGCTGTTTACTCTACAGACAAGCTTGCAGATACTTAGTTATAAATGATTTGCTGGCACCCAGTGCCTATAGTTTTCACTGCGCTCTGAAGATTGTGAGTTTGCTTTTGAATTCTACCTTTTTTGTCTGTGAAAGCAGATGTTTGAGAAATCCCTGTTGGAGCTAGAATTAGATCAAGCTATATAGGGGGTGGGAAAGGGGGGGGGGGGGGGGGGCTGGTGGAATAAAGTCTGTTGCCTCTTCTTTAAACTATATGTGTACATAATAACCGATATAACAGCAGCCTGTGGTAGATGTGCATACAGTTTCTAATATAATGAGGACACAATGACGTATCAAGTAGTCAGGGCAGACAAAGTTTAACTAACTGAAACAGAAGGCAAAACAGACATGACTGGCAGAGAGTGGATTAAAGTAACCAATACTATATAAAACAGAGAGTACAAAAGAAAGAAGAATGAAGTTATGTCCTACTATAAGAAAAACAAATTATAGTGTTGGGAGAATATATCCTTTTGTAAGGACACAGCCATTTGAGTTGTATCCAGATGTGAGATGCTGGAAACCCACATCTTCAAGCCCTGGTCTGACTGAAAACTCTTGGACTATTTCGTGCTTTAGGTACACATGAATTGTGGCCATAATTACATTTTAGTGATGTTTTGAAGAAGTTCCATTCACCATTACTGAACTCATAAACTGTAAATACATAACTGTATTGTTTCGCACTGTTACACATGTCAGATGTTTGGGAAGTCACAGTGACACCAAGAGAGTGATGGAGGGCAGAAAGAGCCCAATGACAGAACTGTGTGTTAACCGCATTCTCTTTTCTCCTAGACATACAATGTGATCTCCTGGATAATATCTGGGTCTCCTAGACAAATACTTTGACCTCACTGACATATAACTTATCTTCAGCTGCTAGGCATTCATCTTATTTTCTAGATACATTCTGTGATCTCATAGACAAACATCTCTAACTCCTGGACACATGGGTTCAAATCCTAGCTAGGTACATGTAACCTCCCAGATCTCCTAGGCACTCAATCTAGTCTCCTAAGCCCTAATTTCCACGACACATACCTTGATTTCCTATAAACACATCCCCAGCTCTTAGACACATATCTGTAGCCTGACACATACCTTGATTTCCTATAAACACATCCCCAGCTCTTAGACACATATCTGTAGCCTCTAGACACATACCTTGATTTCCTATAAACACATCCCCAGCTCTTAGACACATATCTGTAGCCTCTAGACACATACCTTGATTTCCTATAAACACATCCCCAGCTCTTAGACACATATCTGTAGCCTCTAAACACATCCCCAGCTCTTAGACACATATCTGTAGCCTCTAGACACATACCTTGATTTCCTATAAACACATCCCCAGCTCTAAGACACATATCTGTAGCCTCTAGACACATACCTTGATTTCCTATAAACACATCCCCAGCTCTTAGACACATATCTGTAGCCTCTAGACCCATACCTTGATTTCCTATAAACACATCCCCAGCTCTAAGACACATATCTGTAGCCTCTAGACCCATACCTTGATTTCCTATAAACACATCCCCAGCTCTAAGACACATATCTGTAGCCTCTAGACCCATACCTTGATTTCCTATAAACACATCCCCAGCTCTAAGACACATATCTGTAGCCTGACACATACCTTGATTTCCTATAAACACATCCCCAGCTCTAAGACACATATCTGTAGCCTCTAGACACATACCTTGATTTCCTATAAACACATCCCCAGCTCTAAGACACATATCTGTAGCCTCTAGACACATACCTTGATTTCCTATAAACACATCCCCAGCTCTAAGACACATATCTGTAGCCTGACACATACCTTGATTTCCTATAAACACATCCCCAGCTCTAAGACACATATCTGTAGCCTCTAGACACATACCTTGATTTCCTATAAACACATCCCCAGCTCTAAGACACATATCTGTAGCCTGACACATACCTTGATTTCCTATAAACACATCCCCAGCTCTAAGACACATATCTGTAGCCTCTAGACACATACCTTGATTTCCTATAAACACATCCCCAGCTCTAAGACACATATCTGTAGCCTCTAGACCCATACCTTGATTTCCTATAAACACATCCCCAGCTCTAAGACACATATCTGTAGCCTCTAGACACATACCTTGATTTCCTATAAACACATCCCCAGCTCTAAGACACATATCTGTAGCCTCTAGACCCATACCTTGATTTCCTTTAAACACATCCCCAGCTCTTAGACACATATCTGAAGCCTCTAGACACATACCTTGATTTCCTATAAACACATCCCCAGCTCTTAGACACATATCTTGATCTTCTAGGTACTGAATCTGGTCTCCAAGAAACAATTCCAAAGTTCCTAGACAAACATACCAACCTCTTAGGCATGTACATGGAAATTACAACAGTCGTGACTCTCCAGTGTCAAATATTTGAATATGTAACCAAACAAATCAATAGTCACATGTCTGCTATGTGAAGTACGCTCAAGTGTTCCTCACTGACAAATGATGTTTATGTCAATAATTAAAAAAACAGCAAACTTTCACTGTTTACAATAGAATAAAATACATAAAATAATTTAACAGCTTAAACCCTCTTAAGTCTCCTGACAACAGCTCTCTTCTTTAAGATGCAGTTTGTTTTTGGAGGGAGTGTTGGGGGGGGGGGGGGGGGGGATAAGGCTTCTCTCTGACAGGAATATTATAACTAGTTTACACACTTATTTACAGAATACTCTGAAAATCTTCAGTATGTTATACGACAGTATTATGGTAGCTATTTAAAACATGAACAAAGTTACCTTTCTGAAGAGTAAGACTCACCCCTTTCTGAAGGGTAAGACTCACCCCTTTCTGAAGGGTAAGACTCACACCTTTCTGAAGGGTAAGACCCACCCCTTTCTGAAGGGTAAGACTCACATACATCTGTTTGAAGAGTAAGACTTGCAAACCCCTGTCAAAATCAACACAAAGTGGTCTGCTATCAAATATTCTGTAGTTTACCTCAAACCCCTTAAGTCAGGACTGTGAAACTGTTCACAGCCCCCAAGCCCTGTAAGTCAGGACTGTGAAACTGTTCACAACCCCAAAGCTTTTAAGTCAGGACTGTGAAATTGTTTACAGCCCCGAAGCTACTGGCAAAGAAGGTGAAACTATTAGAAAACTCTAATTTGCAAAATCAATCAAAGAAATGGGATTGATAAAGAAGGTCTAACAAGCCTGACAGGCTGTGAAACAAGGAGTGGTTAGAAGTAATGAAAGTAATGGCAAACATCCTCCAGAGAAGCTACTAGACTGTGTGAATTTACCAGCATAAAAGCATCTGTGCAAATGTTATATGATCTTCTTGTACTTGATTACTATCACTGTCTTTATCTCTTTCATGACCGTTGAATACAAATGCCCTCGTACAGAAAATTGTTCGTTAAATGTTTTTTGGTGTAATATTTTCATCTTAAAGTAGGAAAATAATAGTTAAACTATTTTTGCAGTACAATTTTTGAAATAATATTCCATAAAAAAACAAGCAAAAACATTTTTTTTAAAGTCTCAGCTGTCTAATAGTTATTTTAGTACATAAATACTGTATTATTTAAAAAGTCTTGTCTGGTTCTAAAATGATTAATGCACTCTACTCATGGAAAGATGTACAAGAGTACAATCGTTAAACAAACAATTCTTTGCTGTCATCGTAGGATGTCATCCAGCTAATAATTAAATGCTACAAAGAAACTGACTCCTAGCAGGCAGACCAACTCCAACATCATATGGCACATACAGGCAGACCAACTCCAACATCATATGGCACATACAGGCAGACCAACTCCAACATCATATGGCACATACAAACGCATAAACTATGTGATATGTCAGGCCGTGACAGCAGCATGCCTGGCTAACAGTCAAACCCATATCATTCACAGGGATACCTGTGTGCACTGCTGGTCTATCACAGAGTTAACTCAGTAAAAATGATGATGGATTCTGAATGATCACAACAAAAATAACAATAACGACTAACAACACAGCTCCAGGACTGTACTAACATGATACAAACAGGGAAAACTGCCCCCACTGAGTCGCTCTGCTATCAGGTAACTTACTTTGTTAGTAACTAACCATGCATTCACTGGTGTCGACTGAGACGACATACTTACAGTAACTTCATGTAACCCATCCCCTTGCTTTACAAATCCCCTTTGCCATATTTAGTACTTAATGTCCCTATGTGGGTGCTGTGGCTGAATATGGAGGTAAAGAACAGACCCCTAACAAGTGTTTCACTGTAATTTAATGTTTTGGGTGAAAGGTGGAGGTATCACAGACTAGCTGCGAACCACAATAGGTTTATCAACTGCTATTTAAAAAGAGAACACTGAAAAAGAAGAATTACTTTAACTTTGTCAGTCCCAGAGAGTTGTAACTGAAATACTTCCATCCCTCCACCCCAGTTTTGGTACTTCCCACTAACAGTTTTTGAGTCTTCCTGAATGAAAGTTAAAAAAAAAAAACATACCAGACAGGAAGAGCTCAAATAACACCGGGGAATAATGTAAGAGAACAAGATAAAGAGGTTACAACTATATACCTCATAAAATTATATACCTCATTTACCTAAACAAATGTATGGTGAGCTGAGGGTAATTTAAAGAGTTAAGTCCTGTCACTTATTGTGAATGTTTAACTCCTTCGGACCCAACAATTTATTAGTAAAACAAATGACTAGGATAGAATGTATTGTGGTAATAACTGTCTGCGGCTGCCACAGCTACGACCACATGGCACTGTGACTCAGTCAAAGCACAACTACCTAATGATGATTTTCTCGGACATTCATGGAGCCGGCTATGTACGATTCTGTAATTTTAAAAAAAAAAATATTTTTAGAGCCTGTTCACTAGCATATGCAAGATAACAAATGCGAAACTATGTGACTTTGTCTACATGACCAACAGTGATGTTCATGAAAATGCAGTATGTAATAAAATGTGTGTGTGGAGAAGTGAGGCAATGATACACAGTTCCTTTCATAACACACCTAACAAGTGAAACAGCACTCAGTGACACATACAGTTTGTCTGATATTTCTTAAGATGTCAAGAAATCCTCCAAGTGTTTCTTTTTTCTCACTTTGAAAAACAAACACACGTTCTCAATTCTCATTGGTGGCAGGATAAACTGTGACTTCTGGGGACTCCACTGGCAGATGGTTCAGGCATAAGAGAACTCCGGGCATGCCGCAAAACACATACCACTCCTACCGGAGGGACAAGAGAGTCCAGGCTTTTTGTTCCTGGAGGATTCAGGGAGTAGGGGGGAGGAGGACTATCACGGTCATGCACAGTTTTGTTAGGTGGTGGGCGGAATACCTCATTCTGTACCTGCCAGTTTCGCTCCAGTTGTTGCTTGGAGTGGAGGGCTTTCTGTGACATTGCATATCCCTCTTCTCCATCTGCAGAAAGAGGGATATTTGGAGGGTAGAGCACGCTGGGACTCGCGTGTTTGTGTGTCTTTTTGCATTGCCGGTGCTGTTGTGGCTGAAGTTCTGAATGTTGATGATAAATTAATTGTTGTTGTAACTGCTGGTGTTGCAAGGGCCTGCTGACCTGTGGGTTGCCCGGCGATGGTATAGCACACTCCGCACTAAAACTTAAAGAGCGTATTAACTGTTCCTGGCTCATGTGTGGGTGCCGGCTGACACTGTGAGCCTGGGTCGAACGGCAGTGGTACTGCAGGTGCTGTTGTTGTTCCACATCCAGATGCTGCTGCGGCTGCTGCAGAAACTGTTGTTGCTCCATGCAGCGTGAAGTATCAACTGCAAAGGTTGCCGTAGTCTGTCGTTGTGGATGGTGTAATAAAGCTTCATACTGTCCATTATCCTGCATGGAGTCCGATGGAGATCGACACACCTGGTCAGGACATAACAATTCAAAAATGTATCAGATTATACAAACTTTACTCTAAAATGTAGTTAAATTGTTTTCTTGATTACACACTGTTTTCTTTTCATTTGGTTCAGAATCTGAACTATGACTGCTGTCTAGCAATGAGGGTTTTCTTGCCAAGGTAGGAAAAAATTAGGGTTGTACCGAATAGTGATTTTCACTTTTCGGCAGAATACGAATAGCTGGACCAACTATTCGGCCGAATACGAATACGAATAGTGAATCATGCCCAGTGATTGCCTGTCCTATTCGGTTTCTGATCTCAGTAATGCATCTTTCGTCTGATGTTATCCATGTGCCCAGATACTTAAATTTCTGTACTTGTCCCAAAATAAAACCATTGACTTTTATTTCAAATTTAGGAATAATTATTTTCTTTGATACCACAATTACTTCTGTCTTCCCACTATTCAAACTGAGCAACTATTCGGCCGAATACCGAATAGTTATTAGGTCCACTATTCGGCCCCGAAGTGAATTTTCGGTACAGCCCTAGAAAAAATTCGGTACATGCTGGGAACATGCACTGTTTCATTGATTTGCACACAGTGGTCTTGCAGGACAGTCTTTGTGATTTGCACCCAGTGGTCTTGCAGGACAGTCTTTGTGATTTGCACCCAGTGGTCTTGCAGGACAGTCTTTGTGATTTGCACCCAGTGGTCTTGCAGGACAGTCTTTGTGATTTGCACACAGTGGTCTTGCAGGACAGTCTTTGTGATTTGCACCCAGTGGTCTTGCAGGACAGTCTTTGTGATTTGCACCCAGTGGTCTTGCAGGACAGTCTTTGTGATTTGCACCCAGTGGTCTTGCAGGACAGTCTTTGTGATTTGCACACAGTGGTCTTGCAGGACAGTCTTTGTGATTTGCACACAGTGGTCTTGCAGGACAGTCTTTGTGATTTGCACACAGTGGTCTTGCAGGACAGTCTTTGTGATTTGCACACAGTGGTCTTGCAGGACAGTCTTTGTGATTTGCACACAGTGGTCTTGCAGGACAGTCTTTGTGATTTGCACCCAGTGGTCTTGCAGGACAGTCTTTGTGATTTGCAAATGCTGTGGGGGTTTTCAACATATACACAGTTTGTATAATTGTTGTGTGTTTTTTTATATCCAAAAACCATAAGTTGTTAACCCTGTGGCATGGTACTAGGGATATCGCAACCCTTTGGCCTTGATTCCATGATAGATACGGTAAATATGGGAGAAATGTGGCTTTTCCACATACCCCCGGGCGTGAACCCGGACCACAAGGAGTTTGTCACACGGTTGCCACAAAGTTAGGTTTAACCAACTATGCTAGTAAGCCGGGCATAGCTGGCATATATAACACCTTCTATTTTGTAACAAAATCTGAAAATGGTAGGTACCTTATCTAACTACCCCTGAAATCAAGGGGATGTGTGATTTGATAAAAAACCAATAGTTTATGTACAAATTCTCATTTTTATGCTGCAGTTTGAACTAGGGCTGTACTGAATAGTGATTTTCACTATTCGGCTGAATACGAATAGCGGAACTAACTATTCAGCCGAATACGAATAGTGTATCATCATCATCAGGTGCCTTGCCGACTGGCGTGGGGAATTATGCCTCGCTACAATCTGCGATCTCCTAAGGCATGTATTAGTTTGTGTGCTGACACACCTCCATGCCATGCAACAAGACTGTCAAGAATCTTCTCTCATTGTCTTCCTCTATCCCTACTTCCACAGATCTTTCCAGTGGTCACCACATGTTCCATTTTTCCTCTTCTCATAACATGGTTGAAAAATGATGACTGTCTCCTTCTGATGTCTGTGATTAGTTGTCTTCGGGCTCCCACCTCTTTCAAAAACCTCTTGGTTGCTTTTTTTTTTGGGCTGTTCAATGTATTTTAAGCATTGTTCTGTAAAACTACATCTCTGAGGCCTCAAGAAATTGTTTGGCCTGCCTACCGATTGTCCAGGACTCACAGCCAAATGTTAAAACTGGATGTATGTAGCAAGCAAGAATTCTTGTTCTAACCTTCAGTGACAAAGATATATGGCATAAGATGTTCTTCATTATATAAAATGCAGTTATTGTCTGTCGCCTGTCCTCTTTTCGACAGTGGCGAAGAAAGATAATTTAAATTGTAAGTTTTAAGTATCTGTATGCCTTTTTTAATAATGTCACATTTTATAGCCGACTTTTCTTGATTTTTGCCACGGCACCCCTGGCTTACACACCCAATTTGAGAACCTCTGCTGTAATGCCTCGGGCGAGTCAGCAGACAAATACTTTGCCAGCTGCTGTACCACGCAACCGGGTCGTAGTCCCCCCCCCCCCTACCCTATGACAGACTTAGGCAACAGCAACTATTGTGTTAATGAGAAATTCATTTCAATCCATCGTAGTGTATGCAGAAGCTTGTGTAAGGTAACCACTATTTGTATTCAGCCCGACCGCAAGTATTTGGCTGAATATCGAATAGTAATTCGGTCCACTATTCGGCTCCTAAGCGAATACGAAGCGAATATTCGGTACAGCCCTAGTTTGAAGCACTTCTTTTACCATGCCTCACCAGTAGAAGCAAAGCTGAACAATTCTGCTACAACTGAGATTCATGGAAATAAAGGAAGACAGGGATTCTCAACATCTGTACATGACAGCATGGATTCATTTTAGAGACAAGAAGGCAGTGTGGGAGGTCTCTCAACAGCTGTACATTGTGGCACACATCAGAGAAAGGAAGGCAGTGTGAGAGGTCTCTCAACAGCTGTACATTGTGGCACACAGCAGAGAAAGGAAGGCAGTGTGAGAGGTCTCACAACAGCTGTACATCATGGCACACATCAGAGATAGGAAGGCAGTGTGGGAGGTCTCTCAACAGCTGTACATCATGGCACACATCAGAGATAGGAAGGCAGTGTGGGAGGTCTCTCAACAGCTGTACATTGTAGCACACATCAGAGATAGGAAGGCAGTGTGAGAGGTCTCTCAACAGCTGTACATTGTGGCACACATCAGAGATAGGAAGGCAGTGTGAGAGGTCTCTCAACAGCTGTACATTGTGGCACACATCAGAGAAAGGAAGGCAGTGTGAGAGGTCTCTCAACAGCTATACATTGTGGTACACATCAGAGATAGGAAAGCAGTGTGGGAGGTCTCTCAACAGCTGTACACTGTGGCACACATCAGAGACAGGAAGGTAGTGTGGGAGGTCTCTCAACAGCTGTACATTGTGGCACACATCAGATATAGGAAGGAGGTATTGTGAGAAGATTTTTAACAAGTTTCATCATAATGGATAATAGGGTTTCTGCTGTTTGTTAGCTACTCAAATGTCTGTTATTCCACGCCCTGAGCTGAGACAAAGGTGATCATAACTGATTCGAACCCAAAACCTTCAGACATGCATTAAAAAAATAATGTTACACAAAAAATATTTGGAAAGCGACCACTAATTAATGATATAACTTGAGAACTTTGGAAGTGAGCTTGTTGAGTAGTGGAACACTTCTCAAGGTAGTGGTGCATTTAGCTTATGACACTACTCAAACTTAAAGACCAGTCAACATTGTGAAAGGTGTATTAACAACATACTGGCCACTTCTACTTCCCAGAGTCTGTCGTCGTAGCCATTTCAAGCAGAGTTGATCTGCGAGCCAAGGTCAATTATAACTATATCTGCAGGCATGTATCTGCCACTTCAGCTACCGCTTTTCCTGAGGTGATTTAGACAACTGTGAAATCCTTACACTGTGTTCATTAATGTCTTAGTGACATCAAGAGAAAACAAAAACAACCTCACTGCTATTCAATAATTCAACACAAAGACAAATGACTGTTACCTCAGAACTTTGGGAGTGAGGTGGCTGGAGCAGAGGACCCCCTCCCTGGTGTGCACCATCATGGCAGTGACTATGGCTGATCATGAAAACAAGGCCAAGGATAATGATGACTCCAACAATCACAGATATGATGATGATGACCACAACTTTGATCATGTGCGGCTCATCTGTGAATCAAACAGTTACAAACATGTTTACCACACAAATACAGACACAGCTTTATGAAAATGAAACAACAATTTTCTGAACCCTGATATGGCTTGTATGTGCATATTGGAAGAGAATGAAAATGTCACCATGATCTTGAAACTCAGCAGACATGCAACCCTGACTACATTTCCATGAGGTAAAGTTTACAAGTCAGGAGAATTCACTTTGATGCACCAGGTTTTATCCCAAATGATTAATCACTCTCACAAAACAGCTAGATGCCTGCTGTGTGGATCTTGCATTCTGGAGCGTCAATTTTATTTGCAATTACCATTACTTGTATTTTTCTGCTGTTCAAACTAAGACCCTTGTTTTAACTTTCTGTTACCATCATATCCATCATTTCTTGCAGTTGTGTCACATTTTTAGTGACCAAAACTATATTGTCAGCATATTTCAGGTTGTTAACAATATGCCCACCAACCGATATTCCTGGCATAATGATCTAATTATTATTTTGCTTTACTGAGTGAATAAACCAGGTGATAATACACATCCCTGTCTAATGTATTGCTGAATGTTTTGAAAAGTTCCAGCCTAGTTGTCAATTCTTATGGTTGCTTCTTACTGCCAGTATTTAAGTATTTTAACTTTATTACATACTTTAGTGTAATCAGCAAAACACAAATACAGTTACACTGCAAACGGATTCTCTCTCTGGCACAACCTTACTTAGTGCACCTTTTGTGGGAACTCATCACAGTGAAACTGGTAGAAGAAAAAGTTAAGACTACCTGGTGTTGAAATTGTTCATACAGTTTTCTCTTTAGCATCAACCTCAGCTACACAGTTGCAGCAGAAGTTGCCAGTGGAAAAATCCCTTCAGTGTTTGGCTAAGAGTTATAGATATCTGCACCTCTATTCTATTTTGCATTTGTCTCTGAATCAACTATATATGCATGCAACTGCAATCCTTCATGATAGCTTTCTTTGTTCTTACTTTATGTAGCAATTACTTTCTGCACCTCATGACAACCACATTCAATCATAAATAACATGGTCACCTAATACTGAAATGCTCTGCGATCCCTGCACAAGATGCACAACCAAGCTTTCAGGGTCATTAAGGTGCAGTAAAACTGCTGACAGATTACAAAAAACTACTTAACAACCAACAGCCGCCTATGGTTGAGACAACAAGTATGACCAAAAAAGAAATTACAACAAATGCTATCCATCCAGTGATTTAATAAAGACATACTTCAGCTTAAGTAATGTCCTGGAAAGTGTGATGCTGACATCATCAGCTACTGAGTGGACATCATCAGCTACTGATTGGACATCATCAGCTGCTGAGTGGACATCATCAGCTACTGAGTGTTTTTGGATCCATATAAATATGACTTCAGCATCGTATGCCTAATGTGTCACTGGTACAAAAACATAACTTTTACTTTATAATAGTCTACGTCAATGTCTGCCCAGTGGTCACAGATCTGAAACCTTATTAACGAAGAAAGATTATTTCAGAACAAACAAGCCAAAATCTATCGAACTGGAGGATTCGTAATCAAAATGAACATGAACAATAACTTCGCAAACAAAAACACAATAATCAATTAAAAAAAATTTTAAAACAAGCATGCAAGCTTGCAAACATAAAAAAATATTTTAAATAATAAAAGATATTAAAAATTTATTTACAGCTAACAATGAAAAGAATATTCTTTAAACACACACACAAATAAACAAACACGAAAACAAAGAATGGGAAAAAACTATGAAACAACCACAAACGATTTAGAGGAAGAAACGTACCATTTTCTTCATGCTTCCTGGCTAGGGCACATGCATTATTATGTTCATCGGAGTGATCCGGGCAATCAATGTAGCCATCACAAAGCTGTTTTTTCGGCAAGCACAGATGATTGTTGCAACGGAATAGGCAGTTCGCTTCTGCTGAGAGAAACATGTGCATAAATAAGCCCTGGTTCACTGTGCAATATGACATTCATCTATATAGGTGTGTGCTTTCAGAAACAAGGAATTCTCCCTTCACATTGTACAATGACATTATTTACATATGTATGTATCTAACAGTACAGGATTGATACTGTCCCGAACAGTATCACATTGACACTGTTAACAGTATCACATCAACACTGTTAACAGTGTTGTATTTAACAGTCTATAACAGTATCACAATGAACCTGTCTCTAACAGTATTACAATGAACTGGTTTTTAACAGTATCACAATGAACCTGTCTCTAACAGTATTACAATAAACTGGTTTTTAACAGTATCATAATAAAACTGTTTGTAACAGTATCATAATAAACTGGTCTCTAAAAGTATCACAATAAATCTGCCGGTAACAGTATCATAATCAACCTGGCTCTAACATTTATCACAGTGAATCTGGCTATGCCAGATGAACACCCAATAAACATCTCTTACAAAATAACGAATCGGTCTCTTCTTCTTTTGTCATCTCACTGACACCAGCTTGTAGCCCAGTGGTTTCGTGTATTTATCTAGCGCTTCTCTGTGGCTTGAGTAATGGATTTGTTCATCTTTTTGTAGATTTCAGCTACACCTTTTATCCATATTTTTTTTGGTCTTCCTCTTGACTTCATCCCAAATGTTCTACTGTAAAAGTCTAATATGCAGTCTGGTCTGGTCGCATTCTCACTAGATGGCTGAACCATTTAATTCTCTGTCAATATAATTGCATAACTTTTCTTGCGGTAGGAATCTGTCCTACCCCCCCCCCAAATCTACGAATTTGGGCCCCGGTAAAAAGGTACCAAAACCCAAATGGCACAAAAGGGGGGATAAGGTCGCACACACCGGGGTGCCATTCACCCAGGAAGCACCCGGACTCACCCCAGGAAGGGGCGACCTGGGAAACCCAAGGGAATTTTTTGGAAAAAAAAATCCCTCCGGTCACGAAAAAAGATCTCATTTTTCCCCGAATTTGTACCTTTTAATAAGGGTTTTTGGTTTTAAAAAAGGGCAGAATTTTTATTTACTCTGCGCTTTTTCCTATATTACTTTCCCCCCGTATTATTTTAAAGTTTCCGTCCCGTCCAGGAAAAAAGCGACTCCGTCCTTTGGGAAGTTAAAAAAAATTTCACCGGGGCTAGAGAATTCCCTTTTACATGCCCATGTCATAAAGGTATCTCCGACCAGGGCGCTTTTGAAAAAGATTTGAGAATAAAGGGGGTTAGGTTTTATTTCTCAAGCCAGTGTATAAAGTTATTCCCAACACAGCCCTTTATTGGGGCCCTTTTTAACAGGGGAATTGAGCCCGGGCCCTAGGGGCCTGAGGGGGGAGAAGTTTTAAAATTTTAAAACGTCAGTGAATTTGGGGAAACTAGAGGGGCACTTTAAAAAGGTTTTTTCTAGGGAAGTCAGTCCATAATTTAAAGACAGGCCACGTGTTAGCTAATTTTATTTGATAGGTACTTCGGAGGGGGGAGGGTTAAAACCAAACATCTTGAGGGTTGGGGAAAAAAAATAAGGAAAAGGTAAAGGGGTTTAATTTGGGACAAAAAGGTAAACTTTTACGGGGAGCCGTGGAATTTCCCCCCATTTAAACGCAGGGTGCCGGGAAACCAAAAAGGCGCGTAAAGGTAATTTTTGTCTACTTCCCGGTTGGGGATAAATTTGGGGGGTTCCCAAAGGGAAAAGAAAATATTAATTTTTTTTTTATATTAGGGGTTTGGGGGAAGCTTTGTCTATACTACCTTTTTCCCAACTT
>CAJHNH020001559.1:0-160075 GCA_905116865.2 Candidula unifasciata | reverse complement strand
GCAAACAAACAGGTCGACGTAAAGGTATATTTTACTGTCGTACTCTGGTTTGGCGATAAATGGGAAGTTCCCAGGTAAGAGAAAATATTAATTTTAATCTTGTATACTTAGGTTAGGGAGTTAAGCTTAGTCTATACTACCTTTTCCTAATTTGTCTGCACATTCTGCTTGAAATAGTTCTGTGAGTATTCAGTATCTCAAGTTAAGGAAATGCTAAACTATTCCTATTTCCTGTATGTTTGTGTCACATGTTTTTCATTGTATGTTTTCATGTGTATAAAATAAGATGTGAACAATGACATTTGCTATAATGAAATGTAATTATATTGTTTTCACGATCAGCCAAAATATGAGTTGACTGTGGGAAATGATGCCCAAATATGTGCAGGGATGCTGCTACGTTTTGTGTGCCCACCATGTGCTCACTTAATGTGTTCAACTAAACAGGGGATTTATAACCCCAGGGGAAGGATGATGGGTGTACAGTATTCACGGTCACTGAAAGCTAATATTCAGGACAGCGTGCACATATAAATTGTTTGCGGGTTCAGCACATAACCTGCGCCACATGTTTATGTCAAATCTATGTCAGCCAACTCGAAGTCTGAGTGAAGACGGACAACAGACTTAGAAAGTCAACTATCATGACATAGCATTTGAGGGAAGGCAGGATATGTGACGCCCATGTAAGACAAAAGACCTTCAGACTAGACTGGAGAGGATGTGGAATATGAGGAGGAGTGATGGGCTATATCTTATTATTATATGTTGTATTAATTGATACATGTATTCTTAGTGTAAGTCAAGATACTACACGTATGTGTTTTGTTTCCATGATTACAGCGCCCATGTGACGATCAGTCCATGAAGTAGCCTACATTGTGTTAGACTCGGCCAGCTGGGAACGAGGTGGAGAACGAGGTGGAGAACGAGGTGGAGAACGAGGTGGGGATGAAGTGGAGAATAAGCTGAAACACGCAGACAACAGGCAAGGAAGAGTTGGACAAGCTTGACAGTTCCTCACGGCTGTCAGAGGCTTATAAGTTGAGTTAACCCCTTTATGTTAACCTTTTATCATCATTATCATACCACTCTAAACCCCGAGCTGTTTGTCTCGCTGAAGCGTAGTACTTTCATTAACCAGTCACTGTTTGTGTAAATCAACAAACTGGGAATTTCATTGTAGTAAATAAAGCTGTATGTCAAGTTTTAAACTACATAGTTTGTTAAATTCCAAATATCTGTTCTTACATGTTTAATTAAACTGTTAGGATAGAATAACATTTGGTGGGGGCTCAATAAATAATATAATAATTCTTTAATTATTAATAATAACACCGGGAGAAGGTAGATGACGGAGGAATCACTTGCCCTGTCTAATAATTCATTAACATTAAGTATGATAGACATCTAAAATTCCTTGCCTTCTCTTGTGGGTACCAAGTTCAGCTAATGTTAATATACTTAACGAGCCAATATGGCTGTTTTCTTGGATATCCAGGACTTTGTCTGAGAGCAACATAGCTCAGATTTAGTTCGGTGTATCTAGTGGAGAGAATGTGTTGAAAGGAAGATCCCTACTCAACAACATAAACATTTAAACCACGCGTCACGTCACAGTCAGGAAGCGAACCCACAACCTTCAGATCTGCGGCAAGTGTCTAGTGGCTCCACCACAGCGACTCCATCTAACAGAGTACTATTATTAAAATTTCAAGGCAGACTGTTTGACATTAACTTAGTACAGATTTATGCCCCAACAGCAGATAGTTCAGAGGAAGATACTGATGCATGTTATGACCATTTAGACACGGCTGTTGATAAATGCAAAAATTGTGAAGTAACAATGGTACCTGGAGATTTCAACGTGAAAACAGGAAGTGAAAAAGTGTATAGAATAATGGGTGGCTATGGCCTAGGAGAAAAGAATGTGAGAGGTGACAGATTAAAAGCATGGGCTGAGTCGCACAGCATGATAATAGATAACACCTGGTTTAAACACCATTCTTGAAGATTGTGGACTTGGAAAAGTTCTGGCGATAATGTCCGTAATCAGATTAATTATATTATGATTTCAAGAAGATTGGGGAGCAGCTTCCTTGGAGCAAAAACTAGACCAGTAGAAGACTGCTTTAGTGACCATGTTCCAGTTACAGGAAGGATTAGAATAAGATTAAAGAATGCTAAGAAAACACCACAGGACATCAAGTTAAATTTAAGAATTCTTAGAACGGATAAAGAAATAAAGGAACAGTACAATTTCACTGTACAAAACTGGTATAATGCAATGGAACTTATACAGACTATATATGAACAGTGGGATATGTTGCGTGAGTCAATTCAGCAGACATCAAAAGAGATAATCCTACCAACCCATAGAGCTGCAAAAAAGAAATGGATATCAACCACAATTCTGCAGTTGATGGATGAAAGAAGGAAGAAAAAGAATGATAAAGAAGAATACTCTAGAATTCAAAAAAAAATAGGGAACAAATGCAAAGTGGCTAAAGAAGCCTTCCTGAATCAAATGTATACAGAGGTTGGGGAAATCACAGGAAAGACTCACATTCCATGTACCAACAGAAACATATGTTAACAGGAAAGATGACACGTAACAGCACTGGATGTTTACAATCAAAAGATGGTGACTTATTAATGGGACATAGTAGTATAATTAACAGATGGACAGAGTATATATGGGAATTGTATGATGATAATAGATCAGATGTAGAACTGCAGACCAACAATGATGGTCCTCCAATAATGACTGCAGAAGTCAAGGATGCATTTATTCATATAAGGAAAGGAATAGCACCCAGGCCAGACATCTCACTGGAAGAAATCGAAGCACTGGTAGATTTTGGAATTAAAATAATACAACTTTTAAATATTCACAATAGTGGGTATATTCCAAAAGACCGTTTAAAATCCATATTTATAACTCTGCAAAAGAAACCAGGCACTTTAAAATGTGAAGACCATTGCAGAATAAATCTTATGAATCACACAACTAAGATTTTACTGAGAATAATTAGGAGAAGAATAAGAAACAAAATTAAACCATAAATCAGTGATGAACAATGTGGATTTGTAGAAGGAAAGGGTACAAACAATGCCATCTACATCCTAAGGACATTGTCAGAAAGAGCAATAGAAGTAAAGACTTATTTGTACTTATGCTTCATAGACTATACAAAAGCATTTGACTGTGTGAAGCATGAAGAAGTAATCAAACTGTTAGAAAAATTAAACATTGATGGGAAAGATCTATTTTAATAAAGAATATGTATTGGCAGCAAACAGCAGCTATAAGAATTAACAACTGTTTAGGTACATTACAGAGCATAAAGAGGGCTGTACGACAAGGATGTGTACAGTCACCTGATTTGTTTTCAATATACAGTGAATATATAATGAGATCTTTAATTGATATCTCCGGAATTGTGGTTGGTGGGTACAATATAAACAATTTATGTTATGCTGATGACACAATCTTGATAGCAACAAGTCAGAAAGAACTACAGGAAATGATAGACATTGTGGTGTTAGAAAGTTAAAGAATGGGCCTCAGTTTGAATAATGGGAAGACAGAAGTAATGGTGGTATCAGAGAAACAAATTATTCCTAAATGTGTAATAAAAGTCAATAGTGCTATTTTGGGACAAGTACAGAAATTTAAGTATCTGGGCACATGGATAACATCCGATGGAAGAATTCTTGCTTGCTACATACATCCAGTTTTAACATATGGCTGTGAATCCTGGACAATCGGTAGGCAGGCAAAACAATTTCTTGAGGCCTCAGAGATGTGGTTTTACAGAAGAATGCTTAGAATACCTTGGACAGCCAAAAAGAGCAACCAAGAAGTTTTGAAAGAGGCGGAAGCCCGAAGACAACTTATCACACACATCAGAAGGAGACAGTCATCATTTTTCGGCCATGTTATGAGAAGAGGGAAAATGGAACATGTGGTGACCACTGGAAAGATCTGTGGAAAAATTGGTAGAGGAAGACAACGAGAGAAGATGCTCGACAGCCTTGTTGCATGGCATGAAGATGTGTCGGCACACGAACTGATACATGCTGAGGAGATTGTGGATTGTGGAGAGGCATGATCGCCCACACCAGTCAGCAAGGCATCTGATGATGATGAATTGTTCTTGCATATAGGCAAAAGAGTGAAAGACAACGGACAGCCCAAGAGCTACAGGCAACTGTAGACATAGTGACTGTCTGGTGTGCAGAAATGGGTACTGTCATCAACTCAGAAAAGGCGACTGTTTTGTGGTTCTCTCTGGACAATAGAATTGTATGAGCTAATATTCCAAGCCTCACAATTAAAAACAGTAATATCAAAAGAGAAAGCAAACTGAGGTATCTGGGTATCACTTTCAATAGAAGACTGTCCTATAGGGATCACTTGGAGGCAGTTGTGGTGAAATGCCAAAAAGGACTCAATGCTCTCAAGATTGTGGCAGCAATGGACATGGAACAAAGAATGCTGTTCATGATGTTTCAGCATGTGATCCTATCGGTGGTAGATTATGGACTTGAAATGCATATCATTTTAAAGAGTCAACTGATGAAACTTGAACGCATACAGAATGAAGCCATGTGGGTAATTCTGGGATATACAAGAGATACGAAGAATGCTTAGAATACCTTGGACAGCCAAAAAGAGCAACCAAGAGGTTTTGAAAGAGGTGGGAACCCAAAGACAACTTATCACAGACATCAGAAAGAGACAGTTAATCATTTTTCGGCCATGTTATAAGAAGAGGGAAAATAGAACATGTTGTGACCACTGGAAAGATATGTGGAAGGAGAGATAGAGGAAGACCACGAGAGAAGATGCTTGAGTCTTGTTGCATGGCATGGAGGTGTGTCGGCACACAAACTTATACATGCTGCAGGAGATCGCAGATTATGGAGAGGCATGATCGCTCACGCCAGTCGGCAAGGCAACTGATGATGACGATGACAAGAGATACTGCGGTCTTATGTATGCGACATATGCAAGCAAAGTCATATCTTGGATGGCGTAAGCTGAAGACAAAATTAGACATGTGTGCAGGCTTGCTAAATTTGAGCGAGAAGAGGAGAGGGTCAAGGTGTATGAACAAGTTTCAAACTTGTGTGGGGTTCTAAACACTTTAGGTCGTGAGTGCAGAGACTGGCCAGCTGGTGCTGCAGAATCAGATGTTCAACAATTCCCACCTAAGTGATGTGATTGTATATACAGATGGCGCTGTGTTGAAGGGCAGACAAAGTGCATAGGGGTTCATAGCAAAGGCAAACAGACATCGCTTGGTGCAACTAAGCCTGGTATATGATATCACAATGTCTAGTTTGAGAATGGAGGTGGAGGCAGTCATTGCTACCTTCTGCTGTCTTGAGAATCAGCTGTACATACATGCCTCATTGTAACTGACTCAAAGAGCCAGTTGATGACAAAGATAGATTAAGGCATGCTCCGTGCATAGTGGCAAGAATTAGTTCAAAGGTCCCGGGTAGCTGGCATCTTTTGGATATTTTCTCCAGGTCAGGCCGGTGTGTTGGGAATCGAGCAGGCAGATAGACTGATTGGTTCTGCATTACTTGGTGGTAAAGTGATGTATGACAAGATGGATGTTTTTGGGGCCCTTTGGGAGCAAGTGAACAGTGCAGAGGCACAGTAGATCATTACAGTCTGGGGAGAATTGCATTGCGAGGAGTTACAAGGGGATCTGGCCGACGATCCACACTCAGGAAAAATGCAAGACGGATATACAATCAGATAGTTACTGGTACCGTCGGAATTTTAACTCTTCGCTTGGTGCTGAAGATGGGTACACAGTGCTTATGGAAGAGTCTCGAGTGCTGTGATGTCGATTCTTAATTCAACATTCAGCAAAGGCGAATAGACGTTGCGTAGTGTAGCAAAACCTTGCATATGATATCACAACATCAAGTTTGGAAGTGAAGGCAGTTACTATTGGCTTGAAAATCAGCTGTACAAACATGCTGTCATTGTAACTGACTCACAGTGCATGTTGAGAAAGGTGAAGACAGGCATGCTTTGTGTAGAGTGGCAAGCATCACTTCGGAGGTCCCGGCTAGTTAGCATTCTTTGGATATTCTCTCCAGGTCATGCCAGTGTGTTGGGAAAAAAGAAGACAAATAGACTAGCCGGCTCTGCACAACTTGGTGGTGAACTGATATATGACAAGCTAGATATTGTGAACAGTGCGGAGGCACAGATAGATCCTTATGGTCTGAGGAGAATGGCGCTGCGAGGAGTTACCAGGGGATCTGGACAACGCTCAACACTCAGGGAAAAGATGAGACGGATATACAATCAGACGGTTACTGGTGCCATTGGAATTAGAACTCTTTGCTTGCTGCTGAAGATGGGGGGACGGAGCACTTATGGGAGTGCCCCAGTGCTGTGATGTTGATTCTCAGTTCAACATTTATATAAAACAGACATGGTCTTATTCTAACTTTCTCTCTAATGCTGGTATTCATAACCCTGTCTCGTCTAGTGTTGTTTGTGACCTTGCGGAGACAGCGCATTTCACATGTAGTTATTTTCTGTTCTAGTGCCCTATTCACTGTCCATGTTTGGCCCTGATAACACAAAGTAGGGATAAAGATGCTATTTATCATTTGATGTTTTACTGGAAGGGAAACATGTGGGTGTACTGGTAGGTGAAGCATTTGACCTCTGTGCTCTGACTTCTCTCTCTCTCTCTATCGATTCTGCCATCCTCTGTAAATATGCATCCTAGATATTAGAAATATCTAGGTGGGAGAATATCTAAGAAAGTTCTAGAACCTGTCTCTAATACTGTCATAATCAAGTGTCATTGCAAAACTGTTTTCTGCAGTCCCCGGGATGAAATCCCGCATCACTTCTATTGGAGTTGTCTACAATTTGACTTGATGTAGTTTGCAGATGCCGCAGTTTACATGTGGTAATGTCTGACTCCTGTGCCTAGTACGGCGCGTCAGAACCACCATTTTGTTGCTGTTGTCTGCATAAGGAACCAACAAACTTTTTTTTTCTTCAAATAAAGAAGGTATAAGAGCCAGCAGGAAAACGGATGTATACATAAAATTCAGGTCCGGGCACCAAGCCAAAGTCTAAATCGACAAACAACCAGGAATTTTCGCCGGAGCTTTACTGCCGGTGAACAAAGCAGAAGAGGAACTAAAATGAGAGTCCAAGAGAGTGTCAGATGACAGAGAGGTAAAGGGAGCTAAATGATCTTAAAAATATCAAAGGGTAAAAATATTTAAGAAATATCTAGAACATATCTCTAATACTGTCACAATCAACTTGTCTCTAACACTAATAAAGTGAATCTGTCTCTAACAGTATCACATTTAAATTATCTTTAACATTATAATATTTAACCTGTCTCTAACAGTTTCACATTTAAATTATCTTTAACATTATAATATTTAACCTGTTTCTAACAGTATCACATTTAAATTATCTTTAACATCATAATATTTAACCCGTCTCTAACAGTATCAAAGTAAATCTGTCTCTAACAGTATCACATTTAACCTGTCTCTTACAGTATCACATTTAACCTGTCTCTAACAGTATCACCTTAAACCTACCTCTAACATTATTTCATTCAACCAGTATGAAAACTGTCTCAATATCTCACTGAAGCTGTCTCCATCAATCTATAATGATAGGTTTTTCCAATCATCAAAATTAACTAATTTATCTTTAATAAAATATCTACTTCAACTGACACAACAGATGTCTCCAACTTATACTCCAGAAAATGTAAAAACATAAATGGAAATTGAAAAACAATTATGGGAAGAAATGCAACACACTATGGACACAATAAATACAATTAGATAAACAGTACAAGCGAACATCCCCCCCCCCCCCCCCCCCCCCAGTGTAATGAGAAAAATAATTTTATGCAGAAAGCAGAAGAACTAATAAAAAGTAATTTTCACAAAAATAAATTAACCACAAAAGAGGACATAGCAGTGTGCAGCCCAGTGGAGGGTAATTTGCATACATGACAGCATCTGTGAAAAAGACTGCCCTAATTTATTTACTTATTCCAAAACTATCTGTCCTGCAACCCACCCCGTTTTGCTTAACAACAAACATTAATAATGCAGCAACCGCTGCCCCTAAACAACCTCCTCAGGCCGAAGAGACAGAAAGATGTGACAGTCAATCCGGAAAATGAATTAACCACTATGAGTTTAACTCTGCTAGAGTAAAGGTGAAACAGGTTATGCTTTCACAATGCCTTTATGTTTTTCTCAACCACCCCTTTTCCAAACCTGAGGCCATGACTGCCCCTTAGATCATTCAAATGTTCATTAATTGCACCCATGACTACTAGTGGAATGCAAACAATTTTTGACTTCTTTTAACTTTCACCTCCTACTGATGCATATACGCTGTATCAATATGACATATCCTTTGTAACTTGTTCATGATTGCTTGTATATTGCAGCTACTTGTTTATGGGATGAGGTAGCCAGTCCCAGGACAACCCTCCTGAGTGGCTTCTTACGACATGTATGACAGGTTACAGAGTTCCTATACCGTTTATCAGATTTGAAAGTCAATGGTTAAGCTTCAGCAAGGAAAACAGGGTCACAATTTTCAGGGCATGCATCCTCCCTGCAGCAACATACAGATATCAGTTGTGGACTATGTTCCAGTCCACAATGAAGAAAATAAGGGTTTCTGAACAGAAATGTTACAGAATACCATGGACTAAAAAAGAAAAGAAATACTAATAAAACTAGTAAACAACATTCTGTCTGGGAAACTAAAATATTTTGGTCGTATCAAGCTCGCCACAGCAGAGTGAAAAGAACAGTAGCAGAAGGCATGGTACCAGGAAAGAGGGACAGAGGTCTACAAGCACAAAGACAGGCACAAGATGTATATAAGTGAAACTTTGGGTAGAGGGGCACAAGAGGTGGAAGATCTAGTGAGAGACCCAGTTTCTTTCATGCAGGATGTGACGAGAAGGATGATGCTCCTTTATAGGTCCCGTAAGACACAGGCAAAGCAACAGTCAGCTGTATTACAGTAAAAACTTGCTGACACAAATTCCAAAGGACAAAATAACAAAGAGCTGATTTAAAAAATAATCTGTGGTAACCAGGGACTCAAACTGATACATCACTGCAGAGTCCACAATTTGTCCTTGTTAACAAAGTGTTCTTTTTAAAGCAAGTTCATGTTAACGAGGTGAAACTATGTTTGCCGCCATGATTGTGTGTTACTTGTGGAGCATATAGGCGTGCATGCACAACATCAATTCTTTGCTGCAATAAGGACGCTTGTCTGTGGCCCGAAGATCTTCAATGTAACCAGGACTGCTGACAGCTCCCAGATCAATCCAACCTAAACTGGATTCCAAGAAATGTCCAGGGAAGTCAAACACTCTGTATGATGTGCTCCCCCCCCCCCCCCCCCCTTCCCTCCAATAAGTTGCTGACTGATCTATAAAATTTGTCTTAGCATCAAAGGCCCAAGACATATCACATGACAGCATTTTTTTTTTAAACTTTCCTGTCTTGAGAGTAATTTTTTGGGAGCAAAGCACCGGAATACAGCAGAACCCACTTTGAGCAGTGAACAGAACCATAATATACACTGTATGAATTACTACCAGAGATAATAAATTATAGAAAATGTGCAGTAGTACAACATGCTCAGTTAAACTATGTTAGCATGTTTAGCACATTGCAAAACAATGTTAAATGTTACATAACATAAAATTAGAAAAATTATAAATTATAAAACAAACAATGGGTATCTTATGTCTCCAACTCCCAGGATCACCAAAGGTGTCCATGACATTGGAGTGACAGCCATTAAATTTAGCTACTCCAGCAACAGAGTCCGCAAGTGCCTTGAAAATCACTTTTTTACTTTGGGAACCTTCACACCCAGGGGACTGAATTGTCAACATAGTTTTATCTAAAAAAATTCTCAAGTTACGGCCCTTGGCATTTCACCGCTATATATTCTCAGGCCGCATGTTGTCTATTCATTCCACTGGCAAGACATCAACGTGGCTGCTTCAGGATACGACATTCAAGTGATTTTGTATATTTGTGTGGTTTTGTTTGATTCATGTGTGTCCTGGAAGTATCTATAATCTGTGGCCTGAAGATCATTCACATTTCGTTCGTGTTTGTTATATTGTGAAGCTCACTGATCTATTTTTCGTTTGGTTTTATATCTTTTCATTATGTCTATTTACAGCTGAGCAAAACAATTTCTCTAGACAAGTCAATGAAATCAGAGTGATGATTTACATCCGAGAAAAACCGTTTCTACAAGAGTCAATCAATCAATCAATCAATGTGTCTATTATAGCTGACCATAAAGTCTCTAGAAGGGTCAATCAATCAGTCAATCAGTGTGTATATTCACAGTTGAGAGTAACAAAATTTCTAGAATAAATTAACTGATCAACCAAACAATGTATCAGCTAAACATAACAGGTTTTAGAAGGGTTATTAATCAGTCAGCACTATCCAATATCTATCACATAATGCAGGTTTTTATACGGCACTATCCAAATTCTATCCATTATAACAAAGATGAGACATGAGATGAGATGAGATAAGACAATAAAATCCAATTGAGTTTTTTTTTAGATATTCAAGGAAACTACAAACTCAGAAAAGCCAACAGAGGTTCAATCGTGTGAGCTATGGTGACATTGTGGTTATGTTGCCTACAAAGAAAGAAGTCTGGGTCAAACAGTGGTGGATTTACTCTGTCTGTCTGTGTGTGTGTGCGTGCGTGCATGCTTGCGTGTGTGCCAGAGAGAGAGAAAGACAGAGAGAGAGACAGAGAGACAGAGAGAGAGACAGAAAGAGAGACAGAGAGAGACAGAAAGAGAGACAGAGAGAGACACACAGAGAGACACAGAGAGAGACAGAGAGAGACACAGAGAAAGAGACAGAGAGAGACAGAGACAGACAGAGAGAGAGACAGAGAGAGAGAGACAGAGAGAGACAGAGAGAGGCAGAGAGACAGAGAGAGGCAGAGAGACAGAGAGAGACAGAGAGAGACAGAGACAAAGAGAGACAGAGAGAGACAGAGAGAGACAGAGAGAGACAGAGAGACAGAGAGAGACAGAGAGATAGAGACAGAGAGAGAGACAGAGAAAGACAGAGGGACAGAGAGAGACACAGAGAGACAGAGAGAGAAACAGAGAGACACAGAGAGACAGAGAGAGAGACCACTAATGTTGTGTCAAGACATAATACTGGCTGCCAGATAATTTTCTGAGAATTGCACTAGATCAAAACACAATAAACAAGGAAAAGGCCATTGTACTGAATCAATCTGTGACCTAGAATATGTGAAAGCCTAAAACACCACACCACAATGACAGTATTTAGGACTGATTTTGCTAAATCATTCCCTGTAATGGAATATATGTAGAATGTGAAAGCTGATCTTAATCAATTTTCGTTGTGGTTTGGATTTTCTTCCAGCCATGTCCATATCAGTTCAACATCTACAGCTCTTATATGAGCTCCCAAATGTTTTTAATCACATTTATTACTTTTTTCAGATTCCAATTTAATCTGTACACAGGTTGTTACATGTACTTATGAAGAACAACCTGACACACCAGTCTCTTATCTACAAAAGAAGAGAATAATCAAATCTATCAAAAAGCTACCAAAACCGACACAAGATGATTACCATTCTATGGACAGACCAGAGCAAGTTTTTACTCTACGCCTTAGAACAGGACACAATCGACTTCACAGCCACATGTACACAAGGTTTAAAATTGGCGAATCAGCCATGTGCACATATGGACTGGCACCTGAGACAACTGATCATGTCCTCCAAGACTGTCCCAAATACAACATGTCAAGGCAACACTTTGGCCAAGAAAAAACATCGGTGCAAGTCAAACTTTACGGGTCACTGAGTGAATTACAAAGGACAGTGTAGTTCATACTAAACACAACATTGCAGATATAGATAATCTATTTCGAGCAAACGAAAGAAGAAGAAGAAGTTACATGCACTGTATTAATTTTATCTTATATATATTATATTATGTCTTGCTTAAAAACAAAAAAGGATTCAGTTTCTGAACTTAACAATCAGACCTCACACAAGTGCACTTTACTTGTCTTGATAAAACAATCTGTACTGCCACCAATGGTACTAAATGCTGAAACATAGTTGAGCTCAGGTGAGTCAAGTACCGCCATCATAGGACTGGGAAGAGCTCAGGTGAGTCAAGTACCGCCATCACAGGACTGGGGAGAGCTCAGGTGAGTCAAGTACCGCCATCACAGGACTGGGAAGAGCTCAGGTGAGTCAAGTACCACCATCACAGGACTGGGGAGAGCTCAGGTGAGTCAAGTACCACCATCACAGGACTGGGGAGAGCTCAGGTGAGTCAAGTACTGCCATCATAGGACTGGGAAGAGCTCAGGTGAGTCAAGTACCACCATCACAGGACTGGGGAGAGCTCAGGTGAGTCAAGTACCGCCATCATAGGACTGGGAAGAGCTCAGGTGAGTCAAGTACCACCATCACAGGACTGGGAAGAGCTCAGGTGAGTCAAGTACCGCCATCACAGGACTGGGGAGAGCTCAGGTGAGTCAAGTACCGCCATCACAGGACTGGAGAGAGCTCATGTGAGTCAAGTACCACCATCATAGGACTGGGGAGAGCTCAGGTGAGTCAAGTACCACCATCACAGGACTGGGGAGAGCTCAGGTGAGTCAAGTACCGCCATCACTGGACTGGCGACATTGCCATTAAGCACTATATACTGATCTCCAGCAGCCACTGAAGAGTCCCAGCTCTGCTGGTACCAACAGCAGTTTGATTATATTGTTTCTAGAAAAGACAAGATCATCATCATCATTATGAGGAGGGGAAGCTGGTGGTCCAACATTGAATGAGCTGTCATCAAATATGAATGCTATATCAAATACTACACACTAATGAGACATGTTACCTTCTGGCCTCAAAAAGCTAAAGTCCAATGAGAAACCACTCTGGCTGTGCCGATCCCAGACATACGTAATCCTTATAGGTACACTGTACTGAAACACAATGGGGATTCTTTTTCGCCACAATGTTCGCCAGCAAATAACTTGGGGATCAGACCCAGTTGTTCCATTCACTTCTTCAATTATCAGCTGAAAACAGATACAGATATATACACAAGATGACTGTCAGTTGTAAGGAATTAGATTATTTTACATGAAAATATACATGTGTATTTCAGTACATTAATCTTATTCTGTGCATTCACTGGCTGCAAATTTCTAGTTGTTTGTCCAGTTCTGGATTTGAGTGTTGTTCCAGAACATGAATTCTAAGTGCACATCCATTGAATAGAGCTGGTGTATTTGTATGGAGACTGCTAGCTCCTTGCCTCTCAGACTGATGTACACATGGAAAGATACACACCTCATTAGACAACTTTTACAGCATGCTTCTTGGCGGCAGTGGGATCACCAGAACCCACACAAGGATTATATTGAACAAAATGCTGAATGTATTAATGTATTAACACATAAAATGAATATCAGGACAGAAGGATATGAAGGACTAGACTGTGAGCCCTTTGTGACATGTAATGGCACAACAGGGTGGTGATGGTGATGATGATATAGTAAATGTCCACAGACAATCAGCAAGTTAGTGACAAACTACTCTGGAAGACAATGTATTATAGAAGAATGATGAGAATACAATGAACACAATAAAAAGGCATAATGAAGATTCCTGAAAAAAAAAAAACACACAAAAAGAACTGATTACTCACTTCAGAAGTGGACAATCCACTTCTTGGGGCAGAACGGGAGTACACTGTGACAGTGCGAAGGTTAGAAGAAGAGAGGCAGACCAAGAAAGAGAGAGATGAACAGTTTGGCACAATGCCATGGAAGAGCATCTCTATCAGAAATGACTGATAGAACACAAACAGAAGGCCTCAGAATGACATGTTTACTAAAGACATAAATAATGGACATTAAGAAGAATTTAAAAAATCAAACTCGGTAAGAAATTAAGGTTACTTTACAGTTAATAGAAATGTGTGGTAAATTTGATAGTAAAAATAAAGTACTGTAACACTTGAAAAACATTACAGTCTGTGTGACTTCAGGTTTTCACATGATCTGGTTCACACTTTAAAAGTTCAAGAGTAAGGAATAAATAATTTTAAAATAAACCAGAAAATATGTTGGTTTAATGATCCAGAAACAAAGATAATATGTTTCATTCTGAAAGTATTACGCCCACATGCTGTTATAGTGTTTCATACTGATGGTTGTGGGGAAATGACTGAACCACACGTACCATCTGTTACACTGTTTCATACTGACAGTTGTGGGGACATAACTGAACCACACATACCACCTGTTAAAGTGTTTCATATGATAGTTGTGGATCAGACCCTAATGAACCACACACACCTAGTGCTATTGTTTTATACTGAATGTTATAGGGACATGTCTGTGGTAGAACTATCACTGATAGTGACTGCTATACAATTACAGTTTAATTCTCTCTCCCTAAAACAACTTTCTTCAGTATAGCAACATAGTGTTAGTGTGTGCAGCGCATACAACATACATATACACAAACCTCCCCCCCCCCCCCCCCCCCCCAAAAAGTATTATATTGTAAACAACATTAATATTCTAGGGGAATATGATGTTAAGAAAGAATAAACAAAATTAGGGAAAAACGTTTTAAATTTCTTCTTTTTCATCAGCTTTTTGAACCCTTGAGGTTCACCGCTGCAGGCATCACCCGCCTCCACTCATATCTCTTGTTGGCCTTCTCTTTCCAGTTGGCAACACTAAGTGTTTTTATGTCTGTTTGGACGTTATCTCTCTGTCGTCTTCTTGGTCTACCTCATGGCATATGACCATTCAGCTACCTTTTGTATACAGTTTTTACTTCTGTCATCTAAAATTCTCTCAATATACCCCAGCCATTTCAGTCTATTAACTTAGTTAGCTCTCATGATGTCAGTGATCAGTGGCGATTTAAACAAGATTATGAATTTCATTGCCACTTCTCACTCTCCATTTCCTACTGTTTGCATCTTTGACTGGTCCAAAGATTCGTCATAAGACTGTTTTCTAAAATTTGTAATAAGGCTTCATCTCTTTTAGTTGTGCTTCAAGTTTCAGAAGCACATAATAAGTCTAGTCTTATCAACATTTTATATATTTTGATCTTTGTGTTGCGAGAATAGAGACTTTGACTTTAGCAGATGTTGAAGGGCATAGTATACTTTATTTCCAGATTGTATTCTAGATTGTATTTCTTCTCTCAGCATGTTGGAGCAGTTGAAGTTTGCACCCAGGTACTTATATGTTTCCATTCATTTGATTTTCATATTATCAATTTGTATGCGGCCAGGAGTTTATATCCTTTTCCCGTCTTGGTATTATCATGTATTCTGTCTTATCTTGAGTGACAACTAGTCCCATTCTGTGAGGTAACTTTTTTTTTAAAATCAAGTCAATGTTTTTTACAGTCTCCAGTTTATTTTCTCTAATGAAATAAATGTCATCTGCATAACCAAGTATTCTTGTAGTTTCTCCTACAGTACAATCTTGTTTAAATTTTCTTATAATTTTTTTCAGGGCCAAGTTGAAAAGTCTTGGGGAGAAAAAAAAAGGGGGAAGGGGGGGGGGAAGGGGGGGGGGGGGGGGCGACAGAGCATCAATGTGCTTTAATCCATACATCTAAAAAGTGTCTTATTTTTTGCCTTTATATATTACAAGTGTCTTCCACATATAGTTTGGTCATGGTGATTAACTGCTTTGGTTTTCCAAAGTCCTTCATCGCATTTCATAAACTGTTTTTATGTACACTATAATAGGCCTTTTTTTAAATCCACAAAAACATTTTCTACATCTCTTCTATATTACCAGTTGTGTTCTGTTATTTGCCATACCATTAACATCTGATCTACTGTTGATCTGTTCTGTCGGAAACCCACTGGGCAATCTCCAATGTTTTCAATGTATGGTTTTAGCCTGTTTAGCGGTACCACTGATAGTTTCTTAAATTGAAAATTTACATTCTCAAAATCTCTACCTGACTATGTAATTCCATAAAACATATTCCAGAACAAATATTAGTTTTTTTTTAACTATTTATTTCAATATTGTGGACAACTGTTTTATATAAATGCACCTCAATGATTTAATTTATATATTTTTGGATGTTGGCTATTTTTATATAATCAAGTGTTCTTTGAGTGCATTTCATCCCTACTAGCTAGTATGGGGAAAGAGGGTGGGGGAAGGGGGTATAACTGCTAAGCTGTGAGCTGTGCAATCTGGATTGTGTAAGCACAGGGGAGTCTAGATTGTTAGTAATGACCTACTGACATGTCACATGTGGCACATTTCATATCAAGCTGGTGAATTTGTCAGAATTACATTTTACAAATTAAAAATAAACTAAAACCAGCTGGGGGAAAAGAGAATGACGTGGGTTGGTAAGGGAGGAGGCGTTGTGCGGAGAGAGATAACAATACAAACTAAGAAATATGACTGTGAGAGGGTTAACAATTGTGTTTTGAGGCTTATTTAATGTTCTTATATAGATTTTCCATGTTTTTTTATTTTTTTTTATTTTAATGTGGTCCATTGTACGACACTCGTTTAACAAATAAACAAACTAAAATTTTAAAAATTAGTGTATGCAAGACTAATAAGCTGTATTAATAAATAATAGTAGTAGGAGCAACTTCAGTAGCAGAAGTAGTGGCAGCAGCAACTTCAGTAACAGCAGCAGCAACTTCAGTAGCAGAAGTAGTGGCAGCAGCAACTTCAGTAGCAGAAGTAGATGCAGCAGCAACTTTAGTAGCAGAAGTAGTGGCAGCAGCAACTTCAGTAGCAGCAGTAGTGACAGCAGCAACTTCAGTAGCAGAAGTAGTGGCAGCAGCAACTTCAGTAGCAGAAGTAGTGGCAGCAGCAACTTCAGTAGCAGAAGTAGTGGCAGCAGCAACTTCAGTAGCAGAAGTAGTGGCAGCAGCAACTTCAGTAGCAGAAGTAGTGGCAGCAGCAACTTCAGTAGCAGCAGTAGTGACAGCAGCAACTTCAGTAGCAGAAGTAGTAGCAGCAGCAACTTCAGTAGCAGAAGTAGTGGCAGCAGCAACTTCAGTTGCAGAAGTAGTGGCAGCAGCAACTTTAGTAGCAGAAGTAGTGGCAGCAACAACTTCAGTAGCAGAAGTAGTGGCAGCAGCAACTTCAGTAGCAGAAGTAGTGGCAGCAACAACTTCAGTAGCAGAAGTAGTAGCAGCAGCAACTTCAGTAGCAGAAGTAGTGGCAGCAACAACTTCAGTAGCAGAAGTAAAGGCAGCGGCAACTTCAGTAGAAGCAGCAGCAACTTCAGTAGCAGAAGAAGTGGCAGCAGCAACTTTAGTAGCAGAAGTAGTGGCAGCAACTTCAGTAGCCGAAGTAGTGGCAGCAGCAACTTCAGTAGAAGCATCAGCAACTTCAGTAGCAGAAGTAGTGGCAGCAGCAACTTCAGTAGCAGAAGTAGTGGCAGCAGCAACTTTAGTAGCAGAAGTAGTGGCAGCAGCAACTTCAGTAGCAGAAGTAGTGGCAGCAGCAACTTCAGTAGCAGAGGTAGTGGCAGAGGCAACTTCAGTAGAAGCAGCAGCAACTTCAGTAGCAGAAGTAGTGGCAGCAATTTCAGTAGCAGAAGTAGTGGCAGCAGCAACTTCAGTAGCAGAAGTAGTGGCAGCAGCAACTTCAGTAGCAGAAGTAGTGGCAGCGGCAACTTCAGAAGAAGCAGCAGCAACTTCAGTAGCAGAAGTAGTGGCAGCAGCAACTTGAGTAGCAGAAGTAGTGGCAGCAACTTCAGTAGCAGAAGTAGTGGCAGCAGCAACTTCAGTAGCAGAAGTAGTGGCAGCAGCTATTTCAGCAGCAGAAGTAGTGGCAGAAGCAACTTCAGTAGCAGAAGTAGTGGCATCAGCAACTTCAGTAGCAGCAGTAGTGACAGCAGCAACTTCAGTAGCAGAAGTAGTAGCAGCAGCAACTTCAGTAGTAGAAGTAGTGGCAGCAGCAACTTCAGTTGCAGAAGCAGTGGCAGCAGCAACTTTAGTAGCAGAAGTAGTGGCAGCAACAACTTCAGTAGCAGAAGTAGTGGCAGCAGCAACTTCAGTAGCAGAAGTAGTGGCAGCAACAACTTCAGTAGCAGAAGTAGTAGCAGCAGCAACTTCAGTAGCAGAAGTAGTGGCAGCAACAACTTCAGTAGCAGAAGTAGTTGCAGCGGCAACTTCAGTAGCAGAAGTAGTGGCAGCAGCAACTTCAGTAGCAGAAGTAAAGGCAGCGGCAACTTCAGTAGAAGCAGCAGCAACTTCAGTAGCAGAAGAAGTGGCAGCAGCAACTTTAGTAGCAGAAGTAGTGGCAGCAACTTCAGTTGCAGAAGTAGTGGCAGCAGCAACTTCAGTAGAAGCATCAGCAACTTCAGTAGCAGAAGTAGTGGCAGCAGCAACTTCAGTAGCAGAAGTAGTGGCAGCAGCAACTTCAGTGGCAGAAGTAGTGGCAGCAGCAACTTCAGTAGCAGAAGTAGTGGCAGCAGCAACTTTAGTAGCAGAGGTAGTGGCAGCGGCAACTTCAGTAGAAGCAGCAGCAACTTCAGTAGCAGAAGTAGTGGCAGCAACTTCAGTAGCAGAAGTAGTGGCAGCAGCAACTTCAGTAGCAGAAGTAGTGGCAGCAGCAACTTCAGTAGCAGAATTAGTGGCAGCGGCAACTTCAGTAGAAGCAGCAGCAACTTTAGTAGCAGAAGTAGTGGCAGCATTAACTTGATTAGCAGAAGAAGTGGCAGCAACTTCAGTAGCAGAAGTAGTGGCAGCAGCAACTTCAGTAGCAGAAGTAGTGGCAGCAGCTATTTCAGCAGCAGAAGTAGTAGCAGCAGCAACTTCAGTAGCAGAAGTAGTGGCAGCAGCAACTTCAGTAGCAGAAGTAGTGGCAGCAGCAACTTCAGTAGCAGAAGTAGTGGCAGCGGCAACTTCAGTAGCAGAAGTAGTGGCAGCGGCAACTTCAGTAGCAGAAGTAGTAGCAGCAGCAACTTTAGTAGCAGAAGTAGTGACAGCAGCAACTTCAGTAGCAGAAGTAGTGGCAGCAGCAACTTCAGTAGCAGAAGTAGTGGCAGCAACAACTTCAGTAGCAGAAGTAGTGGCAGCAGCAACTTCAGTAGCAGAAGTAGTCGCAGCAGCAATTTCAGTAGCAGAAGTAGTGGCAGCAGTAACTTCAGTAGCAGAAGTAGTGGCAACAGCAACTTCAGAGCAGAAGTAGTGTCAGCGGCAGCAGAAATATTAGGGGTACTGGCAGTTGTAGCAGTAGAAAGGAGCAAAGCAGTTAACCCACATAAATGGCTTTATTGTGTTTCATAATGTAATCCCTGCTACTGGGTATTAGGTTTGAACTGAGGTAACACTGATTCTGAAATCATTTATCTACACAGGTATCAAAAAGTCTTCAAAGTCTGCACAGAATATAATCCATTTTCCAAATGCAATCTATGGTGCTACTAAGGATTCACCGTAAAGACAGCATCACAGTAGATACTGCCTCTGGGGCATGAAGTGATACATGTTCACAAGCTCTATGACTCTACAGAGTATGTATGGTGACCAGTTCACCTTCGCCTCTCTTGTCATTCAGAAAATTATAAAAATTGTCTGCTTCCCATCTTTATTAGCCGGGGGTCAAACCCAGAGCCATAATGGTCATAAAAAACAACCTGCCATTTCTGAAGATTAAACCTGGGTATCTGTGTTAGCAAACAAGTGCACTAACCACTAGGATTTTGACTGTGGAACTGGCCAGATCACAGCAAGACATTTGCTGCAAGTAGCCTGCCAATCTACAGGGCAGGCAGGCCTATAACAGCCCCCAGGACAAACGAAATGCAGCTGTTTAGAAACTGAGGTTCTCTGCCCCAGTTATAAAATATATAATCAGGCTGAGGTAACTACAGTGATGCAGCTACCTTACTCTTGCTGATCAGCATCTAAGTAATGGATTCACATTCATTGAGGTTGATTGTCTTTGTAAATAGTCTGGACTCTGAAGTCAACCCAGCCTTAAATTAGAACCCAAAAGAAATTCTTTGAAGCAGTGGTGGCTGGTGTGATATCAGCATCACCAAACAAATACTGACTAGTCCACACAAACATATGGGTTTAGCACCACAAACCTGACGCATCAAAGAAAGGAGAAAGACCCTTTACTTATAATCACGCTGACATCTAAAGAATACTGAGAACAAGACAACAAGGAGAAGGAGATGCAACATGAAGATTCCAGTATCTTAAATCTTTCTGTCCCAAATAGTTTTTACATTAAATTTCTCTTTCTCAACAAGTTGATTTTAAAATCAATAAATACATGGCTGTGAAGGATTTTATCAAAGGTATAGTATAGTGGGACAGAAGAATCTAATCCACTAATTAAAATACAAAGGATTAGTCTGTGACAGTAAGAAGCGTAAGGTAAGCATAAAGTTGCAGCCATTACTGCACAACCTAAAGCATTACTGTTACTTGGTGCCAGTGTTTCAAGAAATGCTACAATCCTCCCTGTGAGATGTTTATCTTCTGCTACTCTTTCTAATCCAGACTTATAATGGCTCCTGTACGGCCAGCCATCCGTTATATCAGCGGCACTAAAGTCTGCTGGTGGCACATGCCAGATTTTGTAGAGAGTGGCAGGCGTCTAGCAATTATCTCACACCTCATTTAAGGGTAACTTTACTATGAAAAAAGGTCAGGGGACAGGTAATCCTGTGGCAGATACCTGCCAGATTATTATTACCAGATCCCTTCCTTGTCTGTCCCAAAATACACACATGCAAAGACTGACTGGGTCCACACTGCTAACATCTGTGACAGGTAAGAAATTCATTCTTCAATGGGGATTCAACCTGGACAGGCCACATACACTCATCACTGCGCTACCAATGGTAATATATAATCAGCCATTGTAAGGTCTTCTGTAACAAATAATTTCTGCTTCTTTAGTTTCTTCTTGATGTTACATGATGTAATAGTAGTAACCATTTTTTTTTTTTAATTTTTATTTTAGTCTCCAGAGAAATTCGAGCATTTGATCACTGAGCTGGCTGCCCATGGAGCAGGTAACCTACCTACAATCGGTGGACACCTATTACAGAATAAGAAAAACCAAACACAGCGAAACCGCCTACACATGGAGTCTCAAACATTAAACAAGTAAATCAGAAATACAGCTTATTTTATGGTATGAGCCATCTGTTAGTGTGTGCATGTGTTTGCGCGCATGTGTGCGTGTATATGTGTGTGTATGTATGTGTTTTGTGTGTGTGTGCAAACTTTATTACGTAACTGCTAAAAGAAAAAATTATCACTGACTTGAGTAAATCAAATTTTTTGGTGGGTTGGGGGGCGCAGCAGATTTTGAAAACTTATTCAACAGATTATGTAACACTGCTCTAATGATATAAAGCAGTGTTGGCCAAAAAAAAAAAAAAAACTTATTTTTCCAAACTCACTAAATACTGGGACTGTAGGTGCTATGCTACGTAAAAAGTAAGATATTTATTAACAAAGTCAATAAACAGAGTACATCAAAACTCTATTAACAGATACAGGTTATATAAAAGATCAACACAACATCCAATACTCCCACAAAATTCAAACAAACAGATCTTAAAAACTGTCACAACAGACCAATACACTGAGAAAACAGACCAACAAAACTTACAACAGATTAGCACATCTGAGAAAACCTACTAACATATTTAACACAACAGATCAACCAAGTTGAGACAACAGACTAAAAAAAAATGACATCAACATATCTGACACACACTGACCAATACAATCGACACAACAGACCAACACAATTGAAAAAAAAAAGACCAACAAAATGGAAAGAACAGACCAACAAAATCAATACAAAAGGTCAACAAAACTGAAACAACCAAACACTAAAACCGAAACAACAGACCAACAAAACTGATACAATAGACCAACAAAACTGACACAATAGACCAACAAAACTGATACAATAGACCAACAAAACTGATACAATAGACCAACAAAACTGACACAATAGACCAACAAAACTGATACAATAGACCAACAAAACTGATACAATAGACCAACAAAACTGAAACAACCAAACACTAAAACCAAAACAACAGACCAACAAAACTGACACAATAGACCAACAAAACTGACACAATAGACCAACAAAACTGACACAATAGACCATCAAAACTGACACAATAGACCAACAAAACTGACACAATAGACCAACAAAACTGATACAATAGACCAACAAAACTGAAACAACCAAACACTAAAACCAAAACAATAGACCAACAAAACTGACACAATAGACCAACAAAACTGACACAATAGACCAACAAAACTGACACAATAGACCAACAAAACTGACACAATAGACCAACAAAACTGACACAATAGACCAACAAAACTGATACAATAGACCAACAAAACTGAAACAACCAAACACTAAAACCAAAACAACAGACGAACAAAACTGACACAATAGACCAACAAAACTGACACAATAGACCAACAAAACTGATACAATAGACCAACAAAACTGACACAATAGACCAACAAAACTGATACAATAGACCAACAAAACTGAAACAACCAAACACTAAAACCAAAACAACAGACCAACAAAACTGACACAACAGACCAACAAAACTGACACAATAGACCAACAAAACTGATACTATAGACCAACAAAACTGACACAATAGACCAACAAAACTGACACAATAGACCAACAAAACTGATACAATAGACCAACAAAACTGAAACAACCAAACACTAAAACCAAAACAACAGACGAACAAAATTGACACAATAGACCAACAAAACTGATACAATAGACCAACAAAACTGATACAATAGACCAACAAAACTGACACAATAGACCAACAAAACTGATACAATAGACCAACAAAACTGAAACAACCAAACACTAAAACCAAAACAACAGACCAACAAAACTGACACAACAGACCAACAAAACTGACACAATAGACCAACAAAACTGATACTATAGACCAACAAAACTGACACAATAGACCAACAAAACTGACACAATAGACCAACAAAACTGACACAATAGACCAACAAAACTGATACAAAAGACCAACAAAACTGACACAACGCAAGTAAGTAAAGTGACAGAAAGGGTCAAAAAGCTGGCAGAACAGACAAACAAAACATACACAACAGATCAGCAAAACTAACACAGCCAAAGACAACTTACACTAGACAACACACGCTGTAACACAGATCCTGAACTGCACAGTCATCGGTAGACAGTCCAGGATAACTGCAAGCTGATGAAGCTGCTGGCCAAGTAGAGTATAGCCACAGATGTGACCTTGATGTTTAGCTCTGATAACCCAGCACTTACTAGAACAACAATCTAGTGCAGGTTTCCTCCAGATTATATGAATTGGGGTCAGATTACAAATAAGCTGAAGGTGAATCATCGCAGCTGGGCTGGTGTCTGTAACTCAACGGATCCTTAAGTGCAGTATTTTTTGATTTGTTTTGTTTTGGTATAGCAGGAGAGATCAGTTGCTCCCCCCCCCCCCCCTTTCCCCATGTCACTGTGACGTCTGAGCAAAACATCACCTTGGTAATAATAATGTGACCTGCCAGCTTGTCTGCTACATTCGTACGTCTACTGAGCTTCGTGCTGACTAAAGAGGAATCGTGTAGGATTAGAAGTTCTATCACAAACAAGAAGCGGAAGTTGAAGAGGACGAAACAGAGGAGTGTAGAAAGGGCGAGGAAAGAAGAAGATGAGGAATGGAGGAGAGGACCCTTTTCCCCGCCTTCAGGCGTATTGGGAATTTGGGCCAAACGTAAACAACATACATCGGTCAGTGGGTGATGTGGTCAACAACAGGACAGCCGCCATGTAAGGCTGGGTCTACCTGGCAGCCAGGGTATACCTGGGAGGCTGGGTCTACCTGGCAGCCAGGGTATACCTGGGAAGCTGGGTCTACCTGGCAGCCAGGGTAAACCTGGGAGGCTGGGTCTACCTGGCAGCCAGGGTATACCTGGGAGGCTGGGTCTACCTGGCAGCCAGGGTATACCTGGGAGGCTGGGTCTACCTGGCAGCCAGGGTATACCTGGGAGGCTGGGTCTACCTGGCAGCCAGGGTAAACCTGGGAGGCTGGGTCTACCTGGCAGCCAGGGTATACCTGGGAGGCTGGGTCTACCTGGCAGCCAGGGTATACCTGGGAGGCTGGGTCTACCTGGCAGCCAGGGTAAACCTGGGAGGCTGGGTCTACCTGGCAGCCAGGGTATACCTGGGAGGCTGGGTCTACCTGGCAGCCAGGGTATACCTGGGAGGCTGGGTCTACCTGGCAGCCAGGGTATACCTGGGAGGCTGGGTCTACCTGGCAGCCAGGGTATACCTTGGAGGCTGGGTCTACCTGGCAGCCAGGGTATACCTGGGAGGCTGGGTCTACCTGGGAGTCTAGGTCTACCTGGGAGGCTGGGTCTACCTAGCAGCCAGGGTATACCTGGGAGGCTGGGTCTATCTGGCAGCCAGGGTATACCTGGGAGGCTGGGTCTACCTGGCAGCCAGAGTATACCTGGGAAGCTGGGTCTACCTGGGAGCTAGGGTATACCTGGGAGGCTAGGTCTACCTGGCAGCCAGGGTATACCTGGGAGGCTGGGTCTACCTAGCAGCCAGGGTATAGCTGGATCTACCTGGCAGCCAGGGTATACCTGGGAGGCTGGGTCTACCTGGCAGCCAGGGTATACCTGGGAGGCTGGGTCTACCTGGCAGCCAGAGTATACCTGGGAAGCTGGGTCTACCTGGGAGCCAGGGTATACCTGGGAGGCTGGGTCTAACTGGCAGCCAGGGTATACCTGGGAGGCTGGGTCTACCTGGCAGCCAGGCTGATTTTTGAAGGTAAAATAAAGTACCGCTTCTACTAGATCTGAACCTACAGTGAATCACCTGAAGAAGACGAATCAAATAAGCAGATAATAAAGAACAAGAAGATGCAAGGGGGAGGAGAAGGAGCAGAAGAAGAAGAGGGGGAAGAGGGAAAGGAGAAGGAGCAGAAGAAAGAGAAGAGGAAGATGGGGAAGAGGAGGAGGCAAAACGTGGAGAAAGAAACATTTAGTGCCATTTAGAGTATCGTTTAAAGTTTTAATGTTTCAGAAAGCGGTTGACTTTGGGGTTCTAGATTCAGTATGTATTTACTTTATATCCTGATAAAACTAGGTCAGTTTAGCTGTGATGAGACGTGTGATGATCAAACTTTAGTATCTTATTGCGGCTCAGCGCAGCTTCAATGAAATGACTGAGTCCAACCATATAACCTACAACAGTGTACAAACTTAACATTTATCAAGTAACTGCTGTAAAAAAAAAATTAGAAGACGGTTAGCCTTCCAAGACTTACGACCCCTTACACAGTATTAACTAAAGCTAAGAATACAGCGCCTGTGCTGGGTTGTGAACACAGTTTCACAATTCTAACATACAAGGTTCAACGTCAGCTGCAGGCGATCTGATAGCAGACCAGCATGTGCGGCCTTGGAAAAGAGTACAATCTTTAGGCCGCTCGTTAAGTAATAATTAGCAAGCTGCTGAACTGGCTAGTAAATCCAGGCAACAACCAATAAATGGTGAAGTAGGTGTTGTGACCTTCTGTAAAGAACATGACAACTCCTCCCCCTTGCCTATCATTCGGTGCTAATTCCTCTTTTACCGCTTCGATCGTCGAAGATAAATATGTGCTAAGTAACTCACCATCTGTTTATTAGTCACTCCTTTGCAGGGTTGCCGGTGTGTTGGGAAATGAGCAGGCAGCAGACTGGCCACAAGGTGGTGAACTGATGTATGACAAGCCATTGTGAGGGCTGTTTGGGAACTAGTAAAGTATGGAGGCGTGCGTAAATAGATCATTACGATCTGAAGAGAATGGCGCTGCGAGGAGTTACCAGGGGATTTGGCATACGCTTAACACTCGGGGAAGGTTAAAAGGGATATAAAATCAGACGGTTACTGGTTCTATCAGAATTGGAACTCTTTGCTGGCTGCTGAAGATGGGGACGGAGCACTTATGGGAGTGTCCCGAGTTCTGTGATGTCGATTCTTAATTCAAAATTCTTTTGCCTGTGTCATTCTTGTTACGGTATTCCCATGTCTTACTTAAACTTAGTCTGTCCAAATGGTTATTAGTTTTAACTTAGTTTAGTTGAAGCAAATGTTACTACTATAAACTAGTAACTTCTTCGGACAGAACGGGGTAAAGTAACACTGTTCAAAGAATAAACAAACCGTAATCATTACCTGTAAACTGCAGTTGTGAGTGAACACAGCAGGCTCTGTGTGAACATCAAGCCTGTCTATAGATTCTGAAGGCGTCAGTCCAGAGTAGCTGTTGTTTTGTACTCCAGGAGAGTTTGAATTCTTATTAAGGAAAGATGTATTGCTTTTATCTGTGTCCTTACTTAACTGCTCATGTTCAATGTGCTCCGGTGAGGTTTTCTGTGGGGAAAGTTCTCTCGTATGGCTACTGTTACTGTCAGCACCAGTGAATATACTGCCGGTGTCTGTTCTATTGTCGTCTGCACTCTCGGGGTGAACGCCGTCTCCACTACTGTGGGCCACCAAGGTTGACAAGAGTTGATCGCGGTAATACGACGAAGAGCTGGTTGCATTCACGTCATGCTTGTGGTTATCGCGGACAGATGAGACCGGATGAGGAGCCTTGGTGAGCGTAGATTGGCTGGTGTGTGAGGTGATGGTTGCCGCCTGCTGGAGTTGTTGACGCAGCACACCAGTCTCCACTGGCATGTCAGACTGACTGCGGATGTCTGTGAAGTTGAGCAAGATGAAGCGGCTACTCGGAGCCTGGATGATGTACTCACACCGTGAGAAGCCCTGATGTTGATATGTAGATGACTCTACCTCCAACGACTGGCTGGAATCAGTCAGATTGAACTGGCATTTGCCTGCAGACGATTTATAAAAGGCATTCACAAATAATCAAGTGAGACGAATGTTTTTATTAGAAAACATGAATCTTCACATGTATGTTGACCGGCCTGCCTGTACCTGTCCATGACAACCCTAACATGGCTGTTTACCTGTCCATGACAACCATAACATAGCTGTTTACCTATCGCTGACAACCCTAACATAGCTGTTTACCTGTCCATGACAACCATAACATAGCTGTTTACCTGTCCATGACAACCATAACATAGCTGTTTACCTGTCCATGACAACCATAACATAGCTGTTTACCTGTCCATGACAACCATAACATAGCTGTATACCTGTCCCTGACAACCCTAATACAGCTGTATATCTGTCCATGACAACCCTAACATAGCTGTTTACCTGTCGCTGACAACCCTAACATAGCTGTATACCTGTCCCTGACAACCCTAACACAGCTGTATATCTGTCCATGACAACCCTAACATAGCTGTATACCTGTCCCTGACAACACTAACATAGCTATATACCTGTCCCTGACAACACTAACATAGCTGTATACCTGTCCCTGACAACCCTAACATAGCTGTATACCTGTCCCTGACAACCCTAACATAGCTGTTTACCTGTCCCTGACAACCCTAACATACATGTATACCTGTACAGAAAGTCTATGACTTTAACAAGCCGATATGCTTGCAAATAAAGTCACTGTGGAAGGCGGACGAGCCATAGACCAGGCAGATATTCTATGTCTGTCAAAACCACAACTGTGAACTGAGCAACACTTCCATGAAACCGACTCATGACCTTCAGAGACAAATGACCTGACCGTTTCACCAAATAGGTCTCACAAGGGACATTGGTTTGAAGATTTCAGTCAGATAATAACTATGGTCCCAATCCTACACAACAATAACAATTAAACACAACATTAATATAAAATGAGCTCTACACAACAATAACAATTAAACACAACAATAATATAAAATGAGCTCTACACAACAATAACAATTAAACACAACATGATATAAAATGAGCTCTACACAACAATAACAATTAAACAAAACATGATATAAAATGAGCTCTACACAACAATAACAATTAAACACAACATGATATAAAATGAGCTCTACACAACAATAACAATTAAACAAAACATGATATAAAATGAGCTCTACACAACAATAACAATTAAACACAACATAATATAAAATGAGCTCTACACAACAATAACAATTAAACACAACATGATAAAAAGAGCTCTACACAACAATAACAATTAAACACAACATGATATAAAATGAGCTCTACACAACAATAACAATTAAACACAAGGTGATATAAAATGAGCTCTACACAACAATAACAATTAAACACAGCATGATATAAAATGAGCTCTACACAACAATAACAATTAAACACAACATGATATAAAATGAGCTCTACACAACAATAACAATTAAACAGAACATGATATAAAATGAGCTCTACACAACAATAACAATTAAACACAACATGATATAAAATGAGCTCTACACAACAATACCAATTAAACACAACATGATATAAAATGAGCTCTACACAACAATAACAATTAAACACAACATTTATATAAAATGAGCCCTACACAACAATAACAATTAAACACAACACTGATATAAAATGAACTCTACACAACAATAACAATTAAACACAACATTTATATAAAATGAGCCCTACACAACAATAACAATTAAACACAACACTGATATAAAATGAACTCTACACAACAATAACAATGAAACACAACAGTGATCAAAAGTGAAGCACATCAGCAATGACTAAGCCACAGACACAATCTAATGGCGTTCAAACCAAAAGCAAGCCATACACAGCGTGGCAACAGCAAGTGACAGCTCGGGGTCGTATGTTTCCTGTGGACACTAGCAGCCCTAGTGAAAAACCAGACTGCCCTGTCTCATTTACTCAAGAAACCATGGCACTGTATGTTGTCGAACCTTCAACAAATAACAGCTACTCTAAACTACTCACTCCTACATACATGCATTCTTCATTACAAAACTGGACCCACTATCTAAATGCATTACATTTTCTTTTTAAAAAACGAAGTTAATTTGTTTATTCAGACTACTTCCTACAGACAGTCAAGCCTCCTCCCACACAGCTTGACAAGACCGGTCGTTTTATATGACTGTGAAACTTGGAGTACAATTAAAGGAGATACAGCCTTATTACAGGTTTTTGAAAACAGAGTCTTACGAAGAATTTTTGGACCCATCAAACATGCAAACAGCGTGAGAAGCAACAATGAAATTCATGATATGTTTAAATCACCACTGATAACTGGCATTATGAGAGCTAATAGACTGAAAAGGAGGAGGAGGAGGAGGAAGAAGAAGGAGAAACAGGAGAAGGAGGAGGAGAAGAAGAAGAAGAAGAAGAAGCAGGAGAAGGAGAAGAAGGAGGAGGAGAAGAAGAAAAAGAAGAAGAAGAAGAAGAAGAAGAAGAAGAAGAAGAAGAAGAAGAAGAAGAAGAAGAAGAAGAAGAAGAAGAAGAAGAAGAAGAAGAAGAAGAAGAAGAAGAAGAAGAAGAAGAAGAAGAAGGAGAGCAGAAGAAGAAGAAGAAGAAGAAGAAGAAGAAGAAGAAGAAGAAGAAGAAGAAGAAGAAGAAGAAGAAGAAGAAGAAGAAGAAGAAGAAGAAGAAGAAGAAGAAGAAGAAGAAGAAGAAGAAGAAGAAGAAGAAGAAGAAGAAGAAGAAGAAGAAGAAGAAGAAGAAGAAGAAGAAGAAGAAGAAGAAGAAGAAGAAGAAGAAGAAGAAGAAGAAAGAAGAAGAAGAAGAAGAAGAAGAAGAAGAAGAAGAAGAAGAAGAAGAAGAAGAAGAAGAAGAAGAGAAGAAGAAGAAGAAGAAGAAGAAGAAGAAGAAGAAGAAGAAGAAGAAGAAGAAGAAGAAGAAGAAGAAGAAGAAGAAGAAGAAGAAGAAGAAGAAGAAGAAGAAGAAGAAGAAGAAGAAGAAGAAAGAAGAAGAAGAAGAAGAAGAAGAAGAAGAAGAAGAAGAAGAAGAAGAAGAAGAAGAAGAAGAAGAAGAAGAAGAAGAAGAAGAAGAAGAAGAAGAAGAAGAAGAAGAAGAAGAAGAAGAAGAAGAAGAAGAAGAAGAAGAAGAAGAAGAAGAAGAAGAAGAAGAAGAAGAAGAAGAAGAAGAAGAAGAAGAAGAAGAAGAAGAAGAAGAAGAAGAAGAAGAAGAAGAAGAGAAGAAGAAGAAGAAGAAGAAGAAGAAGAAGAAGAAGAAGAAGAAGAAGAAGAAGAAGAAGAAGAAGAAGAGGAAGAGGAAGAAGAAGAAGAAGAAGAAGAAGAAGAAGAAGAAGAAGAAGAAGAGGAAGAGGAAGAAGAAGAAGAAGAAGAAGAAGAAGAAGAAGAAGAAGAAGTGCCAGCCAGCTATGGGATTTTCTGCTCGTTTCTTCTCAAGACGTGTACAATATAGCGCCATCGTCTTGTCTTGATAACTGTTGTTACCAGCAGTTGCCCAGACATTTCTCTGATTTCTTTATCCTTCTTGAATTCGTCCTATTTTATGTCCATCATTTTCTTCTGGCTTTTGTTTTCTGTGAATGCATTTAACCTTTTCCCCTGTATTTTATTTTTCTCCACTTGTCACTGGATTATGTTCAAACTGAAAATACACAATTTTGTTTTAAAATTTTACAATTCAAGAGTTTTAAATTTTATCCAGGCTTTTAAAACCTGCGGATGCCTTGCCAATGAGTGTCATAATTTGATTCTTTGTATTTCTTTGACTATCAAACTTGCTACCTAAATAAGTAAATTGATCTGTTACTTTATTTCCTATTGTCACTAGTGCTACCTCTGCTCTCAATAAATTTGTCTCTTTATAAGACACGTGCTAAAGCCTGTTTTCCTGTGCGTGAGCAGAACAACAGTATCAGCAAAATCGAGATCTTCCATAATATAAATCCACAAAGTAAATGCCGGTGTTTACATCACAACATCCCCCCCCCCCCCCCCACACACAGTCAGTGTTTATGCCAAATAAGAGAGAGAATGAATTCATCCTGCTTCTCTCCAGTTTCAAACTGCAATACAGTCACTTAAACCATCAACTGTTCACACTGTCCACTCTGAACCTACATATAATGCTTAATATAATTTTTTATTTTCACTGGTATATACACTGCTCTAAAATAAGTCTCAGGTACTCTTATTCTTTTAAACAAATCTTTCTCTCGGTTGATGGTTACATCGTCTACTGCCTTGAGCATTTATGCAGTAATATCATCATCACCCGCCGCTGCCTTACTGCCTGCTCAATGAACTGACTGCCTCCATGATTTCCATATAATTTATCTGACGTATTTCTACCGATAACACGGACATTAGACGATAGTTCACAGCAGCGACGTACCTAACACCTGAACGATAGCTGCATTGACAGTCATCAACACTAGCTGGCTGGCGGGTGGGGATAAAGAAAAGTAGTCACCTTTATGCACTGTTCTAGTTGAACAGGGCTGGGCAATCATAATGACACTAACAATTAAACAAACAGTACACAATTTATTGCCTGGTATAACCGCTGTAACTCGTCGCCTGACGCCGCATCTAGTCGCCTGACGCTGCATCTAGTCGCCTGACGCCGCATCTAGTCGCCTGACGCTGCATCTAGTCGCCTGACGCCGCATCTAGTCGCCTGACGCCGCATCTAGTCGCCTGACGCTGCATCTAGTCATTTGACGCTGCATCTAGTCACTTCACGCTGAACTAGACATTTGACGCTGCATCTAGTCATTTGACGCTGTATCTAGTCACTTGACGTCACATCTAGTCACTTGACGCTGCATCTAGTCACTTGACGCTGCATCTAGTCACTTGACGCTGCATCTAGTCACTTGACGCTGCATCTAGTCACCTGACGCCACATCTAGTCACTTGACGCCACATCTAGCCACTTGACGCCACATCTAGTCACTTGACGCCACATCCAGCCACTTGACGCCACATCTAGTCACTTGACGCCACATCTAGTAGCCTGACGCCACATCTAGTCGCCTGACGTCGTATCTAGTCACATACAGCGCAATATGCCAGGCAATAAAATGTGCAATACATTGTTTGTTCCCTCGTTATTTAAATTCATAAGGAAAAACACGTTTTAAAACTGACGGAACAAACATATCTAGGTTCTAATTAGATCTGGAGAATCATATCCCTTATCTTCACTGGGTCAGAATACTCTAAAAGTTCAGACTTCCAGATAAAAGAATAAAGACAAGATATAGCCAGCAAACGGCCAGGCAACATAGAAGTGGCGGAAATAAAGAAGACGAGAGGCTAAGCAATTACAGATAAACTGGTGATAAACAGATAATGTACACAAAACTCTTTTAAACTTGTGACAACGAAACCAGGTAGATAACATGAAAATCTTGAATGAGAAGAAGCATGTACAGCTAAAAGTTTCAAGAAACGTAATCTGCTTTCATGAATGAACAGCACGTCTATGCAACGCACTTCATTCAACCCATGTTAGGTCTCTTGTTTTAACTTCAGATCTTTTCATGTGTAGCGCCCAAGTTGGTAGTTGTTCAAGCTGTATTCTTACTTAATGACCAAACCATCTTATCTTGTTTCTCAATGAATGTGCTGCATTGTGTCGGTTAATTACTGAGGGAGACAAAATCCGTCTCAATGCACATTTGAACTCAAGGACTATTCTACATTTAACTTCTTTAACAGTAATTCATCTCCCTTCAACCGTTACTAAAGCACATACATTTTTGAACAGTTTGAGAGTGATTCCAATTACTCTGATACTGCAACTGGGAAAGCAGTTTGCTACAATACTATTTTCCACACAAAAATTAACAACCAAGATTTCTTTTTGTTTTTTTCTGACTGTCATGCAAATTACTATATGCGTGTATATGATGTATTTTAATTGCATTTCATGTTCTGTAGGGAAAAGTTCCTTCAACTGATCGTAGGTTGTTCACATTATGGTCACCATCGTAGATATAATCAGCAAAACCCAAATCTGGAAACTGCACAGAAAAACCTACTTTCGTTCCCTGAAACGAAGTACTGTAAACAACAGTACATTTGTCACTTTGACAAGCATTATTTTCAGAGTGCATTTTCAGCCTAAGCTTGTACATGTTCTTACCATGGCAGTGTCTCACTCGCAGAAACAAATGGAACACAACACAAACTAAACCAGCAAGTTCAATAAAGGATAAGAAAATGTGCACACATAAAACTAAATGTTTTACAAGTACTAATCAATCAAATCTCAAATCAGGAAGCACAAGTTCAATAAAGGAAAAGAAGATGTGCACACATAAAACTAAATGTTTTACAAGTACTAATCAATCAAATCTCAAATCAGGAAGCACAAGTTCAATAAAGGAAAAGAAGATGTGCACACATAAAACTAAATGTTTTACAAGTACTAATCAATCAAATCTCAAATCAGGAAGCACAAGTTCAATAAGGAAAAGAAGATGTGCACACATAAAACTAAATGTTTTACAAGTACTAATCAATCAAATCTCAAATCAGGAAGCACAAGTTCAATAAAGGAAAAGAAGATGTGCACACATAAAACTAAATGTTTTACAAGTACTAATCAATCAAATCTCAAATCAGAAAGCACAAGTTCAATAAAGGAAAAGAAGATGTGCACACATAAAACTAAATGTTTTACAAGTACTAATCAATCAAATCTCAAATCAGGAAGCACAAGTTCAAAAAAGAAAAAGAAGATGTGCACACATAAAACTAAATGTTTTACAAGTACTAATCAATCAAATCTCAAATCAGGAAGCACAAGTTCAATAAAGGAAAAGAAGATGTGCACACATAAAACTAAATGTTTTACAAGTACTAATCAATCAAATCTCAAATCAGGAAGCACAAGTTCAATAAAGGAAAAGAAGATGTGCACACATAAAACTAAATGTTTTACAAGTTACTAATCAATCAAATCTCAAATCAGGAAGCACAAGTTCAATAAAGGAAAAGAAGATGTGCACACATAAAACTAAATGTTTTACAAGTACTAATCAATCAAATCTCAAATCAGGAAGCACAAGTTCAATAAAGGAAAAGAAGATGTGCACACATAAAACTAAATGTTTTACAAGTACTAATCAATTAAATCTCAAATCAGGAAGCACAAGTTCAATAAAGGAAAAGAAGATGTGCACACATCAAACTAAATGTTTTACAAGTACTAATCAATCAAATCTCAAATCAGGAAGCACAAGTTCAATAAAGGAAAAGAAGATGTGCACACATAAAACTAAATGTTTTACAATTACTAATCAATCAAATCTCAAATCAGGAAGCACAAGTTCAATAAAGGAAAAGAAGATGTGCACACATAAAACTAAATGTTTTACAAGTACTAATCAATCAAATCTCAAATCAGGAAGCACAAGTTCAATAAAGGAAAAGAAGATGTGCACATATAAAACTAAATGTTTTACAAGTACTAATCAATCAAATCTCAAACCAACAATAAACACATGCTGAGAGTCCAAGTAACCATTCTGTTCTACAATCTATCTCCCTGTGGAGTACAGGCTCTCAACCAACTCCTATCCTTTGTTACAGCTCAATCTATGTCCTCCCTGTCTAATCATTCTCTTCTCCACGTTTCCTTTGGTCGGATTTGTTTTATATGCCCTGGTGGGTTCCAAAGCAAAGACATTCTAGTTACATTGTTCTCAGGTTTTCTCAAAGTGTGTCCTACCCAATGGCAGAATTTGTGTTTCACCTCTTGATGCACTGTTCATTTTCTCCTGAAACTCAAAATCAGTGATTCTATGATACTATTGAATTCCTTCTATTATGTGTAAGCACCAGTTAATTAACACTTATAGTTTATTGGTGACTGTTTGAGTTGTTCTCCATGTTTTTGCTCCACACAGCAGTACTGATTTGACATTAGAATTAAATTCGTATAAGTCAAAGGAAATAAAACTAACGTAGTTTAGTATTAGTTTTAATTTTCTTTGACTTACACAGATTTCCTAGTGCTATGAAAACTCCTCTTGCAAGTAACCTCTACTTTTGTGGAAATGTACTTATTGATATTAGATTCACTGTAGTCACCCCTACTGTAATCTTCAAATTAGTCTCACTCACGTTACCTTGCTAGTATCTATCACCATAGGTCACCTGCTTTATACTAAAACTCCAAGAAACATCTGCTGTTAGTACTCTGCATGAAGCATAACTCCAGTATCCTAGGTTTAACTGTTATGGCTCTTCACTGACAGAAAGTGCCCAAAAGAAGTTGAGGATACCACTGTTATGACTGTCCTTTGACGGTGGTGCTTAGAGTCATAACATCTTATTTATATGACTGTCTTATTGTGAACAAGATTACCCTTCACCTTTTATTCTTTTAAGTGTTGTTTTAAACTGGTAATGTTCATTTGTTCCTGCACTATTTAACCTTTCAACCTTGACGGACACAAACAGAGATGCAAGCATGTGATCAAGCCAAGACAACATCAGATACATCAGTGTTCTTCAAATTTTTGTTTTAAAGCAGCTTGTCAAAGTAGGGACAAAAATTGTCTGCAGACCATTTGACACCCCCCACCCCTTCCTCCCAAAATATCAAAAGCAGCTTATTTGTTAAAGCAGCTACCACACAATTACAAGTGTCAGCTCATCTGATATCAGCTGTTGATCAGAAGTTTAAAAGTCTTTGGAGAAATGAAGATCCAAAATCACGAAACCACTACACAGCAAGACAGAAATAGTTGGCAGGCCATCAGGACACTGATGGTCCACAGGCAACCTGCTGAATAATACCGATATACTGCACACATACAGAGAATACAAGTGCTTCTATACCATTAACTACTCATATCACTTCAAATTTTATGTTTGCCACTGTCCTTTTATCTGATAAATTTCCTTATTTTCTTCATTTCATAAATATAATTTTTTTTTTTAAACCAAAAACTTTAAACCTGGAGGAACTTCTAAGTCATCCATCAATAGGTTCTGATGTTATGTCATCTGTAACTTTTTACCAATAACACATGGATATTTTTACACAAATTCAGTGCACTATTATCAAATGTGTGAGACTATATATATTATATATATATACATAAACTACTTGACTGTCTGTTCAAATGTTACCTATGCAGTCCGGCAGGCAGAAAGATGAATGTTCAAGCCCACCAGGACCGCACAACAAGTGATAAACACCAGGTGACAAAACGTGCCATCATTCGCATGAGAATCTCTCACCCCCCCCCCCCCCCCCCCCTCACCCCCCCAAAGCAAGTCCCATAAATCCCATTCAATCTTTAGGTTATATCAGGGCCCCTGACAACAGCTGGAGTGGGGCTTGAAAATAACCCCCCCCCCCCCCCTTCCCCTTAAAAATTGTGTCCCATAATGGGACGGCCACAGATAAAGGCAGAAAGGATATTCCTTGATTTATAAAGGTTGCAGTGATTACAGATTTGAGGCTAGTGCTAAGGTTAGTATATTGTCATAGGTCCTACAGTGTTCACACAAACAAGAATACATATTTACCTTTAGTGTTATCAAAAGTGGAGTTCTTGTTCCTAGATTCTGTGTGAGCAGACAAAGTGGGTGCTGTCCTGGTGACAGTTCCTGTGGTGATGGAGGCTAGAGAAAGCAGCAAACAGATGCAGCAGTTACGAGCCAGTAGCCGAGCAGGGGAGATGCTCATCCTCTGTCACTCGGGTCATGAGTCCTGAATTGGTGACGCCTTCGCGTCCCACAAACCATGTACCACAGTATTGTTAACTATATGTTGCCACACATGAACAGTTTAATCATGCAGAAGTAATTCACCAAAGTCAGTCTGTCAGAGTTAAGTCTTTAGTGTCCTTAACCACATCCAAAAACAAAATGCAGAAACATAGTGACAAGTGGAAAATAATGACTTTCACACTGCACTGCCTGCAGCCTGTGTGGACACGGAAATAATAATCACTTGACACCAGGCTGATAATTCTTGTTTACATCATAAATATTCCTGCTCTATTTTCCCAGTGAACAGTCCAGTCCAGCAGTTGTGTAGCTTACGGCAGTCGGTGTAATTAACATCTCTTGATGCCAAAACCATGCCTCTGTGAATGTTCACTGAAGCACTTGCTATGTTTATATTAGTCAACAATCTACAGTTTCCAGATAAAACAGCTGGCCGAATGAGTTCCTTCACCACAGGAAAACAAATCTCTAGTCTCAGATGAAGTATTCTTTCAGCTGAATTTTACAGCACCAAGTGTTTGTCTGAGCCTCTGGACTGTTTCACTACAGAAGTATCTTCTCTTGCAGCTTATGGAAATCAAAATGCAAATAACAAAAATTTCTAGGAACAGGGTCAAAATTCTAATTCCTCGTTTGATGAATCAATGCCAAGGAAATGATTGTATTCTTTAAAATCACATGCAGCACAGGCACTATTCACAGAAACAAAACTGTATTTTCCAGAATCTGCCTTATGTGTCCAAGGAAAGCCAACATATGAAGCTGTTGTCATTTCGTCTTCTGTACATGTTTTTTTATCACAAATATACACCATCTGTACCTGAAACAGCAAGATGTAGACTATCAGAGGAACATCATTAATAATCATTTAGGTAAAACACACATACATCTCATTCACAATATTACAGAGACATCAGTGACTGGCCCAACGGTTTCCTTGTGCTGTAGAAAAAAGGGGTGGGAATAAGGTGTAAGGGGTGGTGGTATATAAAATCCTAATCCGCAAAGTCTGTAGAGACTGCTTTAGTCATGACGCCCTAATAATCGACAGAAATAATTGTGTTGATAAAACACAGACAAATCTAATTCACAATATATTACAGGAACACTGCCATTTTACAAACAATACTGACCTGTATACCGTACTATCCCTCTCAAATCTAACTATCAATAAAACTACAAGTACCATTCTGTCACCCTCTTCTCCTTCTTCAGCATTCCAAGCCATTGAGGTTCATTGCTGCAGATATTATGCGCCTCCATTCATCTCTCTAGTTTGCCTTCTCTTTCCAGGTTTTGACACCAAGTGTTTCCAGGTCTGTCTGGATATTATCTCTCCATCGTCTTCTTGGTCTGCCTCATGGTCTACGACCATTCAGCTCCCTTTACCTTTTTGTCATCTAACATTCTTTTGGACTGGAATTTTAGTTCCTCTTCTGCTTTGTTCACCGGCTGTAAGCTTCGGCGAAAACTCCTGGTTGTTTGTCCACTTAGACTTTGGTTTTGTGCCAGGGCCTGAATTTTACGTGTACATCCATTTTCCTGCTCGCTCTTATACTTTCTTTATTTCGTTGGTTCGTTATGCAGACAACAACAAAATGGTACCGACCCGCGGTACTTAGCACAGGAGTCAGACATTACCACATGTAAACTGCGACATCTGCAAACTGCATCAAGTCAAAGTGTAGACAACTCCAATAGAAGTGACTCAGGATTTCATCCCAGGGACTGCAGAAAACAATCTTGCACTGACAGGAATGAAGAAACAGCTACAAAACAGCAAAACAGCTACAAAACAGCAAAACAGCTACAAAAAACTGCGAAGGGAGAAGTAGGCAACAACAAATTTCTTGGTGAACTGATTTCAAAAATACACGTGGTAAAAAAAAGTATATCTTATGTCCACGAACTGTGAGCTACACAAGTACAGTTTGGATGTGTGTCCGCTAACTGAACTAACTAAATTAATTAACTACTATTTCAAAGCTAAATATTAAAATTAGTTGATCCGAGTATTATTTACAGGACGTCACAAAACTATACCAGCACCGCCTGGCTTTGTTCAACTAAGCCGCTGAATATTCATAATTTTGCCATTGCTCTCAAAGGTCGGCACTCATGTCATTGTCAAAATTAACATACAAGCTGTCTGCTGCCAAATCGTCTGCAGCATAATTACAACTGGGATGTTGGGGTCAGGAAACGGCATTCTAATTCCAATTATCGGTTGCCTTGCTTAATTAACTAGTATCTAACTAACTTAACTGAGGTGCAGAAGGCAGAAAACAATTAAGATGGGGGCGAAGGAGGTGAAAAGGGAAGAAAAAAAAGAAGACAAAGAAGAGGCAGGCAGAGGAGAAGGCGACGAAGAAAAAGAAGAAGACATGACTGGTAATTATGTCACACTTATTGTAATGACATCAGCTTTTCATTTACAACTGCGTAAATACCAGTTTTGATACAACTGCGTGTATACCAGTTTGTGTTAACTGAGATCTGTAGTACTCTAAAACAATAATATCCTGTTTAACCTATCCGGGTTACAACTGGGAGATATGGAGATTTTCTAATTCAGTTATAGACGTGTATTTTATCAATTCTTTTCCGCTATTTAATACTGCACAGTGAATAAGTAAAGGTCTCAATAATACGCCGATGGCGCATCGGGCATAGCAAGCTAGACTCAATCGGTCATCGATGGACGATTTGTTCAACATCAAACACAGGCTGCCTTTACTTTCTAGGACTTTACCTGGCACATATTTAAGGCTGGGTCGACCTGGGGGCCAAAGCTATGTTTGAAAGATGAAAAAAATTCGGCACCAAGCGGATTTGAACCCACGACCTTCGAAGCCGGAGGCGAGCGTCCAGCCCCTACACTACAGCGTATTAATTGCAGCAGACTGCAGGAGTATAGATTTACATTCAATATATTTTAGGTGTACTTTTCAAACGCTTAATAATTCAGTGGGGATATTTAAAGTGAACTGGCTTCACCATAATTGTATCTATAGATATATCAACAGCTAGCAGGCTAACCTTCCAAGCAGTTCCCTACAGCCATCTATTCCCGGCTGTAGGGATGGGGGAAGGACTGCGGATTGAACGATCTACTGCTGTACATGAGGAGATACAGAAATAGCCTGTACCAAACACGGGGAACTCAAACACTGAGCTCCACGTCGAATTACATGAACCAGTTTCAAGCCGCAAACAGGAAGACGGTGCTAAATACGCCGGGAGAATGTAGCCTAGCAGGTAACAACACTTTCCTGTAAGTCTGCAGCTGAAAGGGGAATAGCCACGGACGCTGTTACCAGAGACCTGGTTAGTAATGGCTTTAACTGCAAGGTCGCGCTGACCGGCACACTGCTAGGTCTTCGGGCCTAGATTGCAACAAACCTACGGTAAGCCCGCGCATGTTTGTGCTGGCAATATTCCCTGCACGTTCTCTACTGAAAGCTGCATGCAAGCGAAGTACGCCGGCTGCGTCACTCAGCAACTGAATGAAGGGCACGTCCCATCACTATTATGTGAATGTTTTGATAATGATAAGGCTAAAACAGAATTCCAGGATTTGCAAATGTTGCTTCTAAAATAAAAGTACTTCAATAGTGCTGTACTTTTTCCTTTACATTTCTTCTCAAATCGCAATTAGTCACGGGCCTATTATTCGTTCAAGTTCATTGTCTTTCCTACGTGAGTGGCAAATGGGAGATATGGCTCTAGACCCATATTCTTAGAGATCAAACGACACAGCGTAAATTTATGGTTGTTTTGTCTACTTAAGGACTTTGATCTTGTTATGGAACTTCAGTTTTGCGCACACGTCCATTTCGCAGGTTATGTATATGCAGATTGCTGGTTCCTCGCTCCTCAAGACATATGCACTCCATCTTCGAAATATGATACAGGGAGTCACGCTACAAAAATAGAATGAACACAGAGCAAGGGGACAACACGCAAGATATGGAGCGACAACATCAGAAGCAGCCTAGATTAAATGAACACCAACTTGTACAATGAATTAGAAAAAGAGCACAGACGTTCCTTACACCCCTTCCCCCCCCCCCCCCCTCTCGATGAGGTAAATGTTGGAAGAGAAGAAGACGATACATATATATATATATATATATATATATATATATATATATATATATATATATATGTAGTGTGTGTATATTAGTCTTGGTAATAAATGAACTGACCTTGCCACGCAGCTCTATGTGGCTCTTTATGTGCAGCAAGGTTTAGATTATCATAGGTAATTTAGAGAGATTAATGGAGTCAGTTAATGATTAGTGCACTACAGCAATGGTTCTCAAACTGGGTGCCGCGAGTGTATACCAGGGGTGCCGCGGAAATAATGAAAAATTCTCCAAATAGCTACTTTCATTGCATCAAATTTGCACTGAATCCCCCCCCCCCCCACCCCCAAATTCTTTTTCTCAGTATTCGAAGATTTGATGTTAGGTGTGCCGTGAATTTGTTTTTAGCCTGACAAGTGTGCCGCCGCGAAGAAAGTTTGATAACCGCTGCTCTACAGTACTGTACTATCTGTCACCTTGATTAATTACCTATTATTTAACTATAGTGCTCTATAGTTCTGCATTTGTGGCATACATTACAGGTTTCGTTCTGTATAGTAAAGCAAGACTATCAGAGCTGTAGTCTAATCAGTTTACGACTGCATGGTATTTTAAGTTTATCTGTTTTTTGTCTTTTAGGAGCATGGAACAACTTATATGAATGTCTATCCTTGAGGCTGTGGTCCCAATTGTGACGAGCTGGTCTGGACAGCTGTTTCTGCCCTTTTAAGTGTTGCTGTGTACTAGTAATATTATTATTATCAAATTTGTAAACATTTCTTTATTGCTTTCTGTTAGCCTTAATAATACTTAACTAATTAAGAAGTTAAAAGGCGAATGAGATGATGACTAGTGCAAGGAGTAACTCAAGAGTTACTTCCTTCTTTTTAAGGACTTCCTATTTCATTTTCAAACTAAACACATGGAAAGCTAGACGGTTCTCTGTCTGCTTATGACTCAACATAACCCACTGCAGTCACCATTGTGTGTTTGAATTCCCTACCAGGGATGAGTTAATAAAATTAGTTTAATTTGATTTATTGCTACTATTCCTCTGAATTAATTTTATCTGCTGAACTCTGAAATTTGATGCCCACATGGTGGGAGAAATCCTTGTGAATTCCCTTATCCATACTAACCACGTTTATGATCTATTATGTACATGTATGCAAAGATATGATCTATTTGATGATTGAAATAATGTTTATTTGATACTAGAAACGTGCATTAGTATTTTTAATTATTATAATTATATTAATTAAGTGAGAATTTATGTCCTCAAGTGAAATCTCGGCCGGTTCCGGTTTCCAGCATGGTGAGACAATTTAAAAAAGGAATGAAGTGTATATTCATTATACCTAATCCTTACTAAGTTGATTTTACCTCATGGTGATATAAGCTTGATAAATCACTGTATGGCTTTAATTTAGATTTAGTCCAAATAATTCTGAGACTGGTTTAAGAGCTTGAAAAGTGAATAACACAGTGGGGCTGAATTTAATATTCACACTGTCGGAGAAGAAGAAGAGAGATGTATGGCCCATACTTGTAATTATTATTGTTGTATATATATATTTCCCAATTACTACAATATATTTTAGTATCACAGCAGGTGGCCTTACAATTTTAATAATTATATTTCAACCCTCACAACTTCTAAACTCTGCTGACTAAGATTTTATCACACATGTGTGGATCTAGATTTACACTGGAGTGAGTGTTGTATACTTTATGTTAATACTGTGACAGATGGAAAGCCCACTGTCATCCATGATTGTATTATGACAGCTATTCCAGCACCCAGTTATATTGATGGAGATATATCAATCCCATTTATTTTTAAACTGTGCAAAGCACCTGTTATGAGTTTCTGGCCCATGTAAACTCACTCCCTGATTCTCATTCTTTGTTTATAGCCAACTTTTCTTGATTTTCGCCGCGGCACCCCTGGCATACGCACCCAGTTTGAGAACCCCTGCTGTAATGCCTCGGTCGAGTCAGCAGGCAAAGACCCTACCAGCAGCTGTGCCACTCAACCGGGTTGCAGTTTTCCCCGCTACGACAGACTTAGGCAACAGTAACTATTGTGTTAATAGTGAGAGTTATTTCAGTCCATCGCAATGTATGCAAAACAGGTGTGAGGTAACCACTATTCATATTCAGCTCGACCGCAAGTATTCGGCCGAATACCGAATAGTTATTAAGGCCACTATTCGGCTCCGAAGCTAATATTAGTTACTACCCGTGTGTCATGATGTTGATCTGTCGACTAAACTAAACTATCCTGTAATCTTCTAAAAATCAGGGACACACTCCAGCTAAGCACCTCTGACCTCTTAACATTTAAAGATAAATAATATATGCGTGTACATTTCAATATTAACAAAGCCCGCACCCCACCCCCACCCCACACTTCTTTTAAACTTTTCAAAACTACTGCTGACATTTCTGGACGAGACTTGTAGAGGCCGGTTTATTCAAAGATAGAAAGCCAAGGCTACAACTGTTACCATACAGAGACCAACTGTCAAATACTGGCCTAGAACTAGCGCCCAACTCCCCCTTTCCACGAATGTAAGAAGATAAAACCCTTATAAAACAGGAATTCTCCGTTGATAATAAATTTCCTATTATTTCCAACATTTCATAACATAATTATTTTTCAACTAGGAATATGGAGAATGACCAAAAAGGATGCACACAAACTGTCCACCTTCGACCACACATGTCTACGTAGAATTATCAAAATTTTCTGGCCAGATACAATCTCAAACACGAAACTACTCAAGCCACAAACCAAGAAACTTTAGACAGTATGATTACCAAGAGAAGATGGAAATGGCTTGGCCACGTTATGAGAATGACTTCTGATATACCTGCCAAACAGCTCTCACGTGGACACCAGAGGGAAAGAGAAAACAGGGGCGCCCAAAAACAACATGGAGATGAACGATGAAAAGTGACCTGAGTGCGGCATGGAAAACTGCACTAAAGATTGCACAGGACAGAAAAGCATGGACAGTCCTCTCTGAAGCCTCATGTGCCACTAGGTATAACGAGAACTGATGATGCTGCTGCTGCAACTAGGAATACGCCCATTGAGCGCCCCACTCCCATTTTCACTTGTGCCAAGAAAATTTGTTAGTGGAGGAAGAAAGTTGGGGAAGCAGCCCCCTTACCCAAAGTTTACTTTGTATTAGCGCTGCTGTCTAGCACCATGTTCTCCGTGCCCCACTGATATTAGAAATGTCCCCCAAAGCCATGTTCTCCGTGCCCCACTGATATTAGAAATGTCCCCCAAAAGCCATGTTCTCCGTGCCCCACTGATATTAGAAATGTCCCCCAAAGCCATGTTCCCCGTGCCCCACTGATATTAGAAATGTCCCCCAAAGCCATGTTCTCCGTGCCCCACTGATATTAGAAATGTCCCCCAAAAGCCATGTTCTCCGTGCCCCACTGATATTAGAAATGTCCCCCAAAGCTATGTTCCCCGTGCCCCACTGATATTAGAAATGTCCTCCAGAGCCATGTTCCCCGTGCCCCACTGATATTAGAAATGTCCTCCAGAGCCATGTTCCCCGTGCCCCACTGATATTAGAAATGTCCTCCAGAGCCATGTTTCCCGTGCCCCACTGATAAGAGAAGTGTCCTCTCACACCATGTTCCCCGTGCCCTAATGAAATGAGAAGTGTCCTCAGACACCATGTTCTCAGTGCCCTAATGACATAAGAAGAGTCCTCTAACACCATGCTCCCCGTGCCCCAATGACATGAGAAGTGTCCTCTAACACCATGCTCCCCGTGCACCAATGACATGAGAAGTGTCCTCTAACACCATGCTCCCCGTGCACCAATGACATGAGAAGTGTCCTCTAACACCATGTTCCCCGTGTGCACCAGTGACATCACAGTCATTCTCTAACACCACGTTCACTGTGCACCAATGACATAAGAAGTGTCCTCTGACACCATGTTTTCCGTGCACCGATGACATGATGAGAATGTCCTCTACCCTACAGCATCACGCTGCGAGTCTGCTGCAAACAATTCACGACCGATATTAAGTACGCGTAGAAGCAACCGAGTTTTACCGTAATCTGAACAATTTTAGCACAGAATATGGCTAATGTGCGGCGGGCGCTACGTAGGAAAACACGGGAGGGCCGCAGAAATGCCGCATCAAACTTAGACCGCAGGCTTCTGTGTATGGTACTATAATAAACAGCGCACTGGCTTACATGTGAAATGACACTGACTCGCTACCCAAGACAGGAAAGGTGATTAGTGTAACGGGAAGCCTATTACTATTATACACTATTATACACTCCTATATCTCCCGTGACACTCGACTAGGTAAAACAGAAAGGGAAGAAAGATTACGAACACACTGCCGGTGTCAACTCGGCTTCGTGAAATATGTGTCGGTGAATTCTCAGAAAAGAAATACAGAGAGGAAGGAGACGTCGCATCAATGGGCGGCTAAACATGGATGGAGGCTCAGGCACCTTGCTCCCCCTTCCCCACCATTTCTGCGGGCCAGACGCTTTTCATTTGCAATTCTTAATTTGCAATTTACTATACAGAAAAATAAGGCAGAGTCCGCTCAATCCGGCTAGAAAACTAAGGCAGAGTGTGCTCAATCCGGCTAGGAAACTAAGGTAGAGTGTGCTCAATCCGGCTAGAAAACTAAGGCAAAGTGCGCTAAATCCGGCTAGGAAACTAAGGCAGTGTGCTCAATCCGGCTAGAAAACTAAGGCAAAGTGCGCTCAATAAGGCTAGGAAACTAAGGCAGAGTGTGCTCAATCCAGCTAGAAAACTAAGGCAAAGTGCGCTCAATCCGGCTAGAAAACTAAGGCAAAGTGTGCTCAATCCGGCTAGGAAACTATGGCAGAGTGCGCTCAATCCGGCTAGAAAACTAAGGCAAAGTGCGCTCAATCCGGCTAGGAAACTAAGGCAGAGTGTGCTCAATCCAGCTAGAAAACTAAGGCAAAGTGCGCTCAATCCGGCTAGAAAACTAAGGCAAAGTGTGCTCAATCCGGCTAGGAAACTATGGCAGAGTGTGCTCAATCCGGCTAGAAAACTAAGGCAAAGTGCGCTCAATCCGGCTAGGAAACTAAGGCAGAGTGTGCTCAATCCAGCTAGAAAACTAAGGCAAAGTGCGCTCAATCCGGCTAGAAAACTAAGGCAGAGTGTGCTCAATCCGGCTAGGAAACTAAGGCAAAGTGCGCTCAATCCGGCTAGGAAACTAAGGCAGAGTGTGCTCAATCCGGCTAGGAAACTAAGGCAGAGTGTGCTCAATCCGGTTAGAAAACTAAGGCAGAGTGCTTTCAATCAGGCTAGAATGACTTTGCCGACGAAGCACTAGTGTGTTCAACCCAGCTAGAGAACTGACCATGGCAGCGAAGTCAGAGTGCGCTCAAATCCGGCTAGAATGTCTATCACTGTCAGTTCTGACTAAGCCGCTGAGGTCACGACCTCCCAGAGTTCGCCGTGTCTGCTGGCTGTCTAGACGGGCCGAGTGCTTTTTTTTTTTCTTTTTCTTTATTCTAAGCACGAGCCCAGACCGGATAAATAACCAGTATCCTGTCAAGTCGAATTCCTGAGTTCTCGTCATCTCGTGGTGTTGTCCAGACAGTAGCATCTCTGGGATCGGCTCTGTATTTCTTCTTTACCCCCCCCCCCCTCCCTTTTCACTATTTCCGCTACATCTATGAATGAGGAAGACGCTCTTCTCCATTCTCCCCCTGCCCTACCCAAGGCTAAATCGATAGTGCGCTGGAGTGTTTTTAGCTATAGGTTTTGCTTGTAGCGTGGCGAAGTGGTCAAGCCGTTTGCCTCGCGTTCGGAAGGTCACGAGTGCAATCTTTATTGAGATTCATGTGGAACGTCACAGGAGCTACGGAGTTAGTGCTTTGTGTGACGCTCTCGGCATGCGGCCAGCCGTTCTGTGGAGAGAGACTGAGCAGTATTGGTTATTCAGTCCGGTGCAATTAGGCCGATACTCCCGTCTTTATCACTTTTTTTTCAGGTACAGTCTTTCCTTCCAATTCTAACATATAAGCGATGCAAATGTGTTGTTTACATAAAATATTTTGCAATGCATGCTTAGACATTAAAAACAAAGTTTGCTAAAAATTTGGTCTGAAACAATTCTCAGCCAATATAACACAAATATGGCTCTGTCTGTGTGTGTGTGTGTGTGTGAGAGAGAGAGAGAGAGAGAGAGAGAGATTGAGAGAGTGGGAGAAAGAGAGAGAGAGATAAATCTGGCTTTACTAGTTACAACGATGAGTGTTGAAGGCTTCACACAGTAAGTTTAATACAGAAGTAAACTGATATGGTCGTAGGCGTCTCTCTCTCTCTCTCTCGTCTTTCTCCTAGAATTCTAAACTCACATTAAAATTGCAATTGTGGTCGTACATGAACTTTACTGACTTTAGCAAGGCGGCCATAATGACTGACATCTAGGCCAGATAATATTTCTGTAGAAGCTGTCTCGGTTCATCATCATCATTAACCACTTCTGCCATTTAGCGCCATGGGGAGGAATAATTTGCGATCCAGTGCATGTTGGCTGCGACTGGCTATTGTCATGCCGTAAAGGCGTAGAATGTCTTTAATGTCGATCCATGTTTTTCGCGGCCATCCTCTTGCTCTTGTAGCTGATTTTCTGAGACGTAGTTCTTGTGACGGTATTTTATTTTGCTGCATTCTAACAAGATAGCCAAACCACTTGATCTGCTGTTTCTCATTGAATCTAGTACAAGGTGTCGTCGTTCCCACAGCGCTACTGTATTTTTAGCTGTGTGTACACGAGATTATTGAGTTTTTTTTACAGAATATCCTGTAGAGTTTATGGATAACTGCCTAAAGTCTAAACAACTCAAGCCCAGCAGTGCCCATGTGGATATTGTAATCCCACGATTGTGGATATGTCACGGTCACCAGCTGTGCAATAAACAGTCTTACCCCCCCCCCCCCGATTGCTCCGGTGTTATGGCAATGAAAAAAATCACTGCCCCTCCCTTGTAAAAAATTATACAGAAGTCCTGACAACAACCAACAGTTCACACACGCATTAAATACCAAGGACTGTCGCCATAGCGAATGGGTGTTGAAAGGTGGGAGGGGGAGAACTACTACAGTCCACTACTGGAACTGAACTAAACAGCAGTTCGTCGTTAACGGAAGCAGCAAGCAATACTGATCAGCAGTTGCACATAAATTACTGCAAGAGGCATATAGTTAGGTGTGTGGCAATCGACCCTTAATCATGTTCTAAATATGACCGGGAGTGCATATGGAAAGCATTCTAAATGAAATGCACAGCTCACACTGTGGCGTCATCCACTCAACTCAGTAGATGGGCGACAAAACCAGATTTCGCATTTACCTCGTTTGTTTTCTGTTTCAAGCTGGAACCCTAACCTTCCAACAAATAACTGAGGAGCACAGGCTGCACCACATCTACGTGAGATACGGCTGAACAAGAGAGGCTACGGGACTTACACTGCGTATAAATATTCTATTAGATTCACGTATTCACCTCACTTGTGTATGGTGTTATGATTATACGAGATGCTGCTAAAATGTATCTGGTTTTATAGTTGCTACAGTATTGAATCGTTGCTATAGCAACTACACTGCATTTACCTGGGTGTTCCACACATACACGAACCCTACAAGTCTTAGCAGCATTCTGTGATGACTCATTTGTATATATGTATATTTAATATACTTTTGCGTGTGTGTGTATCGTGAAGAAGGCATAAGACTACTATTCTCAGTTCTATATTATTGTGTAGCATCATTTACATCTGTGGGAATCACAGGTTTCAAACTGTTTGTATACTAGTAGCATTGGCAACTTTAATAAACAGAAACATTTTGAAACCTCTGATTCACATACGTGCAAAAAATGCATAAGATTGATACCCAGTAATACAGAAGTAAGAAAAGTAGCAATATAAGTGATGGGATGTGCTAGGGAAATGAACTCTGATCTAAACAGACACCATGCAACGACGACCAAACCAATGAATATCATATAAACGAACAGACACAAAGAAGGGGAGGGGGATAATTAAGCATAAGCCTCAAACAACTGGCGCCAAGTCATCCTATCCCTTGCATGCTCTCACTCCGTGTCTTCTACATCTTTTGAACTTCGTTCTTTAGCAACCCTTTTCTATATGCCTTTTGGTCGATCAAGCTGTCTCTCTCTCTCTCTCCCTCCCTCTCTCTCTCTCTCTCTCCCTCCCTGTGGATTCAAGAGAAGAGACATTCTACTTATCCTCTGCTCATGTTGTCTCGATGTGTTTTCTATCCAACGCCAGCATCTCTTCTTTGTCTTCTGGTTGACCAGAATGTGTCCAGTCATCTCCCAAAACTCAACATTAGTAATGCTTGGTGCCATTTAACGCACTATATTCTGCACAGGCACCAGTAAACAAATATCTGTTGGTATATTAATAATAGCTCTTTTAGTTCTTCTTTCCGTTCCATATAGCAGTGCTGATTTTACTAAATAACTAAAAGTTCTAAGTTAATAAGTTTTTACTTTGACTTACATCATTTTACAAGTGTTATAAAACTCCTCTTGCTTTTTGTATTAGTATGTTAATATCTCTGTCAGTTCTCTCTTTTTTGTCTACATAATCGCCGAAACAGGTGTAGGACTCCACATCTTGGAGTGGGATATCGTTAAAAGAATTAAGATGATTAGCAGCAGCAGCAGTTGTAGTAGCAGCAACAGTAGTAGTAGTAGTAGTAGTAGTAGTAGTAGTAGTAGTAGTAGTAGTAGTAGTAGTAGTAGTAGTAGTAGTAGTAGTAATAGTAGTAGTAGTAGTAGTAGCAGCAGCAGCAGCAGATGACCGGCGTTAGAGGCAACGGTTGACAACAGGAAACTGCCCGGGTAGGCTAGCGAAGTAGTGAGCATGGGTGTAGATTAGAAGCCGTAGGTATCAAAAACAGTTTAGACTCAAAGCAATGTTTACTTGTTGTGAATTTGAACAAAGAAGACACAAACAATAGATTGAACCATTTATTGTCCGACACATTACTCTGTATCTCGTCAGGTGCATACTACAGTAACAGTTGATTAAAATAATGCAAATAACTGAAACACAAAATCGACTACATTTACACACTGTCTGTTCTACCAAGATAGCCGCTTAAAGGTAACATTTATTTACTTCACTTTAATTAATTGTTACTGTTGTATGCACTTAATGAGATACAGCGAAATATGCCAGGCAATAAATTGTGCAATCTATTGCTGCAGACATTTGCTTCAAGTGAAAGGCCATAGCTGAAGCTGAAGCCGTTCAGATGTGGACATAATGAAACCCTCAACGTTTCCACCACGTTTCTATCGACATGCAGACAACCAACGTGTCGGGTACTTCTTTTCCTTAAAATGAAGATTAAGAAACCATTGAATCAGGGCGCTGAACATAGAGCCTACAAGTTAAATTAATTTGACATGTCGTTAATCTCCTAAAGCTCTCACGTTTCAGCATTATCTATGCACACACGACCCTGTAGAAAACGACACAATAGATTCCTAGTGGGGGGTGAAGGGACGCACGGACGAGATGCAGTCTGTAATTACGTCTGGTGTCTGAATCACCGCCAAGCATGTCATAGGTGTATGAAATGTGGCCCACGTGACGCGGTTAGAAAATATGTTCAAACTGCGCTGGTGTGCAAGCAAAATCGCTGATGCAGCAGTAAATGAAACAGAGGCAGTGGAGATAGTTGTATATATATATCAGAGGCAGTGGAGATAGTTTTATATATATGCAACGTTTGCTCTCTGTCTAGATCAGCATTGCTCAACCTTTTTTACAGCCGCGGCCCACTAGAATGGGGAACATCATTTCGCGTCCTATCTGACAGCTAACCAAAGTAAATTTTACACCACCAGGACATCACACAGAGCCATAAACACCAAGTGACACATAGTGCCACCATGCGGATGAGGATCACGGAAACCTCGTGCAGCCGTTAGGCCATATTTCAGGCCCCCAGCAAACGCCAGGGTGGGGCTTCGAAATACAAAAATTGCATCCCACAGGGGAAATGATCGAGTATAGATACTACAGACGAGCTAACCAAACACACAAACACAAACAAATCAAGACAGCAGTTTTTTTTTTTTTTCGACGTCACATAATTACAATTTTCACCTAATGTGACATCGGCTGCTGCTTTGGTTTAAAAATCTTATATACAGGGCTGGAGCGTTAACTTTCGATAGATGAAGCGCTGCAATAACATTCTTGTGATTTTTTGGGTTTTTTTTTTAAACTAACATGACTGAGAACATTTTCACACAAGTAGGAAGTCAAAAAAAAAAAAAAAAAAAAAAGACTGACCATCTGATAGCTCTGTAACTTAGACATGTATATTCATTTTCGAGTCATATCGAAAACGCAGACTAAGGTTGAACTGTGTGTCTGAACATAAGACTGACACCAGACAATAACTCGTCCAGTTTGTCTTTTTCACGCAAGAAGGGATTATTAATCAAATGGCTGCCGTTACGAGGATTCTCAATTTCAGTGAAATAATCCACATTTGTTCAGATACCGTCTTTAATTGCCGACTTGTTCTATTGAAAATCACTTGTGTCGGTTTGATTCTCATCCTTGAGGTGTAGATCGTGTACACTGCAATCCTGAAGGAGACAGATACCTTGTGATAGGACTGGGCAGATTTGTTTGGCGGTCCACCAGTCAGGTGGGGCCCCATGCAGTTCAAAACACTGGGTCCTAGACTACAGGAAATTAACGCGTTGTATAGACGCTGTATGGACATGGACACCAGAGGGAAAGAGAAAACAGGGGCGCCCAAAAACAACATGGAGACGAACGATGGAAAGTGACCTGATTGCGGCATCTTTGACATGGAAAACTGCACTGAAGATTGCACAGGAAAGCATGGACAGTCCTCTCTGAAGCCTCATGTGTCACTAGGTATAACGAGAACTGATGATGCTGCTGCTGCAACTAGGAATACGCCCATTGAGCGCCCCACTCCCATTGTCACTTGTGCCAAAAAAATGTGTTAGTGGGGGAAGAAAGTTGGGGAAGCAGCCCCCTTACCCAAAGTTCACTTTGTATTAGCGCTGCTGTCTAGCACCATGTTCTCCGTAACCCACTGATATTAGAAATGACCTCCAAAGCCATGTTCGAGAACCGATGATGATAGACGTTGTATATTCTCCATTCTTCTGACGAAACGGTCAAACTTCGAGCTCTTAAATTCGTGGGTTCGTTTTACGCCTGCATCGTTCGTTTCCCGAGTGCAATTTTTACGGAGATCACTGGCGTCTTCATATGAGCTACAAGATTCGTGCTTTGTGCGATGCGCTCAGGAGGCGGCTAGCCGCTCTGTGTAGAGAGGCCTAACTATGTGGGATAAAGCATGGTGCAATGAAGTCGATCCTCTCGACTTTAAGCCATTTCACGTCAAAGTCCCAAATCGGCTTCCCTGGGCAACAGAGTCTTCGGCCACGCAAATCAATCTGTCAGCTGGGAAAAACACACACCCTAAGGCCAGTCCAGTATCATGTCACTGAATGGTTTCTGGATGCCCCTTGCTCTTTCTCATCTTACCAAAGCTGCTGCTGTTAACTACACTGTCCAGTTGTTCTCTTCGGAAATCCACAGGTTACAATAGAGTAAAAACCTCCGTAACATGAATTCCAAGCAACCGATATTTAATTTCGTGTTAAAAAATACGTGCTGACCGGGGACTAACCGCAATAACGCATCCCTGCGGGGATCAAAATGTTGTTCGTGTTAACCGATTGTTTTTCGTAAGCGAATTCGTCTTAACGAGGTTTTACTGTAAAGAAGAGTAGCTAGATGTTATGAAGACTATTTAACCCTGTATGTTTCCTAACACATTTAGACGCGTTCAGCACTTTACACTAACCTTTTGCCTTTCTCTTCCTTGTCAGTTGTTACACTATCCCATTTTGTAACGACCACATTTTTACATTTTTTCACAGTAATGTGTAACACATCAACTTAACTCATCAACTGCTACACTAACCTTCTCTGCCCAGTTAGTTGTGATACTAACCCATTCCATCCTAGTCAGTACACAGCTGCCTGATCCCTCTTCCGAAACCAGGCTAAGATCATTCCAGACTCAGCCGTTTCAGGATTATCGTCTTACAAAACACCTTTGGCAAGGTGCTAGAGAAGATTTTTGCTGCTAAACTACAAAAGTTTTTGGAATGGGAAGAGCTGCTGATAAAAGGTTTGGGTAGTTACTGGCCAAGAAAAGATACATGGTCTGATGCAACTACTTTTGCTTTTGATGTTTATGAGGGGTTCCAGAATAGACCGGAGACAGTCGTGGCAGCACTTGATCTTAAGGATGCCTACAACAGAGTCATATGATATTTTGATATCTTCACTCATGGAGAAGGGTGTTTGTCCCTAGTTTGTGAACTGAAAAGCAGCTGCATTCACGTATGGTTTCCCTTCGACTGAGTACATGGACCTCGGAACCATGGAATATAGCCCCAGGACTAACCCAGGGTTCTGCAATTTCACTGGTGCTCTTTAATGTGTATACAAGCAAGATTGCAGAACTTGAAGCACCAGGGGTTGGAAGGATGTTGACATTAAATGAAGACGTTTTTGCATATAGGCAAGAAAATGATAATCAACGGATAGCCCAAGAGCTGCAAGCAACTGTAGACAAAGTGACTGACTGATGTGCACACACACAAAAAAGATGCTGTCGTCAACTCAGAAAAGGCGGCTGTTTTGTGGTGCTCTATGGACAATAGAATTGTAAGAGCCAATATTACAAGCTTCACAGTTGACTGTAACATCAAAAGAGAAAACAAACTGGGATACCTGGGTATCACTTTCAATAGAAGCCTGTCCTATAGGGATCACATAGAGGCTGTTGTGGTGAAATGCCAAAAAGGACTCAATGCTCTCAAGATTATGGCAGCAATGGACATGGAGCAAAGAATGCTGATCAAAATGTTCCAGCATGTGTTTCTGTTGGTGATAGATTATGGACTTGGAGTCAGCTGATAAAACTCGAACGCGTACAGAATGAAGCCATACCGGCACTTCTTGGATGTATAAGATATACCCGGATAGTATGTATTGCAAATAGGCTTAAAGTTCTGCAGACAAAGTCATATCTCAGAGTAGTTGCAGACAAAAAACACCTCCTGTATGAAGCCCTGTGTAGAGCTAAGGGTCACAGACTGAAAAAAAGGAAAGTCTTGGATGGCGCAGAAGATATAATCAGATATAATCAGCTTGATAATTTTGAGCGAGGAAAGGATTGGGTCAAGGTATTTGAACAAGTTTCAGACTTGTGTAGGTTTCTATACACGTTAGGTTGTGAGTGCAGAGACTGGCCAGCTGGTGCTGCAGAATCAGAAGTTCAACAAATGTTCCTTAACATTTCAAGCCCATGTGATGTGACTGTATATACAAATGGCTCTGTGTTGAGGGGCATACGAAGTGCATGGTGCTTCATAGAAAGGGCAAATGGACGTCGTCTAGTGCAGCAAAGTCTTACATATGATATCACAACGTCTAGTTTGAGAATAGAAGTAAAGGCAGTCTCTGCTGCCTTTCGCTGGCTTGAGAGTTAGCTGTACACACATGCCGTGATTGTAATTGACTCACAGAGCATGCTAAGAAAGGTGGAAACAGGCATGCTTCGTGCAGAGTGGTAAGCATCACTTCAGAGGTCCCGGGTAGTTAGCATCCTTTGTATATTTATTTCAGGTATGCCGGTGTGTTGGGAAATAAGCAGTCAGATAGACTAGCAAGTCAAATATTATTAGGGCCCTTTGGGAACAAGTGAACAGTGCGGAAGGACAGATTGATCATTACGTTCTGAGGAGAATGGCGCTGCGAGGAGTTACAAAGGGATCCGGCCGATGCTTAACACTCAGGGGGAAGGATGAGACGGATATACAATCCGACGGTACCATCGGAAGTGGAACTCTTCGCTTGCTGCTGAAGATGGGAACAGAGCACTTATGGGAGTGTCCCGAGTGCTGTGATGTCGATTCTTAATTCAACATTTTCTTAGTCAGTTGTTAGACTGTCCCATTCTGTAACAATCACATTTTTACATTTTGTAGCACTCAAGTGTTACACACTAACCCACTCTGTCCCAGCCAATCAGCTCTAGTCAATGACACTTAACATTCAGCGTTTAATTTCCTCCCTGGCGTACCTTGTAACATCTGACCCAGCCACTCAAAGTGCCTGCTGCCTGGGACAGAGTTACATGAACGTAACCCGACCCCAGCCAGGCGCGCTTGCGTGTGTTTAAACGCATTTTTTTAAACTTTAAGGAAATGCCACATTTGGGAGCTAGTAAGGCAACACCACAATTTGAAATGTTAAGACGATAATATTGTGTGGGTATGCACCGCTGGGACATTTCATGGTTACCGTACAAGTTGGGCAACTGACAAATGAATAAACGTGGTTTAAATGAGAATGTGGAAGAAGAATATGTAATCAACCGACAAACGGCAGCGAGAAGCAAAGGCAATTATTTTTAAGTAAATGACATGAGGACTGCAAACATGTATATGAAGCAATCACAATTATGTGTATCTTATTACGACTGTAAAAGTTGAATAAAAGTTACCGGTACATCATGTATAAGATTTAACGAGCCAATCTTAGCATTTAGAAAGAACACAAATAAGATACTTTCAACCACTGATATATCAACTACATAAAGGTATAATTAGACTTTTTAAAGTAATACACAACCGATATTTGGCCTTGCTAGCCAATTTCACATTCGTTACTTTGTATTGGTCTCTGACCGACAGGACGCCTATACCGTCGAAATCCAGGGCTATTCAACTAGCGGCTAGCGCGGTAAATCTGGCCCCGGAGGCTTATCAAGTGGCCCCACGAATCACTGCCGGTTGTTATGTATTAATGATCTTTCTGTGCTTGAAGCTGGGTACTTTGCCCCGTAATGATCCCTATGTTGGCGCCTAACGAAAGTTCACTAGCCCTGTCTAGACCGACGACGAAGCGGTATGTCGCCTATACTTCTTCTTAGCGTTCACCAGCTGTAAACTGGCGGCAAATTCTGGCCGTTTGTCCAGTTCTAGACGTTGGTCATATACCACAGCCAAAGTATTGCGTGCGCAGTTTTACAGTTCTGGGTCATTTGTATGCAGAATGTTGGTTCCTCACCTCTCAGGCAAACCTTGGTTTCGATTAGTATGTTATCAAACTGACTGCAGCTGACTTCTAGGCCCTTTATGCCGGGGCTGTGTAAAGGACCCTTTCCTACCCATCTGATGAACACTGAGTTGAACGCAATTTTGATCCAAGCAGGGATGTTTTATTCATCATCTATATAGTTCCAGACTACACGATTTTTTTTTAACTTACTTCATTTTTCTGTCACAATGAATTGATGTTAAGGAAGTTTTACAACAGCTAAAGTTAGTGCATCGGATCTCAACCTACGAGTCGCCACCCTTTTTGTGTCGAACGACCCTTTCACATGGGTCACCTAAGACCATCTAAAACACACATTCTTTGAAGTTATAAAGGCGAATCGTTGTCTGGGAGTCGTCACAACCTTCCCAATGCCGCGACCCTCTAATACAGTTCCTCATGTTTAGGCGATCCCAACCAATGAATTATTTTATTTGCTACTTCATAACTTCAGTGAATATGTTTTCCAATGGTCTTAGGCGACCCATGTGAAAGGGTCGTTCGACCCACAAAACCTATAGGTTGGGAACCGCCGCTTTACAGGATGTTACAGAACAACAGCATTTTGTTGTTGTCACTAGGCAATTGTATGTTCAACAGCTTTTCCACAAGTCATTGCACAGTCGGCTCTCGATATCTACTGTCATAACCAACGCAAGGCGGTCTGCTGCCAAACTGACCTCAGTTTGGATCGCACCTCAGAATTACGAAGCCCGTTTGCAACGCCTTAGCCACAGACATTACTGAAGCAACCAAATACAATCATAAATATCCGTGTCTGTTCTGTATAAAGGTCGATGATGGAAAATGAATACAGTGAAAGGTAGAGGGGTACTACTATCCCTAAATATATATATATATATATATATGTGTGTGTGTGTGTGTGTGTGTGATGAAACAACCACCATGTTCTCTGCACTATTCATGTTAAAATGAAACTTCACTGTAGAAAAATAAGCTATATTTAATCCCCCCCCCCCCCCCCCCCCGTGTCAACAAAGTAGCCGTGTAGCAAACAGATCCCGTCACACGCACAAACGTCTGGTCGCGCCTGTCGGAACGTTTTAAGGTCATACAACGACGGTTGTTGCTACGTCACAACCAGTCTAGACATCTGCGGTAATGATAACCTACTTTCCCCCTTATCCCTCCTTTCTTTTGGTCCTCCCAATTCCTGTCCGATACTCCTTAAAAATACTCTACCGTTTTTTTTTTTTTTTGGTCCTTCGTGCGTTAATAGGCACACTCCGTTCGTCGAAGACAGGAGAGGAGGCGGAGGGAAAAAGGGGGTGGGGGAGACGAGCCACAGCACCCTGTAACTTGACGCTGCAAGGAGTTACCAGGGGATCTTGCCGACGCTCGACACTCGGGAAGGATTGAGACGGATATATAATCAGACGGTTACTGGTACCACTGGATTTGGAACTCTTCGCTTGCTGTTGAAAATGGGGACTGGGCACTTATGGAAGTATTCTGAGTGCTGTGATGTCGATTCTTAATTCAACATTCAACGTGATAGCACTGCCATCGTACAAAGTGACAAGGGGAGGGCGCAGCATTACTAACGCACATATAAATGATGGGGAGAGGTATAGCACTGTTGGGTTCACTCGGCAATAGCGCATTTGAGTGTAAGCATACATCTTCTGCGCCTTCATAGATTACAATGTGATTATTATAAATGTCACTCGCATACTGTGTGTGTGTGTGTGGGGGGGGGGGAGAATATGTCGCATAAATATATAAATATATATTATCCTAGTTGGGGGGGGGGGGGGGGGGGAGTGAATATACATTCTTATTTTAAATGAGGAGAGTTAAAAGAGACTACTGACATAAATGAAAATACTATATCAAACAAAACAACGTAACGGTGATATCCAGTAGCACATGTAAATAATAATCACTCAGCTTTACACGACAATGTTGGTTCTAGCCTGGGGATAACATTCAAATTGTCACCGACTGACTGTTACTTATTCAAAAATTTATTCAGTAGAGTATTCTTGTGGTTTCGTTTATTGATGAAGACACTTGTTGAAAAGTGCATCTGTTGCATGTGTGTCGCTCTTTGAATGAGCTCGACAGCAGTTACCTCTGTTTCAGCTCGAACTGGACGACAACTTTCAAATGGACAGAAACGACTTCAATCACTAGATTTAACCGCACTTCGCTGCGTCCCTCTACGCAAAAGGCTAGACTCTCACAAACTCCACAGATCCAGCGACCATCCGCAAGGACAACCGTCAGAGTTGCACCCGTACATTTCAATGAAACAACCTCACGACCTTCAAACCGAGTCAACACTGTTCGGAGACTTAGTGGTTATCAGTCAACTCAAATAACAACAGTTTTGAACCAGACAGCGGATGTTTTCGTTCTGACTTAGATAACGACACACCACTTGTCTGTTGTAGTCTACATATGTCTGAATGTATATTATCTGGGGTGGTCATCAGCACAAAACAATTGACACATTTAGTGATAGCAACTGTAGTCAGGCGCCACAGACACAGCTTATCGTATTTAATGCAGACCTGATAAGGAGAACTAACCTGGGAACCAAGAAATTGTTCCTTATCCAGATGATAATTCGAGCAAGAAAAATTACCCCAATAAACTTCCTCGCAACACAAACTCGCGATCTCCTTGAGCGGCCTACGCTGTGCCCCCCCCCCCCCTTTTCAGGGATTAGGGATTTTCTTTCTACATTCTCCTTTAAAAGTACAGTTGTGTTGTGATTTACAGCTTGAATGTGATATCTGTGCCATTAAACATCAAATTGTAAATTAGTCTTTAGCAATTATCCTTTTACGACATGCTTATAAAAGTCAGAAAAAATACGAACAGCAGGCCTAACTAAATGCTCAGTTATTAACTTTAGATTGTAATACTTTTCATCGCTTTTCTGATATTTATCAATTACAAAAAGTTCTCCTGAATGACTTAAAGTGTGGCCAGAAGTACCAAATACACAAAAACATATGACTAGAAAACTCGTGGGGGAAATGGAAAAGACGAGCACAAAACTAAGACGGGCCCACAGAACCTAGCTAACTAGGAATCACTGCCCAAAGGCAAATTGTGCACACCCACTGCACATGTGTGCCTTATGGTTTTCATAACTATCCAAAAATAACCCCTCCTGTCGCTTTTGCTAAAGACGCCGCTTCATATACAGCCATGGGAAATGTTTTAATAACCCCACGAGGACAGGTAAGAGAATTGTCTCTGCACTGACCGCTTCTAGCCTAATGAATTTTAATTCACAATGAAATCCACTTGAGGACAGAAGGGTGAGACAACATGGCAGTGTTGCTCTTTCAAAGGCAAAAAGTTGGGCTGGCCTCATAAACTTCAACTACTCTCTTCTCAATTTTTATGTAACGGTTACGTTAATGATAACTGCTGTGTTTATACAATGGATAACAGACGAGATAAAACCCTGGTCGTGCACTGTTTAACTCTTGTAACCGTCAGCCTGGTAAACATCGAGGCCACCTTAGCCTAGCGGCTAGACATTCGCTTGCTGGCCCCAAGCTCTTGGGTTCGAATCCGCTCGAATTGGGTTTGTCCTTCTCCGAAATTTAACTTCGTTGCCAGGCTGCCCTGCCTAAAATAGGTACTAAATAATATCATGCGAAGTAAAGGCCATCGGCGTGATGCTGACATTACTAACCGAGTGCCCTATAAACATTATGTAGTATAAAACACCTAATGCAGCACTGACATATAAAGGGTTCTTTTCACTGTATGTGTGTGCGCGCGGTCTATGTAATATTATTGATGAACACGTCTTCAATCACCAGCTAGGTATGGATCTCTCAATATTTATTCCGCTGATTATTTCCATAGGCACATTGCTTCTTCTTTCTGTATGGGTGTCGAGGGAGACTTGTTTCTCTTATGATCTCATTCCTGATCTTATCTCTTATGGTCATGTCTCCTACAGCCCTTCTCAGATCTCATCTCATCTTTCCGTGGTTACTAATTTTCTTGTATGGTTTGTTGTGAGTGACCATGTCTGGCACTGGTAGCACAGAGTTGGAAAAAATATGCTTTGAATAAGATGTCTCTTTGTGGTGATTTGGATTGTCTTATGCTGCAAGAGGGGGGCTAGTTGTCCCAATACTTGGTTTGCTTTACTGCATCTAATGTCAATTTCTTTATCCAATTTACCATCTTCGGTAAATGTAGTTCCCAGATATTTAAACTCAGATGCCTGTTTAATGTCTTTGTACAGAAGACCAAGAACATCTCTAGGCCGAAATGTTGAGATTGGCCAAAGCTACTAGGCTAGATGTCATCCACGATGTCAAAAGGAACACACTGAAAACAAAGAAACAGAGGTCTAGGCTGTGCTTTGTGCGACTTATGAAGACGTAATAGGATGTTGTTGATGGTGATTATTTACGATCGTCACCTGACATATTTTATGGAGCAATGCATTTAGTTAGCCTTTAATGCTTATGATATACGGGTATTTGAAATGTGATAGCCAGTAACATGTAATTAACTGTACCCGATTGGACTCAATGTTCCTGAAAAACAGACACACAAGTAACATGTTGTAATTAACTGCGCACGATTGGACCCAATGTTCCTGAAAAACAGACACACAAGTAACATGTTGTAATTAACTGCGCACGATTGGACTCAATGTTCCTGAAAAACAGACACACAAGTAACATGTTGTAATTAACTGCGCACGATTGGACTCAATGTTCCTGAAAAACAGACACACAAGTAACATGTTGTAATTAACTGTGCACGATTGGACTCAATGTTCCTGAAAAACAGACACACAAGTATCATGTTGTAATTAACTGCGCACGACTGGATCCCATTTACCTACAAACAGACCCAATTTCATGCGAGAATAAATATTTCGAACATAAACAAAGTTGTATTTTGTGACTAGAAACAATGACAGCATCTAAACTATCTAAAGCTACCAACATAATATATTGTGCCCGATTATAAACAGTATTCCCACACACACAAACGTATAGGATAATCGTGTGCAAGAATATATATGTCTGAGAAAGAAGACAAAAATCATATTTCATCAATCAGCACAGACTGAGAGATAAACAGACTTTATCCACACCAGAGCTGGATTAGAGTTCATATATAAGGTTCAGCCAAGGCAAAAAAGGAGGGAGAATAAATATAGAATGCCCAAATTATTTAAAAATTGAATAAGCTATACCAACAGGTTCATATTCCTCCAATTACAGAGCAGAGGCAGATACACTTTCTGGTGGCATGTTTTTTCCTGAATGGACAACAGCACAGCAAATATAGCAGAGTGTTCTTTTTGACTGATGCTATGTCGGTTCTACAAGCAATTGTTAACCCAAAAGACACTCAGTTTTTAGACTTGACGAAACAGCAGGGGATTCCAGGTCACTGTGGCTTGGACAGCAAAGAAATAGCGGACAGATTGGTCGGAAGCGGTAGTAACATGGTACAATTAAATAGTGACAACCAACCAAGAGACTTAAGACATCAATACTATCTAGTATCCAAGAAAGGTGGCTGGATACACACACCCAATTCTCTCCTTAATACTTATTTAATCGCCTGTCTAGAGTTGCACAATGTATTATATTGAGACTAAGGACAGGGCAGAACAGACTTCTTCAACCTTTGTTCAAACTGTTCTGTGTAGGAAACACGGAGACCTGTCTCAGCAGCGTGGCACCAGAAAATTCTGAGCATGTGCTCCAACACTGTCAACTGTATGCTGCCAGCAGAGACAAATCTGGCCTGTTGAAACCACAATGAAGACAAAACTGTATGGTACACGAGAAGACATGGACTGCAAGATAGCTTTCATGAATGCTATCGGCCTCCTGATATAAGTTTTCTGACAGAAGGATAAAAGAAGAAAAATATAGACCATGACAGCATCTTAAAGAATTCTTATGTTGACGAAATATTACTTTACTTTTTTTTTTTACTTCAGGGAAACACTGGTATGTAGAAGACCAGGCCTCTTCAAGTCTTGCCAGATATAGTTGCACAAACAAAAAAATAAAGTCCAGAACAGTGGTTCTGAACCTACGGGTCGCGACTCTTCCACAGGGGTCACCAATGACCATCGCAAAACACAGTCACTGAAGTTATGAAGTAGCAGCGAAAATAATTATATGGTTGGTGGAGGGGGTGGGGTCGCCACAACATCAGAAGCTTTATTAAAGGGTTGCCGCATTAGGATGGTTAACAACGATTGCTCTAGAAGTAAGTGACGAATTTCTCATATTTGTTGACATGCTGTTCCCTTCATGTTCGGTATCTATATGCTGTTCCCTTCATGTTGGGTATCTATATGCTGTTCCCTTCATGTTCGGTATCTATATGCTGTTCCCTTCATGTTGGGTATCTATATGCTGTTCCCTTCATGTTCGGTATCTATATGCTGTTCCCTTCATGTTGGGTATCTATATGCTGTTACCTTCATGTTGGGTATCTATATGCTGTTACCTTCATGTTGGGTATCTATATGCTGTTCCCTTCATGTTGGGTATCTATATGCTGTTCCCTTCATGTTGGGTATCTATATGCTGTTCCCTTCATGTTGGGTATCTATATGCTGTTCCCTTCATGTTGGGTATCTATATGCTGTTCCCTTCATGTTGGGTATCTATATGCTGTTCCCTTCATGTTAGGTATCTATCTGCTGTTCCCTTCATGTTGGGTATCTATCTGCTGTTCCCTTCATGTTGGGTATCTATCTGCTGTTCCCTTCATGTTCGGTATCTATATGCTGTTCCCTTCATGTTGGGTATCTATATGATGTTCCATTCATGTTGGGTATCTATATGCTGTTCCCTTCATGTTAGGTATCTATATGCTGTTCCCTTCATGCTGTGTATCTATATGCTGTTCCCTTCATGTTGGGTATCTATATGCTGTTCCCTTCATGTTAGGTATCTATATGCTGTTCCCTTCATGTTGTGTATCTATATGCTGTTCCCTTCATGTTGGGTATCTATATGCTGTTCCCTTCATGTTGAGTATCTATATGCTGTTCCCTTCATGTTGGGTATCTATATGCTGTTCCCTTCATGTTGGGTATCTATATGCTGTTCCCTTCATTTTGGGTATCTATATGCTGTTCCCGTCATGTTGGGTATCTATATGCTGTTCCTTCATGTTGGGTATCTATATGCTGTTCCCTTCATGTTGGGTACCTATATGCTGTTCCCTTCATGTTGGGTATCTATATGCTATTCCCTTCATGTTAGGTATCTATATGCTGTTCCCTTCATGTTGGGTATCTATATGCTGTTCCCTTCATGTTGGGTATCTATATGCTGTTCCCTTCATGTTAGGTATCTATATGCTGTTCCCTTCTTGCTGTGTATCTATATGCTGTTCCCTTCATGTTGGGTATCTATATACTGTTCCCTTCATGTTGGGTATCTATATGCTGTTCCCTTCATGTTGGGTATCTATCTGCTGTTCCCGTCATGTTGGGTATCTATATACTGTTCCCTTCATGTTGGGTATCTATATGCTGTTCCCTTCATGTTGGGTATCTATCTGCTGTTCCCGTCATGTTGGGTATCTATATGCTGTTCCTTCATGTTGGGTATCTATATGCTATTCCCGTCATGTTGGGTATCAATCTGCTGTTCCCGTCATGTTGGGTATCTATATGCTGTTCCCTTCATGTTGGGTATCTATATGCTGTTCATGTTTGTGGTACCCAGGTTCATCGACAAACTATTGCTGTTACTGTAGGATATATACAGAATACCAGACTAAACAATGATCAGAAGGATGGAACTAAGAAACACACAGTTTCTATCCTCAATTTCTGGCTAATTCCTCTTTAAAAATATTATAATAATTTGTCCTGTCATATCTTAGCTTTTCTCTCCTATGTTGTAGCAAATTAGTTGTTACTAATGTAACATTTAACATTTTGTCTCTTTCATTTTGTTTTTTAAATTAAAAATTAATGATTACCCAACATAACTGATGTTTTAAATATTTGTTATAAATATAGTCACATCAGTTTTTATCTTGTCCATTCTCTCATAAATTGGTTATAACTCGACTGTAACAAATTGTTTGTTACTCAAGGTGTCACTGATGCTTTATCTCTACCCATTTGTAAAAAATTAACTGCGACACAGATGTAACAATAATGCTTTCTCATTCTTCCATTTTGTAAAACACTAGTTATTACAAAATTATAACAATGTCTGACATTTGTAATAAAAAAAGTAAGCATTGTTATACCACAGTCAAGTAGTTCGAATATATTTTTGTAGGACATATTTTTCACTGACAAATCAGAATTTGAGTGAATATGAGAAAAGCCGATCAGATGCAAAATCTGGCTACTAAGTAGAATAGTGAGAAAATCATGGACAGAGAAAAAAGATGCTCAGAATCTGATAGATACAGAAAAACAAAAGAGTTTGAATGAACACTTGAACCTTCTATGGGTAAAGACAAGACTAGAAATGTCAAGTGAGAGCAATGTGTATGTGACAAACTTAAACAGCTTGGCCCCAAAAAAATGTAAATCTCAATAAGATTAACTTCATCTCATGAAACAGGTATTGAGATGTATTGGTGGAAAAAGAACACCACTGACCGTGTTGCAAAACATTCAGGGGAAAATATCAGGAAGGAAATAGGGATAAAGAAGAAAATGACTGCAGGCATGTTTTGAGTTGAGTGTCTTAGAAGAAGCAAAATAAAAACATACGATGGCATCAGTGGCCGTGGACTTCCCAGCTCTAAATGTAGGAGACAAGACAAGACTTACTGCTAGTCGTACTCGCCATCGCCATAGGCTGTGATTTTACTGCTACATTAGGAAGTATAACAAGGCACAGAAGCATCTGGACAGATAGAAAGGTTTCATACTCAACTGAGCACAGCCCCTTAACTAACTCATGTCAAGGTATTTGAAGAACTGTTAACACTATCCCTGTCATTTTAGTAGCTAAATGTGTCAACAAGAGGAGACAGCCAGTTCCAGGCCAGACCTACTCAGTCTTCCCTTGTAACATTCGTGGTTAGTTACAAATTTATGATGCTTTCCTTCTATCACTAACCTTAACAATATGTGTATGCAAACCATGTATATACCTTCCTTCTATCACAAACCTTAACAATATGTGTATGCAAACCATGTATATACCTTCCTTCTATCACAAACCTTAACAATATGTGTATGCAAACCATGTATATACCTTCCTTCTATCACAAACCTTAACAATATGTGTATGCAAACCATGTATATACCTTCCTTCTATCACTAACCTTAACAATATGTGTATGCAAACCATGTATATACCTTCCTTCTATCACCAACCCTAACAATATGTGGGTGCAAACCATATATATATTTATATACTTTCCTTTTATAATGAACCCTAACAATATAAGGGCAAGCCTCTTGAAGTTCACAAATGGAAAGTCAGCATGAGGCTGGATTCAGAACAAAACAGTTAATATGAATATCAACTATAGAGAGTTAACAGTTAATATTAACTCTAAAGAGTAAACAGAGATTATGAAGTCTAGAGAGTTAACAGTGATTATCAATTCTAGAATTAACACTGAATATCAACTCTAGAGAGTTAACAGTGATTATGAACTCACACAAGCAACACTTAATAATCTGTCAAAATAATACAAAGACACTGACTAAATGTGTCTGTCTGCACACTGCATCATCAAAAGACACACAGGCACGAGGACTTAGTCAGACATAAAATCAACACAAATCCTAGGGCTAATTTACTCGCATACACATAAAATGACAAACACATAAACTGAAAGAAATAACTCTGTGGGAATTAACACACACACACACACATTAAATCTATTTCTTCTTTGCCTTCAACAGCTGTAAACTCTGGCAGAAATTTCTGGTTGTTCATCCACTTTTGGTCTGCAGCCTTGTTCCAGAACCTGAGTGTTGCGTGTGCATCTGTTTTACAGATGTGACTCATCTGTATGCAGACTGCTGGTTCCTTGCCTCTCAGGCAAATGCACTCCGACTTTGAAGGAAGCTCACAATTAGTCGACTCTTACGACATGCTTTTAGGTAGGCAGAGTGTTTTCCCTGTAATAGTGCCCCAGAACCCACACGGGAATTATATATTTATATATATATATATATATATATATATATATATATATCTACATAAGATTGTATATATATATATATATATATATATATATATCTACATAAGATTGTATATATATATATATATATATATATATATATATATATATATATATATATATATATATATATGATCTGAAGATGTAGCATAATAAGTGCATCTGCCTGCCAAGATAATGACCCGCCCCACTACATCCCGTCAGTGACGCATGATATGTGCACACGTCCTGGGGTTGCTGCGGTCAAGCCAACCTTGCACGGATAATTTTCATAAAACTGGGGTAATCAGAGAGCGAGGAAAGGAATAGGTCACTGCACCTCTAGATGGATACCAACGGCCAAATGTTTATGGGGCCTGACACTAAGGCAGAGTCTGTTGGCACTAACAAGTATCACTATTTTTGCGTCCACGAGCTAATGTTATGTAATATTATTAAAAACTATGGCTAATGAACGAATGAATTTATTATATTTTGTGATATGTTAACATACTTAATTATTCATTTGAAGCCTTAACAAACATCGCACAATACTTTCATAAATATGTGTTTGTTAAATAATCATATCATCAAAGGCAGACGTTCAAAGCTTAATTACAATTCAGAGAGAGAGAGAGAGAGAGAGAGAGAGAGAGAGAGAGAGAGAGAGAGAGAGAGAGAGAGAGAGAGATGGTAGTTACTGTGGAAAGGAAACAAAATAGTAGAATATAGGTGGTAGACATAAAAGATTATATAAACATAACACCGGCACATCAAAGATTCGAACCTGCTTTTCAAATGACATTAAAACTTTGCTGAAAGATTTTCATTACCTTTTCTATACGCGACCAGAAAGCAGTCAGCCTGAAACTGATCACCAGAAATCGAATGCTAAATGGTCAGCTCGATCGTACGAAATAAAAGCCAGCAGACTTCTCCGAAGTTCATAAGAGGTGCAAGCATGTCTAGACGACCGACCGACATCTCACCGATAAAGTTACTTAAACTATATCTGCCACAGCGCTGGGAACGCCAGTTTCAAGCCACAAAACAACACAACCTGTCCTGAGCGACTTACCACTGAGTAATTAACACGATACGTTTGATGGTAAGTAAGTTAGCACTATCACAGCCTGGTAAATAAAGCACACAAACTGGCTAGCGTATTTTAGACGGCACATTGCTGGAGTGAACTTACTGGTTAGACGAGATGCCCAAGTACAGGAGCAGCGGTTGCATGTGGTACAACAACAACACACGGCGAGTGCAGAGCCTCACTAGCCCAGTATAGAGTGCTACAACACTTGGCGCACCGCACCACGAGCTATGGCATGATGATTCCTCACTGCGGCGCACACACTACACACCATGCACTAACTCCAACACGGCTGTGCACCAGCCAGACGACTGGCAGTTTGTGGTCGGGCATATGTCTGTGTGTGTGTATTGTCTGTCTCTCCCTCTCACTTTCTCTCTGTCTGTCTCTCTCCCTCGACCCGGCCTGCCTGCTCGTTACGTTACTTTGCGGTTGAGGCCTTTGTGACTGGCTGCGGGAAACGATGTAGCAGTTTGAAACTTGCAGCCGCTTGCAGGTTTTTAGTTTATAGTCGTCGGACTCTCTCCCTCTATCTCACGCACTTACTCTCACCTCCCTCCCCGCATCTGCATTCTTTCTTAGTGAATGTTACCACAGCTTGCATGACTTCGACATGTATCTTTACTGCCGGTGCTGAAACACAGTCTGTCATTATCTCCTTAGCCTATTCCCAACGCAACATCTGAACCTTGCAGATCGGGTACACGAGCCGTCTAGCGATAGCGTACTGACTAACGAACACAGCGATCTGGGTTCAACCCTTGCCGGAGTGGGATTTCTCCCACCGCCTGAGCTGAGGTCGCCCCAACCTGACGATGTCGGTTACCAGATTTCTCTGGGCAGGAAAAGCGGGCAGGGATTATCGCCCGAACCCACGATAGCCCAGAATAGGCAAACTGCTAGGACAAATGTTCTCTGTCTATATATGCCATGCTGGCGTAGTAGTTTGTGCACGTTTTAGCTAGAGGCATGGGTTCGGGTTCAATTATTTCTGGAGGATGCTAAATTCCTCCTCCCCCCCCACCCCCGACTTTATAACGTGAAAATTAACAGATACTGCTAGTTAACACTAGAGACCTACCGTCAAGACAGATTAATTAGCTTGTGGGTTTTCTTCGAAGCTGGAGTGCATCTGCCTGATAGGCAATTAACCAACATTCTGCACATAAATAAGCCATATCAATATAACGGATGTGCACACAAATCTCAGGTTCTGGAACAAGACTAAGTTCAGAAATTGACAACTAACCAGAGCGTTGCGCATGCGTTGTCAGCCGGTCAACTGTAAGAAGAAGGACTAGAAGAAAAAGAGGGAAAATAAGAAGAAGAAGAAGAAGAAGAAGATGAAGAAGAAGAAGAAGCTTTAAATAGTTGAAAACTTCAGAGGGAGCTGCGTGGCCTCGAGGCATGGTGTCCGCCTGAGAGCTTGATGTTCCGGGCTCAGTCCCCAGTAAGGGCTGCTTTTTTTTCAAGTGGACTTTTACTTCTAGTAATTCCCCTTGGTCTCTGGATAGTAGATCGGACGCCCGTGTGCATTGTTGCGCACGTAAAAAATCAGTTGGTAGTTGGAAATCGAGGGGAAAAAAATAGCCTAATGGCGCTGCCCGGGCAAAATTTTGAGGTAAAAATCTACCCAAAGTATTTCAAGATCCTCGCCGGTGCTTCAGATCCTGTGCATTGTGCTAAACTTCTTCGGACTTAAATTGCCATGCTGTTCATCCGTTGTTCAAAACCCAAAATATCAAATCATAAATGCATCTCATTCAATTTTCACCCATTTCCTTGGCTCTCTGTTTTTGAATGCATTTAATTTCCAGTCCATATCCACCACAAACAACTGGCTGTTGTCTTGATCCGGCAGCTCTGCAACTTTGAGGCTGCAGCTGTGATAGTAACACACTCAGGCTGTACACACTGTGTATGTAACACACTCAGGCTGTACACACTGTGTATGTAACACACTCAGGCTGTACACACTGTGTATGTAACACACTCAGGCTGTACACTGTGTATGTAACACACTCAGGCTGTACACACTGTGTATGTAACACACTCAGGCTGTACACACTGTGCATGTAACATTTAAAAGCTCTTTTCACGCCAGTGACGCACCCAGTGTATGATTATAGACATAGGTCAAACAGCACTCGATGGGCGATAAGGTCAGCGTTATGCCAGCCGTCTTTACTTCCCAGGATATTTTAGCAGCTGCCTATTTAAGGCCGGGTCGACCTGAGATCAAAGGCCAATTCTGTAGAGAGAACATTTTTTTTTCATTGAAGACTGGAACACAAGACCTTCGCGCCAACGGGCGAGCGTCTAACCGCTACACCACAGCGGCTGCCTATTCAGCGGGAATATAGTGTGTGATTGTACGCAATACTGGGCGTCAACCTCCCCAGACTTCGACGGTTAACTCTTTCTAGCCCAAGCAACACAGCCTGTGTGGAGGTACACTGAATACCAGTCGTCGTACTTCGGATGTTTGCGCTGTTCTTCAAATGTTCTTCATGTTGGGATGCTTGTAGTGACAAGGTTTTTCTGAAATCAGAATTGTTGGGCCGAAAAGCGCAGATGTCGCAGCTTAGCTGTAATATACAGCACAGTGTGACATCCACCAAGAAGAAGTAAGGCAAGATGAAGACATTGATGAGAAGAAAGAAGAAGAATGCGTTTACATCTTATAAGTTAAAGACTAATAAAACACCGACAAAATACTAGCCCCTGAGGAAAAATAATTATGCGTTTGGTAACATTCGCCATGACTGCTTCCTTCGGACATCAGCTACGATGGTACTTGGCTGGGAGAATATAAATCATCATTCAAGGATATAAATAGATATCTTCAACAAGATGCGAACATTATTGGCACCGGCAGAGATAAACAATATACGAGTATTAAAAATCAGAATTGCCAAATGCATGTATACTCTGGAAATTCTTGTCTTATGGCGGTACGCAGTACTGGCGTCTTTTTTTTTTTTAAATGGCGACTGCAATAGTTAAGTCGATGCGAACGCTTCGTAATGCCGGGGTGCCGGGTTTGATCGCAGCTGCGGGCCATGCGCCTTGCGTTGGTTTCGACAGTGATATCAGGGGGCCAACAGTCCAGAAGGCAATGGCAAACTACTGGAGTAAATTTGCCTAAAGAAACCACACAACAGCCAAGGGCTGCTGGGGTTGGTTCTGCAACGTCCTGTAAAGGATACGCAACTAACCTAAGTGAAATAATATATACTTTTCGGTGAGCACCGGTTTCATGTTAGACACTTTGTTATAAGTACCGGCAACTTTTTTTTTTTTAAAGAAAAGCAAAACCAATCATATATATATATATATGCTCGGCCAGCCGTTTCCCAAAATCACCACCAACACGACGGGTGGAAAGTGTTGGAGTTTCGATGCAGTGTCAACGTTACAAAGGTCTGAGTCTAAAGAGTCATGAACGAAGCACAAGAAGAATTGTAGAAACGTATGACATAGACGCGTGGTTTTTTTTAAATCATGGTATGGGGCGTCGCAGGTCGACCCAGCCTAAAATTAGTACCAGGATGGCTGTCCTGGGGAAGTAAAGACGGCCGGCGTAATGCTGACCACATTAACCACCTAATACCGATTGGTCTGTACAAAATACGTCTGCTCTTCCCATGTGCTCGATGCGTCTAAAGGCGTGAAAAGGGATGTTTACTTTTTTCTTCACTATGACATAGACACTATTGACAGGCAAACGGAAGATAGGCGGAAAAGGGGAGGGGGGGGGGGGAGGTCAGGACGCATTGACGCCATTACTTTGATGCAGTGCACACGTCATGTTTAATTCAGCTGACCAGAACAGGAGGCTAGAAACACGGACGCAGGAATCAATATCCAGAGCTGGGACTAAGGCTCCCATAGTTGATGCTGCAGAAGAGGTGAGAACTGTAGTTTTCGCCGTGTCATCACATCTGAAGGAGCAGTGAGAGGCTGCGTCGTCTGTCTGCTGTCCCGGCCTGCATCCATGTCGGCTGTTTTTGGCGCCTTGGTCAGGTCGTGGCGTTCGGCGATCTGGTCTACTACTGCTGTGAGGGTTGGGCAGGCAGAAGAATCAAGCTGCTACAACTTCATGTGGGTTCTGGGAACCGATTCGAATAGAATAGAAGGGGGGGGGGATGGTGAAGGGAAGGGGTACACCCACTGCCCACCAAAACATGTCCTGTTAAGCGACTAAATAAGGCTTTCTTCGATGTCAGAGTGCCTTTGCCTGAGAGGGGAGGAACCAGCAGTCTGCATATAAATAAGGCAGATGTGTAGAATGGATGTGCCTGCAAAATTCAGGTTCTCGAACAAGACCACAGTCCAGAAGTGGGTAAACAACGGACACAGAACCCATGAGAATTCACCCACTACACAAGACAAACAACTACAACAATCTACCACCCACAACGTCATCATCATAATATTAACAATAATAATAATAATAAGAAGAAGAAGAAGAAGAAGAAGAAGAAGAAGAAGAAGAAGAAGACGAAGAAGAAGAAGAAGAAGAAGAAGAAGCAGAAGAAGAAGAAGAAGAAGAAGAAGAAGACGACGAAGAAGAAGAAGAAGAAGAAGAAAAAGCAGAAGAAGAAGAAGAAGAAGAAGAAGAAGAAGAAGAAGAAGAAGAAGAAGAAGAAGAAGAAGAAGACGAAGAAGACCAACATAAATAAAATAAAAAATTTAAAAGCAAAGGAGCAGGAAAGACAGTAGAAGAACCAGAAAAGGAAGAAAAAGAAAACAGGAAAAAGCAGGAAGAGGAGAAGCCTTCCATGCAGTCAGTTTTCACAGACTGCTACAAGTCACCCAACACGAATGTGAATTTATCTTGGATATGTGAATGGCTGAGTGTTGCCTTCTCATAGATAAAGTGTGGCAGACTCTTCGCCACGGATTACTCAAGACAGATGAACAGCCTCAACGTTAGCAGCCTCACCTCCATGTCTGACAGAGACCTAAAGACACATAGGTTTAAACAGCAACAATGGAAAGCTTTCATGGAGGATTATGTGGCCTTGTCTGTCGGCTCCAGATGGAGGCATAATCCCCTGGTCTGAGCTATCTATACCTCTGTCTGTCTGCTACGCTAAGCTATCTATACCTCTGTCTGTCTGCTAAGCTAAGCTATCTATACCTCTGTCTGTCTGCTAAGCTAAGCTATCTATACCTCTGTCTGTCTGCTAAGCTAAGCTATCTATACCTCTGTCTGTCTGCTAAGCTAAGCTATCTATACCTCTGTCTGTCTGCTAAGCTAAGCTATCTATACCTCTGTCTGTCTGCTACGCTAAGCTATCTATACCTCTGTCTGTCTGCTAAGCTAAGCTATCTATACCTCTGTCTGTCTGCTACGCTAAGCTATCTATACCTCTGTCTGTCTGCTAAGCTAAGCTATCTATACCTCTGTCTGTCTGCTACGCTAAGCTATCTATACCTCTGTCTGTCTGCTAAGCTAAGCTATCTATACCTCTGTCTGTCTGCTAAGCTAAGCTATCTATACCTCTGTCTGTCTGCTACGCTAAGCTATCTATACCTCTGTCTGTCTGCTACGCTAAGCTATCTATACCTCTGTCTGTCTGCTAAGCTAAGCTATCTATACCTCTGTCTGTCTGCTAAGCTAAGCTATCTATACCTCTGTCTGTCTGCTAAGCTAAGCTATCTATACCTCTGTCTGTCTGCTAAGCTAAGCTATCTATACCTCTGTCTGTCTGCTAAGCTAAGCTATCTATACCTCTGTCTGTCTGCCAAGCTAGACAGCCAGTCCAAGTGTACTTGTCCGGAGCGCAATACTCATTTCATCAAACTGTTACTACTGGACGAGCAAATATGTAATTTTTTCATAAATAGTGGCTAGACGTTTGCCTGCCAGCCTGAAGGTCCTGCATTCAAATCTGCTCACAAGTAGACCTAGACTAAATGAGTACCATGTAATGTAAAAGGTAAAGGTAAAGTAGGAAGGAAGATGTAAACCAGCGTCACTGCACAGAGTTATAAACCGTTAGTGCTCTGCTACCAGAGCGGACAACTGATACAAAAATATGTCCGCCTATGTCGCCGTCCGAACGCAATTCCATAGCTACAGAGACCTTCCTCCATTTACCACAGAGTGTTAACTCTGGTACCCATTACCTAGCTAGAGGCTGGGTGAAACCCAAAAAACAGCCCAGTTTCGACACCGGCCGTGGGCTGCAGTGAGTCGCAGCTGGACTTGAAAGTCTCCTAACGCGGCTCCGAATGTAATGTCATAAGAAGTAAATGTGACTTGCGTGTTGTTGACCAGTGTGTGACCAGCGGATCTACCCAGTGCAGAATGATCTAAACAAATATAAGCCTAACACTGTATGCTCGATGCGCCATTGGAAAACAGGGTCCCTTATATATCTAACAGCCACACCGACAAATCAAGATAATAAATGCACCGTGTACATCGTTATACAACTACATTCAAAGGCATAACACTGTTAAAAAGCATGTCCTAGAGGGCATAGTTGAAGGCAACAGAGAAAGAGGCAGAAAATGAAACATGTGGGAAGATAACATTCAGAGATGGACAAAAAGGATTTATCCAGAGCGTAAGACAAAGCCTGTGGGGAATCCATTGCGGCCAACCTTCTCTGTGAAGACGGCACCTGACTGATAAGAGTATATCACCAAAGAACATTTTAAATAGTATGATTCACAAATTGGCATGTACTGTCTGACATTTACAAATGCAGAAGAAACAAACTGTATAGACACACAACTACACACACAACAAACGAAGGCTATAGCTAGCACACAGGGAATGGAAGGTTGTAGCTAGCACACCGAGAATAGAAGGCTGTAACTAGCACACGAAGAATGGAAGGCTGTAGCTAGCACACGAAGAATGGAAGGCTGTAGCTAGCACACGAAGAATGGAAGGCTGTAGCTAGCACACCGAGAATAGAAGGCTGTACCTAGCACACGAAGAATGGAAGGCTGTAGCTAGCACACCGAGAATGGAAGGCTGTACCTAGCACACGAAGAATGGAAGGCTGTAGCTAGCACACCGAGAATAGAAGGCTGTACCTAGCACACGAAGAATGGAAGGCTGTAGCTAGCACACGAAGAATGGAAGGCTGTAGCTAGCACACCGGGAATAGAAGGTTGTAACTAGCACACCGGGAATAGAAGGCTGTAACTAGCACACCGAGAATAGAAGGCTGTGCTAGCACACCGGGAATGGAAGGCTGTAGCTAGCACACCGGGAATGGAAGGCTGTAGCTAGCACACCAGGAATGGAAGGCTGTAGCTAGCACACCGAGAATGGAAGGCTGTAGCTAGCACACCTGGAATAGAAGGTTGTAGCTATCACACCGAGAATGGAAGGTTGTAGCTATCACACCGAGAATGGAAGGTTGTAGCTAGCACACCGGGAATGGAAGGCTGTAGCTAGCACATCGAGAATGGAAGGCTGTAGCTAGCAAACCGGGAATGGAAGGCTGTAGCTAGCACACCGGGAATGGAATCTGTCACCTCCAAATATATGTTCTCACTGCAGAAACAAGCCTACTTCATTTTTTTGAATAGTATCTAGCTGGCCGCCTGTTTTAGCGTGTCGCGTTAGCCATACGGGCGAGGTGGTCAAGCCATTTGTCTCGTGGGTTTGACTGACGGCTTCGTCATTCTGTTCATCAGGGAAATTTTTACAGAGATCTTTAGGGATCGTCGCCGGAGTTACGAAGTTCTTACTTTGTGTAACGCTCTATGCAGACGGCTAGCCGTTCTGGGAAAGAAGGATTAGCCACATGGGATAAAACCCAGCGCAATAGAATCGATCCTTTCAGGTTTAACCTTTACCCTTTCAGAAAACGTCGAAGTAAATATATCTCAACAGCGTGGCGTTGACCGCACTACAAGTGCTGACTAGTCTATAAATGAGGAGTCTAGACCCTTGTGCTGGATGCGCCAGAAAAGGGACGTTTCAAATACATGAATTCTTGCTGTAGAGGTTCTGTGGTGCCACTAGGGGGGCGGCGAAGGGGGGTGATATCTCACACCCCCACCCCCCCCAACATACACACACACACACACACACACACACACACACAAGCATCTCGTAAAAAAATAGACTAACTGGATTTGTTGAAATCAGTATAAATAGTGTGCTAGCGGAACAGTCAGAGCTTAATGTGTCCTGTGAGAGACGGAGACGGTAAATCTAATGTGTCCTGTGGGAGACGGAGACGGTAAATCTAATGTGTCCTGTGAGAGACGGAGACGATAAATCTAATGTGTCCTGTGAGAGACGGAGACGATAAATCTAATGTGTCCTGTGAGAGACGGAGACGGTAAATCTAATGTGTCCTCTGAGAGACGGAGACGGTAAATCTAATGTGTCCTGTGAGAGACGGAGCCGGTAAATCTAATGTGTCCTGTGAGAGACGGAGACGGTAAATCTAATGTGTCCTGTGAGAGACGGAGACGGTAAATCTAATGTGTCCTGTGGGAGACGGACAACGTAAATCTAATGTTTCCTGTGAGAGACGGAGACGGTAAATCTAATGTGTCCTGTGAGAGACGGAGACGGTAAATCTAATGTGTCCTGTGAGAGACGGAGACGGTAAATCTAATGTGTCCTGTGGGAGACGGAGACGGTAAATCTAATGTGTCCTGTGAGAGACGGAGACGGTAAATCTAATGTGTCCTGTGAAAGACGGAGACGGTAAATCTAATGTGTCCTGTGAGAGACGGAGACGGTAAATCTAATGTGTCCTGTGAGAGACGGAGACGGTAAATCTAATGTGTCCTGTGAGAGACGGAGACGGTAAATCTAATGTGTCCTGTGAGAGACGGAGACGGTAAATCTAATGTGTCCTGTGAGAGACGGAGACGGTAAATCTAATGTGTCCTGTGAGAGACGGAGACGGTAAATCTAATGTGTCCTGTGAGAGACGGAGACGGTAAATCTAATGTGTCCTGTGAGAGACGGAGACGGTAAATCTAATGTGTCCTGTGGGAGACGGAGACGGTAAATCTAATGTGTCCTGTGAGAGACGGAGACGGTAAATCTAATGTGTCCTGTGAGAGACGGAGACGGTAAATCTAATGTGTCCTGTGAGAGACGGAGACGGTAAATCTAATGTGTCCTGTGAGAGACGGAGACGGTAAATCTAATGTGTCCTGTGAGAGACGGAGACGGTAAATCTAATGTGTCCTGTGAGAGACGGAGACGGTAAATCTAATGTGTCCTGTGGGAGACGGAGACGGTAAATCTAATGTGTCCTGTGAGAGACGGAGACGGTAAATCTAATGTGTCCTGTGAGAGACGGAGACGGTAAATCTAATGTGTCCTGTGAGAGACGGAGACGGTAAATCTAATGTGTCCTGTGAGAGACGGAGACGGTAAATCTAATGTGTCCTGTGAGAGACGGAGACGGTAAATCTAATGTGTCCTGTGAGAGACGGAGACGGTAAATCTAATGTGTCCTGTGGGAGACGGAGACGGTAAATCTAATGTGTCCTGTGAGAGACGGAGACGGTAAATCTAATGTGTCCTGTGAGAGACGGAGACGGTAAATCTAATGTGTCCTGTGAGAGACGGAGACGGTAAATCTAATGTGTCCTGTGAGAGACGGAGACGGTAAATCTAATGTGTCCTGTGAGAGACGGAGACGGTAAATCTAATGTGTCCTGTGAGAGACGGAGACGGTAAATCTAATGTGTCCTGTGGGAGACGGAGACGGTTAATCTAATGTGTCCTGTGAGAGACGGAGACGGTAAATCTAATGTGTCCTGTGAGAGACGGAGACGGTAAATCTAATGTGTCCTGTGAGAGACGGAGACGGTAAATCTAATGTGTCCTGTGGGAGACGGAGACGGTAAATCTAATGTGTCCTGTGAGAGACGGAGACGGTAAATCTAATGTGTCCTGTGAGAGACGGAGACGGTAAATCTAATGTGTCCTGTGGGAGACGGAGACGGTAAATCTAATGTGTCCTGTGAGAGACGGAGACGGTAAATCTAATGTGTCCTGTGGGAGACGGAGACGGTAAATCTAATGTGTCCTGTGGGAGACGGAGACGGTAAATCTAATGTGTCCTGTGAGAGACGGAGACGGTAAATCTAATGTGTCCTGTGGGAGACGGAGACGGTAAATCTAATGTGTCCTGTGAGAGACGGAGACGGTAAATCTAATGTGTCCTGTGGGAGACGGAGACGGTATGCCCAGAATGCTATGATGTCGATTCTTTAATCAGTAATCAGTCAGGAAATCACACGTGTTGGGCTCAGAGGCGCAGCTACAGCAGCTCAGCTGCAAACCACAGCACAACGTGACAAGCAGCTTTTTTAAAGGCGACGACGACGACGACAAAGAAGAAGAAGAAGAAGAAGAAGAAGAAGAAGAAGAAGAAGAAGAAGAAGAAGAAGAAGAAGAAGAAGAAGAAGAAGAAGAAGAAGAAGAAGAAGAAGAAGAAGAAGAAGGAGGAGGAGGAGGAGGAGGAGGAGGAGAAGAAGAAAAAAGAGGGGGAAAAACTGCTTTTTGGCATTATCATGTGCAAATATAACCCGGCACATATCCATATCTTCATAACATGAGATTTCTGTACTGGACTGCTAGGGCTATATTATTCCATGTCAAAATATCGTACAGCCATTAAGTATTTGTGTCCCAAGTAACCGTTTCATGTGAGAAAAGCTCGTTTTCATGAATCTCAAACAGTAGCCTACGCGATTTGCTGCTCTGTTTCTATTTACATGTTACCTAAATCTGGCATTCTCGGTTGCCTCTTTGCACGTTTTATACGACTTTTCATAGTGCATATTTCTTTCCATATACAACTTCTGTGAAAAGTTCTAGGACTGAAAGTGTTAATGTTTGTCTGCAACTTAGATGTAACTACTGGTGAAACTAGTCCGTTGTAATGGCGGTTCGTGCAACGAAGTTTTCGCATTTCTGCTTCAGACAACCGGTTCTGGCAATACAAATCATGAATGACTTCAAGAACTGTCTCATGGCTTTCAATCAGACTATCGTTCTTTCCCTCAGAGTGTCGTTAACTGCCAGTTTTAAAGACACAAATAAAACAGATCTACAAAGAGCAGTAGTTTCTGGCGAGTTAAAGGAACAGGCAATGTCGTGGCGTTCTATGACTTTTGCTCAGATCTTCTTCTTTGTCGTCTTCGTCTTCTTCTTCTTCGTCTTCGTCTTCGTCTTCTTCTTCTTCTTCTTCTTCTTCTTCTTCTTCTTCTTCTTCTTCTCTTCTTCTTCTTCTTCTTCTTCTTCTTCTCTTCCACCTTGTACCTCAGCGAAGTGTCGGGGGAGGATGTAATGTTCGTTGATGAGCTCTGTCAACAGCACTATTTACACTGATGTTCATTTCTGTAAGGCTGTTCTTAATGCCATCACTCCATATTTTTCGAGGTCTTCTACTCGCTCTAAACCCGTTGTAGCGTTTCAGTGTGGCTCGCTGTGGTAGATCGTACCAGAGCATTCTTGATAAGTGTCCAACCACTCCATTTGTTGTTCTTGGATGACCTGTGAGACTGGCTTTATTCCTAGCATTCGTCTGATTTCGTATTCTGTCTTTGCTTGAAACTCCTGCAGCTCTTATAAGGCATTTCATCTCTGTTGTCACAATGTTACGTTCTTTAGAGCAGCAGTTCTCAACTGGGTGCCGCGGCACTCAGGGGTGCCACGAGCGTATGCCAAGGGTGCCGCGGCACTCAGGGGTGCCACGAGCACATGCCAAGGGTGCCGCGGCAATAATTAAAAGTTTTTTCCAAATCTGCAGAGATCAGCGAAGGCGGCAGTTTAGAACAGAAATGCAATGAAGGAAGCCAAACTGAATGCACTTGTATTCAAAAGACAATGCTACTGGCCAGGCTGCAGTGCATTCTCAAGGTAACCTTACATTAAAAAAAAACACACACACAGATCCAGGAGCAAAATGTCTGGGTCAAGTGATCTGAGGGGAAAATTAAATAAGCGTCCCATCTTCATGAAGGAAATTTGAACAATTCATTCGAACAATTTCATTCATCGCATTAAAGACAAGTAAACATAATATGTCCACAATTTGTAATACTTTCAATGTATGTGTGCCGCGAAAATGTGTTTGCCTGACAAAGGTGCTGCGGCGCAAAAAGTATGAGGACCACTGAATTAGGGGATCTAAGTGTCCACGTTTAGCGCTTAGATAGCATTGAAGAATTCGTCACCATTTGCTTTCTTGCCGTCTCTTGTGTCTCTTGTGTGTGTGTGTGTGTGGGGGGGGGGGGGGGGGGGGGGGGGTTAATAAAGCCCTCGTTTGACAGCAACAGATGTCAGCGCAGAGTCCATTTGTCTGTGATCTCTTTCCCGGCTGCTGTTACTTTGGTGCTGAAGTTTATCTAAAATGGCCTATTGTTATTATTGCCCAACTAGTCATATTGCAGCAACCGTCGACCAGGTACTCATAGCGGAAAATACAGAATGCCTACAGAACAACCTAAATCAAATTAGTAACAAAGGGGAGGAATATAATATTAAAATAAACACTAAGAAGACAGAGACACTGATGATAGGAAGACATAAAGACAATTTAGAAATTAAATTAAAAAACAATACCCTGAGACAAACAGAGGAATTTAAGTATATGGGAGCAATTTTTACATCCGACGGAAAACTGGGCAGAGAAATTAGCTCCAGATGTGCCAAAGCTAATCAAGTAATGGGTCAACTATCTCCCCTGTTGACACACAAGCAGATGCCTCGGAGTACTAAAGTGAATCTTATCAGAACTATTTTTTGGCCAACACTATGCTATCAATGCCAAACGTGGACACTTACATCCTTCAATGAACGTAAACTTGTGACAACAGAGATGAAATGCCTTAGAAGAGCTGCAGGAGTTTCAAGGAAAGACAGAATACGAAATCACGAAATCAGACGAATGCTAGGAATAAAGCCAGTCTTACAGGTCATTAAAGAACAACAAATGAAGTGGTTTGGACATCTAACAAGAATGCCCTGGTACTATCCGCCACAGCGAGCCACATTAAAACGTTACAACGGGTATAGAGCGAGTGGAAGATCTCTGAAAAAATGGAGTGATGGCATTAAGAACAACCTTACATAAATGAACATCAGTCTTAATAGTGCTCTTGACAGAGCTCATCAACGAACATTACATCTGTGAACCGTCGACAGACTGAAAATGTGTCCAAACGCTTCCTGTATGTCTAGTACTTGAAGCAAGACCAGTTCAGTGTTGCTGCAGCTTGTGTGCGGACAGGAAACTCATCGAGCAGAGGATCGCGTTGGAGTAGCGGAGACGGTAATAAAGACAGCTTAAATTCTCAGACTATGATCACCCATTTACAGAACGCGAATGACTTTTTACAGCTGTTATTTCATACTAACGGATACCTGTGTTGGATACAACAAATGTACAAACTGCATTGACTGATTCTTCTTATTCTCTTCCAACAACTGCATTATCTAAGTATTGGGTAGAGTGGGGTAGTTGGTGTGTAGATCTTCTCTGTGCTCTTTCAAATGCGTTGCATAAGCCAGTTCTCACTTCTTTCAGGCAGTAATAGACGCCGCAGCTCCATCTTCTGTCGGTGTTTTTCTCTCTCCTTTGTCTGTGTTCATATTTATTTATCGTGGCAGTTAGTCTTGATATGAACAAACTGGGGGAAAATGTCTGGACTAGAGATGACAACAGTACAAACTGTATGAGTTTGAGATGGCCAAATAAATAACGAGACGTACTGGAGATAATTCGTTAAAAATGTTCTTATGGTCATGTGCGATGAAGATTATCTTTAAATTAACATGGAGCCGTCAGAAACGAACATTTCCCCAAGTGTAAAAGGAGGTATAACATAGAGCCGTTAGACACGAACATTTCCCCAAGTGTAGAAGGGGGTACAACATAGTGCCGTTAGACACGAACATTTCCCCAAGTGTAAAAGGAGGTATAACATAGAGCCGTTAGACACGAACATTTCCCCAAGTGTAAAAGGAGGTATAACATAGAGCCGTTAGACACGAACATTTCCCCAAGTGTAGAAGGGGGTACAACATAGAGCCGTTAGACACGAACATTTCTCCAAGTGTAAAAGGAGGTATAACATAGAGCCGTCAGACACGAACATTTCCCCAAGTGTAAAAGGAGGTATAACATAGAGCCGTTAGACACGAACATTTCCCCAAGTGTAAAAGGAGGTATAACATAGAGCCGTTAGACACGAACATTTCCCCAAGTGTAAAAGGAGGTATAACATAGAGCCGTTAGACACGAACATTTCCCCAAGTGTAAAAGGAGGTATAACATAGAGCCGTTAGACACGAACATTTCCCCAAGTGTAAAAGGAGGTATAACATAGAGCCGTTAGACACGAACATTTCCCAAGTGTAAAAGGAGGTATAACATAGAGCCGTTAGACACGAACATTTCCCCAAGTGTAAAAGGAGGTATAACATAGAGCCGTTAGACACGAACATTTCCCCAAGTGTAAAAGGAGGTATAACATAGAGCCGTCAGAAACGAACATTTCCCCAAGTGTAGAAGGGGGTACAACATAGAGCCGTTAGACACGAACATTTCCCCAAGTGTAGAAGGGGGTACAACATAGAGCCGTTAGACAGGAACATTTCCCCAAGTGTAGAAGGGGGTACAACATACAGCCGTTAGACACGAACATTTCCCCAAGTGTAGAAGGGGGTACAACATAGAGCCGTTAGACACGAACATTTCCCCAAGTGTAGAAGGGGGTACAACATAGAGCCGATAGACACGAACATTTCCCCAAGTGTAGAAGGGGGTATAACATAGAGCCGTTAGACACGAACATTTCCCCAAGTGTAGAAGGGGGTACAACATAGAGCCGTTAGACACGAACATTTCCCCAAGTTTAGAAGGGGGTACAACATAGAGCCGTTAGACACGAACATTTCCCCAAGTGTAGAAGGGGGTACAACAAACAACCGACAGACATGAACATTTCCCCAAGTCTAGAAGGGGTTATAACATGGAGCCGTTAGACACGAACATTTCCCCAAGTGCAGAGGAAGGCACAATGTACTCTGGTACTATGCAATGTCCTGGGAAGTAAGAGCGGCCATGGCGATACTGACCATATCATCCACCGCGTGACGATTGATCTATACAAATATATCTCTAACATAGCATGCTCCATACGCCATCGGTCAAAAATTAAAATCTGTAAAATTACTTATCACAGCGCATATATATTTACCGAACACCAGAACTGAGAGTATGTGTATAGTAACACCGCATGTCTACATACAAAACACCCATGCTGACAGTGTGTGCTGGGTAACACTGAATCTGTGTATAAAACACTAGAAATGGTAGTATGTGCTCAGTAACACTGCACATCTACGTGTACAACAACAGAACTGGCAGTGTGTAAAAGACAATATCACATATACAAATATAAAACAAACAACAGAAAGGAGCCGACCCTGAAGGTTGTATACTACACATAAAAGCCACATGTGGCTAGTATAACCGCAGAATGTATATTCATGGTGAATGCATAAACAAACAGCCCAACCCACCCCACCCCAGCACATTAATGTGAACACAAATTATCGATTTTATCGATATTTTATTTTCAAAGCACTGGGTGCAGGCTGTTTATGGCAGATCGCTAATCCAGGGTTTCTCAAACTGTGACTAACGGGGACTGGACGGTTGATGTGGGGGTGGGGGGTGATGCTTTCTCGTGCACGATCTATGAGTGTTACTACGTGTAGCTTACAGTTTGTCATTTCTTTGAGATTCTCTCAAGAGTTGATATGTTTAACCAGTTGTTCCTTGTTAGTACCAACTAACCTAGCTGCATGTCTGCAGATGCTCCACACCAACCCATCTGTGTCGTTGGCCGGTGTGGTTTTCATAGCCAGTTTTTACGTTCAGTAGTTTGCCATTGCATCAAGAAAAGTCGACGCTCCGTAGCTGTTTCGAAATCAACGAACTGCTGCCTGCCAGTACACATTAGTAAAGCATAATGAAAGGACCCTTTGACGCCAGCGGCGAGTCTGGCATTCGGTAAGAGCAGCGTCTAGTCGCTACAACACGATAAGAGGAGCGTCTGGTCGCTACAACACGATGAGAGGAGCGTCTAGTCGCTACAACACGATAATAGGAGCGTCTAGTCGCTACAACACGATAAGAGGAGCGTCTAGTCGCTACAACACGATAAGAGGAGCGTCTAGTCGCTACAACACGATAAGAGGAGCGTCTGGTCGCTACAACACGATAAGAGGAGCGTCTAGTTGCTACAACACGATAAGAGGAGCGTCTGGTCGCTACAACACGATAAGAGGAGCGTCTAGTCGCTACAACACGTACATAGCAGCGGCTTCCAATTGTTATCTGTGAGCTGGTCAATGCTAGAGGAAACAAGGGCCAACTGGATGTGAGGTAGGTGATGATGATGACCACATACTAGTGCACAACAATGACCACCATACAACAGTACACAGTTGGGTGTTTACAGTGATCAATGCAGCATACAATAAAACCACAAACATACACACATACATACATACACACATGCGGACATTCATACACACACACACACACACACAATCACACACACATATATACATACATACAAACATAAGACAGACAGACAGACAGACAGACAGACAGACAGACAGACCGACCGACCGACCGACCGACCGACCGACCGACCGACCGACCGACCGACCGACAGACAGACAGACAGACAGACAGACAGACAGACAGACAGACAGACAGACAGACAGACAGACAGACAGACAGACAGACAGACAACGGCAGAATATATAACATGACAAAGGCAATGCAATCACGTGTAAACAGTAATAATATTCAAACTGTGGTGTAGACACAGAACGTAATGTATACAGTGATAAAGATGCAAAAATGAAATAATGAATAAACGATAACAGAATGTTTAAAAAATTATGATGATAGGACAAGAGAGTGTATACAATTATGAAGACCTCAAGATTAAAATGTATACAATACTAAAGACAAATAACATAATGTAAAAACCGATGATGGCAGAGAACAAAATGTCTAAAATGATAAAGGTAGAAAACGAAGAAGTTAAAAATGAGGTGAAAGATGTCTGTCTAAGAAAAACTAGAACGCTCTGCTGCACACCTTCTAGTCCATAGCACAGTGCTTCTCAACCTTCCTAATACAACATAACTTCAGTGAATCTGCGTTTTCCGATGGTATTTGGCGACCCTTGTGAAAGGGTCGTTCTACCCACAAAAAGGTCGCGATCTACATGATGAGAACCGGCGCCTTAGCAAATAATGCACACAAATATGCGGTATTACAACGAACTGAATGCAAGCCTGATTACATTTAAACTGGCAGCTCATAAAAGCGACGACCATTATTTACAACAGCTCACAGTTCTGAGACAAGCTAGCTTCGACTTGGCTTGGACAAAGGATCTCCTGCAGCCTTTACAGCAAGCTGTGGCTTCATTCACTTTTTCAGGTCGCCATCAAATGGGGTCAGCTCACCGTTCACGCTCTACTTACCAATGGGATGTGGTAAACCGCAACCAGAAGAGCAATCAATAATTAACGATACGCAGTCACTATCTACACACCAAAGGCGTTGAAATTGGGGGTTAACGCCCCTTCAGCGCTCCCACCACCGCCGACATGTTTTTTTTTTTAAATACGGGTCTTCGATAGTCAAGCAGCATATCCCTGCTGCATTGGGTAGACTGCAGACAGTCAAAGGCTAAGTGTAATATGCTTTCTGCTAACCGTGGAGTCACAGACTTGACAAGTCCAGTGTAGTCGGATTTATGGTAACAATAACTGCAGATATACTGGAAGCGATCGTTGCGCTTTGAACGACCCTTTTAAAGAGGTAGACTAAGACCATCGGAAAACACATAGTCACTGAAGTTAAGAAGAAGCAATGAAAACAATGTTATGGTTACGAATCGCCACAACAAGAGGAAGTGTATTAGAGAGTCAAGGCATTGGGAAGGTTGAGAACTTCTGTTCTAGGACAATATCAAAACTGATGGTATTACAAACATTAATATTGTATTTACAATACATACAATTCCAAGCAACAATAGTTGTACTTACTTGCTTGTTGTCGCTGTGTTCCAACAGAAAAGACGTGTCTACGATCTATGAATGCACCAATGGCAGAACTTTTCGCCACTCAGCAAAATTCCTAACCCCAATGTGTACTCCTGAAATAAAATCAAAGGCTAATACTTTATTCATGCTAATGGTATACATAGTAACAGAGCGTCAGTATAAATAGTTCTGGGGAAAAATTCTACCAGATGGTCAGACACCAGAACTCGTGTCCACTATACAGTCGTGTTAATCAGGAATGTATTTTAACATGTTCAAATATTTCACACCACATTCAGAGAATGTGTCTCTCTTTCTCTCTTTTTGTACCCTACAAGGACATCACACAAGCGATAAACATCCGGTGACACAAAGTGCCACCAAAGGGAAGAGGATCACCTGTGGAGAGGTCCCAGAAACACCTTTTTAGCCGTTAGGCCATATTTATGACCCGGATATATTCAGGGGTCCCGGCAAAAGCCATGGTGAGGCTTCAATTAACGAAAAATTGCATTCCACATGGGGTCTTATCACTAAAGAATATGTGGCAAATTGTGCTCATTTATTTACAGCTACCATCCCCAAACAGGTTTCCAATAAACTTTATTATAAACCACAAACCTGTTCTGTATTTGGAGTTCATTTTAACTCCTCTCACACTGTGATCAATATACAAGGGTTACATTTTCAGTTGCCTTTATGGCTACAACGTTTAATTTAAAAGTAACATTGGCGATCAGGTTGTTCTGCGTTTCTTTTATTTATTACAACAATCAGTTAAAAAAAAAACTTTCGCTGGAGTTATATCCCTTCGAATATTTATTTCTTTTTATATCCGTAGACAAGAATGGTGTTGTGTGGATGGTGTATCGTGTATTGAAGAGGACACGCAACAACACTGAGTGGTGCTATGTGGATGGTGTTTGGTGTCATGAAGGTAAATAACAACTACCAGTTAGTGGTGCTTTGTTTATATTACACCACTGCCTGACTCAGAAGGAATCGATACTCAGTCTCAGAACTCTTCACTGTGTAACCAGCTCTTGTGTGAAGATTTGATCACTACTCCCAAGGTCTGAGGCTCAGAATAGGATGTTGATTCTTTTCTTGTTAGGCTGGCACTGCCTAAAACATACTAGGCTGGGTGGCCACTCTCAATCACTCAGTCACTTGTTTTCAGTGCGCAGTAATATTTTTATCATTTTTATTATTATTGTTATTATTATTATTATTGTGTGCTGAATGCCAAATAAATATAACCATATGTCTGAAATATGGAGCTTAAGGGGAGCAGCTGAGCCCTTCCACCGCCTCTCATGGTGGGGTGGGGTTTGACGCTCAAGGTGCCTTGGCCTCGTGTTTCGGCGCCTGTGGTTGTCGCTTAGATCTCTCCTTTTCACTAAATTAATTAATATCCTTATGTTAGCATAACCTTTATGATGTTCATTCGACTGTAACGACTGAAGGACATTTCATATACCCCACAAGAATCTCGACTGTACATACTTGGGTCATTTAAAACAATATACAAGCTGACGGTCAAATAAATAGAGTGACAGACAGACAGACAGACAGACAGACAGACAGACAGACAGACAGACAGACACACACACAGACAGACTGACCGGTGGGCGGGCTAAAGGGCGAGTGGACGGACGGACGGACAGACAGACACATAGATAGATATGCAATACAAAAAGGCGGATAGACAAGCGGGTGCAGACAGACAAAACTCCCCCCACTCCCCTCCCCCCCCCCCCTCCAAACGTAGAAAGAAAAAAAAAAATCAGCATTACTAACACTGAACAGGAAAACAAATGTCTATCGCCATACAGAAAGCCTTTCAGTCGCTGTCAGACGGATCGATATGAAATTCTCATCTTGTTTAAGCTGAACGTTAGTCTTTTCTTCTCCTTCTCCTATTTCTAATATAGTGCTGTCTGTCTGCCCTCTTTTAGGACAGCGACCAGAGACTAACGTGTCGAGTCTAACCCGGTCTGCTCCGACAGTGGCTGCAGGGGTGGGGAGCAGCCCCTAACAACCAACAGCAGTAAACTAAGAGAACAGGTGGGCCTCCTGCATCACCTGTCAACTAGACGATGTGTCCACATGTGTAGCGTCTGTCGGCATGTGTGAGTATATGTGCGTGAGTCAGTGTACGTAAAGTGTGTAAGTGTGCGTACCAGTGCCTATTGTTTTGATGTGTGTGTAACAGTGTGTGCATGTCAGGACGTGAATGTTTGTGAGTACATGTGCGTGCAAGTGTTTATTCCAAGTCATCTCCCGTGGGATGCTATTTTTCGTTATTTAAAGCCCTAATCTGGCTTTTGCCGGGGGGCCCTGAATATAGCTGGGCCACAATTGTGACCATAACGGATGAAGAAGCCCAACTACACACTAGTTGACCTTATTTACATGATTTCCAGAGACCGAAAAATTCGTGTTTAAGTTCGTGTTGAAAGTACGTGCTAACCGGGAGCTAACGGATGAAATATAAATAATACGTCCCTGCCGGGGTAAAAAGTGTATTCATGTTAACCACATGATCGTCTTTAGTAAGTTGCTTTTAACGATGGTTTACTTATTTGCTGTGCATTCTGGTTGTAGTAGTTGTCGTCGTGGTATCTCCCAGAACATTCTGGTTGTAGTAGTTGTCGTCCTGGTATCTCCCAGAACATTCTGGTTGTAGTAGTTGTCGTCCTGGTATCTCCCAGAACATTCTGGTTGTAGTAGTTGTCGTCCTGGTATCTCCCAGAACATTCTGGTTGTAGTAGTTGTCGTCCTGGTATCTCACAGAACATTCTGGTTGTAGTAGTTGTCGTCCTGGTATCTCCCAGAACATTCTGGTTGTAGTAGTTGTCGTCGTGGTATCTCCAAGAACATTCTGGTTGTAGTAGTTGTCGTCGTGGTATCTCCGAAAACATACATGGTATCTCACAAAACATTCTAGTTATATTTTCTAGTAGTTATCATCGTGGTATCTCCACAAAACATTCTAGTTATGTAAGAATATCATATGTCATTTTTTTCTTCTTTAAGATACATATGTTTATCATGAAACCGTCTTGGTAGACTTGGAATTTTTACTTTTACTAGTTTCAGGAAGTAATGCGTAATGCACACTATGACTGGTTGAACAGTGGGTCAATAAAATCCTACGAGATTTCAAGATTTTCTCGTGCAAAGTCGCACTCTTAGTGACCTCGCGCCAAAATAAGACATCGGTCAAGGTTGTTTAGTCAAAGGCGCATCCATAAATTAGTGTTTCTTCTTCTTCTGCGTTCGACATCAGTCATGCTACACATTGAGTCCCGTCTGGGTCAAAAATAGGATTGTGCGTTTAAGGTCACCACCGGTCCCCCATAGCTTCTCCCGCAAAGTGGATCCCCTGGGCCAGATCCACAGTCTTTGCTGGGAGAGGTAAGGGCAGTACTGCAGTATGTGCTCAGGGGTCTGTCTTTCTGATCCACAATCACAGGCAGCAGATTCTTTTATGCCTATCCTGTACAGGTGTGCTCGAAGACCACAGTGACCAGTCCGAAGTCTAAAAATTGATGTTTGTTCTTTCTTGTAGAGTTTGTTTATGCTGTCACTCTCTGGTCTATAATCTCTATTCTGCTTTCTCCACTCCCGCTTGAAAGACTGCTTTAGTGCTGTTTTGGTTTCATTGAAACTGTGTGGTGGATGAGGTTGTGGAAGATTACTCCCAGCTTTTGCCAACTCATCTGCTCTCTCATTTCCTTGAATACCACAGTGGGCTGGTATCCATTGCAAGACCAGTTCTGCTTCCTTGGAGAGTAAGCCAATATTGGTCCTTAGATCTGCAATTAGTTTGTCTTGTTTTTTGCTTGATAGTGCTTGGAGAACAGACAATGAGTCACTAAGTATAACAATTTTGTGCTGCCCTCTGTGTTCTTGAGTGATGAGATGTTGGACTGCAGTTGCCTCAGCTCTGAAGTTAGTGCAGATGTCACCTGCTGGTAGAGACAGAGTTTCTGCTCTACTGCTAGGGGCTTTAATGTAAATTCCACAACTCCCCTTTCTGACTGCATCTGTAGCAGAGCCGTCGGTGAAAACCTGAGTCCAAGTGGTGTTTGAATACTTCTCATCAAGCATAGCAAGAGCCATGGTTCTCTGTAGTGTCTCCGTCTGGGCATCTTTTGAAGTGATCCCTGGTACCTTTAGAACTACATTTGCTTTCTCTGGCTTGCTTGTCCATGGTTCTGGCCTAAGTTTTTCGCACTGAGCTACATCTCTTTCAAGCAGATCTTGGTGCTGTCTGTACAGTTCTCTAGCAATGTGGTTGGGGCTCTGACGCTTCAGTCTGTTTTTTGTTCTCTCTTGAAATTCAAAATGCAGTGGATGGCTTAGAAGTCTTTTTAATTTCTCATACTGTAAAAGAGTTTTGTATTGTCTTCTGAGTTCGAATGGTTCGGTATCTGCTATCCTCTCTATCTCTCTGATGGGGGTGGATTTCATGGCTCCGAGAACAACCCTTAATCCCATTTCTGAACCTTGTCCAGTTTTCCCACTGTTGTCTTGGCTGCTGCAGCCCATGCAGTGGAGGAATATTCCATGACTGGCCTGACTGCTCCAGTATATACTTGTTTTAGGATTCTGGAGTTAGCTCCCCATGTGGTACCCGCTAATTTTTTCATCACTGCAAGCTTCTTGAATATTTTTCCCTGTACTGCTTGTACGTGTGACTTCCAAGTTAGTCGCGAATCAAGTGTAACGCCAAGAAAGGTAGGAGTGTCAGTCTGTGGAATAAGCTGTTTTTTTTTATCCGAATATCGATTTTTTCTTTTTTGGGGGAGAGAGAGAAAAGTGATGCTGTGCTTTTTGAATTATTTAGCTTTAGACCCCACTTTTCGGTCTAGGCTTCTACATTTTCCACAGTTTTCTGTAACAGATATGAGGCTGTTGTAGTGTATTCGGAGGCTGTCCAAACTGCAAAGTCATCAGCATGTAGGGTATTATAAACGTGCTGGTGGCAGGTTGCTGTGATATCATTTATGTAAACCAGGAACAGAGTTGGTGCTATCGCACTGCCCTGGGGAAAACCTTCTCTTAGTTTTGCCAGTTTGCCGACGTGTTCATCAATTCTGAATCTGGCTCTGCGTTGGAAAAGAAAGTCTTTGATCCACTTTTACATGTTATGCACAACTCCTGCCTGTAGCAGTTTTAGTTGTAGGCCCTTTTTCCAAACTGTATCGAAAGCACGAGAGAGGTAAAAGAAGACAGCAAGAACTTTCTTTTTTTTTCCTGGAAGGCATTCTCTATTTCCTGTGCCAGATATGTCAACTCCTCAGTGTTTCTGTGCTGTCTGTATCCTGTCTGTGTGGTGGTGATTAACGAGTTTGTCTCCAAGAACCATATTAGTCTTTTATTTACTAATTTCTCCATCAATTTTCCTACACAACTAAGAAGGCTGATGGGTCTGTAGCTTTTTGGGTCTCTTCTGTCTCCACCCTTTTTAAGGATCGGCTGGATGAGAGCTTCCTTCCAGGCTGACGGTACCACACCTTTATGCCAACTCTGTTGTAAATGCAGAGAAGAAACTTCTTGGCAGCAGGTCCAAGCAGAGAGAGAAATTCGTTTGTAATGCCGTCAGCCCCTGGGGCTTTCTTCATTTTCAACTCTCCAATTCCAACTTCCAGCTCTTGCATGGTAAACTTTTCTGACATGCAGGCCTCGGTTGCTTTTGTGCTAGAGTCTGCTAGAAGAGTTTTGGTCTGGTTTCGTACTTCTTTTATTCTTTGCATGGGAATATGAACCTAAGTTTCCTTCTGGCGTGTTTTAGCTAGCACATCTGCTGCTGCCTTGCCAGTAACAGCTTCATCGTCTGTTAGGAGTACAACTCTGGCTTTTTCTGTCTTGTCTCCATTCAGGCTTTTTGTGAGATTCCACAGACGTGAAGTGTCCTTCTCGAGGTTAAATGACGCTGTCTTTTTGTGCCAGCTTTCCCTCATCTGATTATTTCTCTCTTTGATGAAGGCTGCTTTTGCTCTGTTATGAAGTATTATATTTTTATCTGACGGATCCTTCTCCATATTTTCTCTCCTGGTACTAAGTTTGGAATGCAGAGTGTCCAGTTCAGGCGACCAGTAAGGTTTGAAGTTGTTCCTGCTGCCTCGTGGTATGTTACACTTGGCTGCATTTAGAATAGTTGTGTTGAGGATCTTCAGTTTGACATTTATTTCCAGTCTTCTGAAGAAGACTCTTTTCAACATGTCGTCCAACAGGGAAGTGAAAAGTCTCCAGTTAGGCTTCTTGTAGTTCCAGCTGTGAGGGTTCTTTTCCTTAGAAACCTCTCTACTTTTGTTAATAGACAGGATTACGGGGCCTGTGATCACTGCCACCCAGCTGCTGACATACATCCCGGCTGGTAACTTTCTCCACATCTTCAGTTGCTATAGCCAAGTCTGGGGTGCTAGTTTTCCTCCAAGCTCGAGAGTAGAATGTGTCTGGGTCGTCACGATGATTTATCAGAACTAGAGTGTTGCTGATTATACAGTTTTCTACCTCTTCTCCTTTCGCATTGAGGTCTGTGTAGCCCCAGCTAGGTGAGTGGCTATTCAGATCTCCGACAGCAACCCAGTTTTCTGTGTTTAGTAGGATGGGTCCTAGATTAATATCTCTGTTTACACATCTCCCCTTGCACCCTTCATAGTGACTGTGATAAACTCTGTATCACCAGACTGAGATCTCTGGGTTTCTCAAGCTGTGATCGTGTTCTTGACAGCAGTCAAGACTCCTCCTTTTGGACGATTTAACCTGTCGTGTCGGAAGATTTGGTATCCCCTGATAAAGAATCTATGTGCACTTATGAGGTGAGTCTCTTGGATGCAGCATATGTCAATATCGTGCTGCTTCAAGAAATGTTGTAGTTCAGTTTTCTTAAGCCTCACTCCCTCAGCATTCCAGTGCATAACTGTCAGTTTGTGTCCAGTTGCATTACTCTGTTCTTCCCTGGTCGCTCCAGAAGATTCTGAGGTTGTTGCTCTAGTAGCTTGGGGTGGGCACCTTCGAGTGTTAAGTTACTGTGTCATAACGCTAGCTTTTAAAAGCTGACATAGACGTCAATTTCAAAATGAATTTGAGATTCAAACGCAGAAGGTTACCGTTTTACTGTACCAGCACTTCCTTGGAGAATCTAAGATGGGTCATTTATATTATGAACTCTTATGGTGTAATAATGATGACCCAGAGAAACGAACACGACTGGCGCTTGGTCTGGATAGAGCATCATTTAACCGTTAGATTAAGCATGACAGAGAGTAAACTCAAGCAAGGAATGAAAATATAACTTGACGACTTTTATGCAGATATCATTAGACGTGAGATCTTATTAATGTTAGACACAAATCAACTTGTTACTCTCCGAAAACTGAAATTAACATTGAAATCACAATGCACTATTTACATTTCAAAAAGTAGTCTGTGGAAACTTGTTAGAGTCACCATGTTCCCTTTCATGAAAACTGTGCGTAAAAGGAATATTATTTATGAAAAACCACATTTGATTGCTAGTCGAAGCAACAACCATGTGGTGAGTGTTGTGATGAGATGCCAAAAAGGACTTAGTGCACTTAAGACTATGGCTGCAATTGACATAGAGCAGAGGATGCTTTTCAAACTATATCAGCACCTGATCCTGTCAGTGGTGGATTATGGCCTGGGACTGCTTACCGTCTCAAAGAGTCAGCTGGACAAACTAGAGCGCATACAGAACACGGCTATGCGGGTCATTCTGGTTTGCACCAGAGACACCCCAGTGGTGTGTATGCGATACATCCTTGGTTTGCCGACGGTTGCAGGTAGGCACAAGGTGATGCAGACGAAGTCATATCTCAGGGTAGCTGCAGACACAGACCACCCTCTGCATGAAGCTCTGGGTGCAGTTAAGGGTCAGCGGCTGATAAGAGGGAGGTCATGGATGGCTCAGGCAGAAGACACAATCAGACAGGTTTGCATCCTTGAGAACATTAGGCGAGGAGAGGAGTGGGTCAAAGTGCCATCTGAGCAGTCAGACTTGTGTAGAGTCATAATCACGCTGAGCCGGGAATGCAGAGACTGGCCAGCAGGTGCCACAGAGGTGGACATTCAGCAATTAATTCAAGATAATGCTCGCTCAGAGGATTTGGTCATTTACACCGACGGTTCAGTGTCAAGAGGCAAAAGAAGTGCTTGGGGCTTTTTAGCAGAAGTTAATGGTCGACGTTTGGTACAGGAGAGCCTAGCATATGATACCACATTATCCAGCTTAAGAATGGAGGTGGAGGCGGTCACTGCAGCTTTCCGCTGGCTAGAGAACACGACACACACACACATTGTAATTGTAATTGATTTAGAAAGCATGCTGAGGAAGATCAGAACAGGTATGCTTCGTGCAGAGTGGCATGCTTCGCTGCGGAGGACACGAGTGAGGAGTATTGTCTGGATTTTTTCACCGGGTCAAGCCGGTGTGTTGGGAAATGAACAGGCGGACAGACTGGCTGGCTCTGCACAACTTGGTGGAATACTGCTACATGATAGGACAGACGTGGTTAGTGCCTTGTGGGAGAGCGTGTACAATGCGGAGGAGCAGATGGATCACCACAGTCTGGTGAGATTGATGCAGTTGGGGCTGACGAGAGGTTCTGGCAGAAGCTCAAGGCTCAGAGGAAAGGCAAGACGGAAGTTTAATCAGAAAGCTACTGGCACCATTAGTATCGGAACTCTTCGCTGGCTGCTGAAGATGAGGACGGAGCGCTTATGGGAATGCACCGATTGCTGTGATGTCGGTTCTTGAATCAAATCAAATCAAAATCAAATCGAAGCAACAGATCCGTGAGAGACGGATGCAATGCTTTCAGGATCTTCAGCTTCGGAATGATTGAAACCATTTTTTTCGATGAGTGGTTGAATATCATCACTACTGGACGTAAAGTTGTCTAGAAAAACCACAACACAAACATGCTGGGGTTGGTTCTGTAACGTCATGTAGGGTACGCAACTAACTGTGTGTGTGTGATTTAATATCACCAACCTATTAGGTACATCTACAATTACAACACATACATCTCAACCATAATACAATTTGCTGTGCAGTTAAGATACACCACGGGATCTAATGGTGATTGAAGGGGGATCCTAACTGTTACATATAGGGGACATGTTTACAATTGAACAAGGCAGACAGACTGGCTGGATCTGCACCACTGGGTGGTGAGTTGATACATGGCAAGACAGATGTGGTCGGCCCTTTGGGAACAAGCAATGAAGTCAGAAGAAAATAGATTATCATGGCCAGGAGAGAATAAAATACCTGGGTGTGACCAGAGGGCCTGGCCGGCACACTCCACTCAGAGGAATGGCAAGATGGACATATAATCAGGCTGCGTCCGGTACCATTAGTATTGGAACTGCGTTGGCTGCTGAAGATGGAGACGGCGCGCAAATGGGAATGCCCCGAGTGCTGTGATACTCTTCTTGACTCAGCGCAACTCATCTCAGCAAAACATCAATGACAACAAATAAATTCACTTCACCTGTCAGTGTATTAGTCTGTGGCTTAGGTTGTGCGAACGAGCTTCGTAATGCCGAGGGGCCAGGTTCGATCCCAGCTGCGGGTCTTGCGCTGCGTTGGTTTCGACAGTCGTATCGAAAAAACAACCGTCCAAAAACCAATGGCAAACTACTGGACGTAAATTTGCCTAGTAAAAAACAGCTAAAAAATGCTAGGGTTGGGCCTGCAACGTCTTGTAAAGGGTTTGAAACTAACTAGATCGGTTTATTTTGACGACACGACTATAACATAAAACAGAACCATAAATTCTGATTTTTACTGTAAAATCTAAAAGTTCACGCAACTTATTTACAATGGTTCCAAAAGATCAAAGGATATGGCTGGTATTTAGCATCCTGAGCATCTGTGGACTAAAGAACACCATTGTTTTTGCGTCATGGATATTCTAAGGCTGCGTGTAAAAAATCGTTGCGATCTAACAGGCAGTTTTCGAGAAAATGGCGTGCAAGTGTGTTCATGAGATGTTGAACGAACTAAAACTTTCTAATTCAAACATAACTTATTATTTGTGAAACATTAAATATTTACACCATACTATCCACGTTTCAGTGAAACATACAAGATTTACACAGTACATTCCATGTATTTGTGAGACAAGAACAACTTGCACTACACAATCCTTGTTTTGGTAAAACAAGAACAACTTGCACCACACAATCTCCGTATTTGTGAAACAAAAACAACTTGCACCACACAATCTCCGTATTTGTGAAACAAAAACAACTTGCACCACACAATCTCCGTATTTGTGAAACAAGAACAACTTGCACCACACAATCTCCGTATTTGTGAAACAAGAACAACTTGCACCACACAATCTCCGTATTTGTGAAACAAGAACAACTTGCACCACACAATCTCCGTATTTGTGAAACAAAAACGACTTGCACCACACAATCCCCGTATTTGTGAAACAAAAACGACTTGCACCACACAATCCCCGTATTTGTGAAACAAAAACGACTTGCACCACACAATCCCCGTATTTGTGAAACAAGAACGACTTGCACCACACAATCCCCGTATTTGAGAAACAAGAACGACTTGCACCACACAATCTCCGTATTTGTGAAACAAAAACGACTTGCACCACACAATCCCCGTATTTGTGAAACAAAAACGACTTGCACCCTACAATCCCCGTATTTGAGAAACAAGAACGACTTGCACCATACAATCCCCGTATTTGAGAAACAAGAACGACTTGCACCACACAATCCCCGTATACGAGAGGTTCTGGCAGATGCTCGAGGCTCAGAGGAAAGGCAAGACGGACGTTTAATCCGAAAGCTACTGTCACCATTAGTATCGGAACTCTTCGCTGGTTGCTGAAGATGGGGACGGAGCGCTTATGCGAATGCCCCGAGTGCTGTGATGTCGGTTCTTGAATCAAATCAAATCAATCAAATCAAATCAATCCCTGTACTTGAGAAACAAGAACGACTTGCAGCACACAATTCGCCTAGCTGTTAGGAAATCCAACCATACAAAATGAAAGACACAGATATATCCACTTGCCTATTACAGTCCGTTCCAGAAGTACTGCCGAAATGTAAAAATCTGTAACCCAGTTGTTGACATGTGTCTGCCGCCTGTTAATAATCATGTCCGTGTAAGAGTTTTTGTTTAATGTTGAATTAGGAATCGACATCACAGCACTAGGGTCACCTCCATAAGCGCTCTATCCCCATCTTTAGCAGCAAGCAAAGAGTTCCAACTCCGGTGGCAACAATAACAGTCTGATTGTGTATGCGTCTCACCTGTCCCCTGAGTGTTGAGCGTCAGCTAGATACCCTTGTAACTCCTCGCAGCGCCGTTCTCACCAGACCGTAATGATCTATCTGTGCCTCCGCTCCCCAATAGCCCTCAAAACATCCAGCTTATTATATACCAGTTCACCACTAAGCGGCGCAGAACCGGCCGGTCTATCTGCTTTGTTTAATGCAAGTTTTCATTTCGCCTTATTTGCTGTGTCGGCTCTGTGGCTAAGTCGATGTGAACGCTTCGTAATGCCGGGATGCCGGGTTCGATCCCAGCTGCGGGCAATGCGCCGTGCGTTGGTTTCGACAGTGGTATCAAGAAAGCCGACCGTCCAGGAAGCAATGGCAAACTACTAGACGTAAATCTACCTAGAAAAACCACACAACAGACAGGGGCTGTTGGGGTTGGTTCTGCAACATTACCCCCCCCGCCCCCAAAAAAAAAAAACTGTTTAAAAGTAAACAATCAGCAAGCTTACAGCAACTTGAGTCAACTCAGTAAATTGTGAACTTTTCGAAACATCAAATTGCACGCGTGTCATACGAGTTTCACTCTTATGTGATCAACTTTAGCGTCAGTCTCCCATGAGTTGCGGATATTTCAGTCAGTAATAGGCTAGCAAAAACATCACCACGCATCGCTGCCCATGGGAACAAATTCGCAAACAATCTGCACACGTATGTTTTTACCCTTCTATTTTTGGTGTACATAAATTAATAGTTAGAAGACAAAGATCAAAGAAGTTCGCTGCTTCAAGAAAACAGCAGCATCTGCGCAATTGTAAATTATAAGAGTCATAAGTATATGGGAAATCTACGGCCACACGCATAAGTTCTAGAGATATTTATTAATGTGTGACAGCATGGGTTTTGAGGATTCAAGACTTCGTGTTGTCTGACATGGGTAACAATGAAATCAAAGTGTGGACCCACAGTGTTTAAATGATCAAAGTACAACAACAAAGCAGAAGCATATCGGTCAGTACTATACTGTCTGAGAAAACAACACGAACAGATCAACATTTGGAAACGTGCATACGTGGTAATATGGATGGCAAGGGGCCTCAAAATAGATGTCTCCTTGTTCTGCGGCCACTAAATATCCAAATCCGCAGACATGTCTATAATAAACTGTTCTGGCTCTCGGCAAGTTCTAGTATCGATTGTGGAACTACTTCACCCCAACCACCCCCTCAAGTCTGTCTGTGACCCAGAGGGCTGGTCTGGTAGCAGGAATGATCTTTGACATGCCAATTGTCTAGACAGGGCCGTTTCTTTTCCATATAATTAACGATTTTATAGAGGAGACGGTTTGCTAATGAGCGCCTGGGACAAGCAAAAGGGCAAAGGTCGCAGCCTAACACAGTAGACGATGCTATTTCTAGCGAAACAGTTCTATATCTCGGGTTTTCTATCATCCTATTGAAAAAGGAAAGTAAGTATATCCTTCTCTACTTCTTCTTCCTCTTCTTCTTCTTCCTCTTCTTCTTCTTCTTCTTCTTCTTCTTTTTCTTCTTCTTTTTCTATTTCTTCTTCTTCTTCTTCTTCTTCTTCTTCTTCTTCTTCTTCTTCTTCTTCTTCTTCTTCATCTTCTTCTTCTTCTTCTTCTTCTTCTTCTTCTTCTTCTTCTTCTTCTTCTTCTCTTTCTTCTTCCCCTCCTCCTGCTCTTTCTCAAGTTACCCCTTCGAAGTGTTGTGGGAAAGGTGGAAGAGGGTAGGACATGTTAGGGTAGTTTGTAAGCTCTTGTGAATGCGTTGAATCAGTTGGTCTGGCGTTCTCTGAGACTGTTGTCCTTGATGCCGTCGTTCCATGTTCTGTATGGACCAAATTATCCTTGAGCACCATTGCGCAGACACATCTGTGTTTAGCCGATTTGTTTTAGATTCATGCCAAATCTCACACTTGTCTCTGTCTATACCACAGCTCATATTAATCGCCGGTGAAGCTATTGCAATATAAAAATGATGAGAACGCCGTGTGCAGACAAAAACACACAATCAGTTTGTCTTCAAACATTTTAAAAAAGAGAAAAGCACTGAGTGTAATCAAAAGAAGTGGTTAATACACATGGTTTGGCAGGCTATGACGTTCCGGTCAAAAATAGAGGACTAGGCATGGTAGAATGTTTAGTTTGGAAGTTATTTTAGCTTCTATAAGCGCTCTACTAATGCAGTTTTCATATATGGGCGGAGGTCTACGGCTTTGCTGACTGTGCTACTGATTTCAGTGATTAGTGTAGCACTGTGAGCTATGCTGATCATGTAGACTCCTTTCATCTGTGCAGTGGGTGAGTCGTGGTATTCAATATGGCCTGTAGCTGTTTCATGTCCAAATTGGCGAAATACCTTTTGAAATAATTTTACTTGTGTATAGCCAACTTATAGTGGCAGCCTACTTCAATCAACTACAAACTGTATTTCTGGTGGCGACTGTTGGCTTTGGCGTGTCTAATAAGTGCCTTATGTATTCACTATGTGCGCATATTGCTGGATTGTGCCGGGACTAATTGTCTGTCCACATGTTGTTGTTTTCTTCCCACTGGCACAGGAACGGGGCAATAATGGACTGACCCGACTGCAGTAAAGTTGAGACCTTGACTACAACTACGACTACACTAAGAGAAGGTGGATACAAGTAATGTCGCGACTGCCGGTAATCTGCAGGATAAGAGAGTCAAAAGGAGACCAGGCAAGCAGGTACTGACCAGTCTAGCATCATGGCAAAGAATATCCATATCATTGCCGGTACTCGAAATTGAAGGATATGCACAGACACGGCGTGCACTATAAAAAAAAACTACAGTGGTGTTTCAAGGCGAGTGATTCGCCTTTTCCGTACCTGGTTATTATTTTCAAATTGTCCCATTCTCTCTCTCTCTCTCTCTCTCTCTCTCTCTCTCTCTCTCTCTCTCTCTCTGTGTCTGTCTGTCTCTCTCTCTCTCTCTCTCTCTCTCTCTCTCTCTCTCTCTCTCTCTCTCTCTCTCTCTGCAAAGCGATTTGTCGCCTAGCTAGCTATCATTGCCATCCTACTTGTGCTATTAGACGTCACACAGGGCGATTACTCCATTATGTTCACGGCTGACAAGGATTAGTTTCATTTTCATGTCAGGGACTGCGGGTGTACAAGGAAACGAGCAAGCTGATAGACTTGCAGGTAAGGCTACTGTGAAAGCCGGACAAGCCTTGGACCAAGCTGATATAGTGAATGCTCTACGAGATTTAAGACGTTTGCGTGAGCCAATTGAGAAATGTGAATCTGAAACCATGATCTGCAAGAATAGCAAGTTAAACGGGGTGTCGCCAAACAAAAAACACTATGCGAGCAGCCAAAGAAGAAGAATAAACTTATGCAGAACTGGTGTCGTTAGCCGCTACACGCTGCGGGATTTACTGGGCAGGGAATCCGAGCACTTAAGGACTGAACGGTTCGATTTGCAATGAGGATAATCTGTCGACTAACTAACTAATACACTTCTTGGTGCCAACAAGTATTTTCGAGGACCTCAAGTAAGCCAACACTCGCGAACTGAATCACTAAGTCGGAAACCAAGGCGACCAATCCTACAAACCACGATGTTACAAGCTGAACTAGTTTGTCATACAGACCAGCTGCAGTGATGTAACAAGACATGACCCATTAAACAACTGGCCATCAAGACGTTTCAGCGACACGGTAACCTCTATCAGGCAAGCAATCATCAACGGCGAGTGTCAATCAACATCCTGCAGTCATCCTGTTTGCAGCGTGTCATATTACTGCCCTATCGCGCCAGGATAAAGAGAAGAGGAAACAACACATTGTGCGAAAACACAAACACTCGGCGCAGCTGCCGACTGGTCAATATTGGTCAACTGGATTTGGGCAAACCTTTGCTCATTGCGAAACAATCAGGAGCAGACCGAGTGGCAGGAAACAAAAGATCATGGCAAAGACCGCAGGAAACACAGTCAGGTTCAGGCTGACATCTTTAGGCTCACGTTACCACAGATGGTGGGCGTTCAGATGAAACAAAGGCATCATTCACTCTGAGAACAAGGCTAGTAGCATGAACATTCTCGTCTTTCTGTATTATTCTTCTTCTTTAGTTCGTTCGTTCGTTCGCTTGAAATAGATTATCCAAATCTGCATTGCTGCCTCTAGTATGAATTTCACTATCGTCTGTAACTGACTCAGCGGCTGGTAAAGTTTGGCTTGCACTGGTGTTTCTGTTGGCCAGAAATGTTATCTTTCTGCATCGATGTCTCTTCTGTGCGTATACGTAAGCTAGCAATACAGTTTATGGCGGAGACAGAATATAGTCTGCACGCCTATAAGACAATATATATAGAAGACAGTATGTAGCATTTTATTATGTGACACAAAGTGTATATAACTAGGCTAGTTCTGTATATTTTACAGGACACCGCAGAACCTACCCCAGCACTATTTGACTGTTGGTTTTACTAAGCAATTTTACGTTCAGTAGTTTGCCATTGCTCCTAAAAGGTCAGCTATCGATGTCATTGTCGAAATGGACGCAGTGCGGCCACATGCTAAATCGCTGGCAGCTGGAATAGACCTCAGAAGGCTATAGACGCCGACATACGTAGAAGACAGTGGAAAGTAGATTGTGTACACAAAATAAAATACAGTGTGCATACTTAGAAAATAATATATATAGGATAGAGAGTATTTAGAAGATAATATATAAAAGATAATACATAGAAGATATTCAAAAGAAGATAGTATACAGAATATAAAGAATATAAGAAGATATAGAGGAAAGTGAATAGAATAGAGAGTGAAAATGGAGAGGGGAAAAAACTTGTTAGGGAGTGGGTGGGGGGAGGAAGCAAGGTACTTAAAGCTCTCCAAATACGGGTAATCTTCTTCTTCTTCTTCGATTCTTCTTCTTCTTCTTTTTCTTCTTTTTCTTCTTCGATTCTTCTTCTTCTTCGATTTTTCTATTAAAATCTTTTTTTTTTAAACCTTCTGTCCGAAAATGTACACAAAAGGCCTCGATGAAAGTGATCGTGCAGTCAACATCTACCCGTCAACCATACGGCTTCGTCTTTATTCCAGTTGCAACAGCCAAGGTCTGACTGCTTCAGTGACTGGTTGACCTCAACCAGCCTGTAGGTAAACGACGACACTGCAGTCAATGACAGGACCACTTGGGACGGCCAGGTCATAGTCTAGGCAGCAAACAGTTCACAACAAAATGTAAACCGAGGGCACAACACGTCTGGGTCAGCTGGTGTATTGACCACGTCCTTTTATGGATGTGCTGAAAACAGTATATAACCATGGAGACAGACGTACAATAGGTACATAACAATACAAGTGAAAAGAGGTGGATGGGGGGGGGGGGGGGGGCGGCAACAAGAGATAGACTAAGCACAGTATGATTGAGTGTGCAGCCAATCTTCATTATATTACAGCCCACACACATAAAGACTGTCGGTACTTTTCAAAGTGTTCAGTGCCCGCCCCAAAATATCCCAAATTCTTATCCCATAGATAAAAAATGTTCGTTCACACAGAAACAAAGTTAGATTAACAGAGTTCACACAGAAACAAAGTTAGATTATCAGTTTTCACACAGAAACAAAGTTGGGTTAACAGTAGTTCATACAGAAACAAAGTTAGATTAACAGTCGTTCACACAGAAACAAAGTTAGATTAACAGTCGTTCACACAGAAACAATGTTAGATTAACAGTCGTTCACACAGTGACAAAGTTAGATTAACAGTCGTTCACACAGAAACAAAGTTAGATTTAACAGTGTTCACACAGAAACAAAGTTAGATGCACAGTGGTTCACACAGAAACAAAGTTAGATTAACAGTCGTTCATATAGAAACAAAGTTAGATTAACAGTCGTTCAAACAGAAACAAAGTTAGATTAACAGTCGTTCACACAGAAACAAAGTTAGATTAACAGTGTTCACACAGAAACATCGTTAGATTAATAGTGTTCACACAGAAACAAAGTTAGATGAACAGTCGTTCACACAGAAACAAAGTTAGATTAACAGTGTTCACACAGAAACAAAGTTAGATTAACAGTGTTCACACAGAAACAAAGTTAGATTAACTGCCGTTCAGAGAAAAGAAACTTTCGTAGTTTCGTCTGAGACAAAAGTTGAGCACTTACGTCTCTGAGTCTGTGTGTCGACCCAATGTAAAGAAGCCAACCCACTTTTCCCTCTACAGAGTTGTAGAACACGCAGAACAAAGTCATAATATATGAATTTTTCCTTTTCAGATCTCTCAGCCTACGAGATGGGGTGAAAAAGCTTAATAGTGCCGGCTGGGAGGGGTTCTAAGACCCGTTAAAAATTGTCCGGCTTTCTCAAGACGCCTGAGGATTGTTTAATAAAACAATTATGATAGTGAGGTACAAGTAACGTTTTCCGATGTTTCACCAGCTGTTCTGTTGGCTGCTTGTTGTCCATGATTTAAATTCTGTTAAATGCTGGAAACTCCAGTCTTCTCATTATACTCCACAGTGTCTGATTTAGGCACAACCAAAAAGCCTTGTTATATATAATCAATAAAACAAGCAAAAAGATCTACGTTTTATTCTCTACATTTTTCAAAATTTATTCTCAACATAAAGATGTTATCCCTAGTTTCTCTGCCCTGCCTGAAACTCACTTATGCTTATGTAGCTCATAGTTTAGTTTCTTTTTAACCCTCTTCATGATAATTAGTGAGAGGATTTTGCTAGAATGATTTATTAATACGATGCTACTGTAGCTGGAGCATAGTTTCAGATTTCCTTTCTTTGGGAGAGGGATATAGATTGTTCTTTTCGATGCTTCAGACTTTAGGCCAAGTGGCGCAGCTGACGTGTGTGTTTGTGTGGGGGGGGGGGGGATGCATACATTCATACATGCATGTGTGTGGGGGGGGGGGGGGGGGAGGGGATGCATACATTCATACATGCATGTGTGTGGGGGATGCATACATTCATAAATGCATGTGTGTGGGGGGGGGGGGGAGGGGGTGCATACATTCATACATGCATGTGTGTGTGGGGGGGGGGGTGCATACATTCAAAATGCATGTGTGTGTGTGGGGGGGGGGGTGCATACATTCATCCATGCATGTGTGTGTGTGTGGGGGGGGGGGGGTTGCATAAATTCATACATGCATTTATTTGCTCGTGAGTCCCAGGCATTTAGTTTAGATCCCCATCTACGCCGCGCGTAGCGGCGCGGTGGATACTTGTCGGCGGTAAGTTTAACCGCGTTTTGCGCATGCCAAAATGTGTGAGGACAACAAGACGCTAATCTGCGTCATGCGCGTGGTCTTCCCGCCATGTGGCTATTATCTATCGTCTGTAATGTTGCGTCTCAAAATTGTCAATGGTCGCTATTATTGTCTGCTAGTATCGTCTGCAGAAACGCTTGAAATTGTCAACGGTCGCTATTATCGTCTGGTACTATCGTCTGCAGTGTTGCCTCTTGAAATTGTCAAGTAATCCTAGTTTTGCAGCGATATGTTCCTTGGTAGAAAGTCCGCATTTTACACACGACTGAGGCCCTGTTAGGCTATTTGCTTGGCCGCTATAATATCGAGTAGAAGTTCGGAGGAGAGCCTGGCAAGCCTAACACCTCTCCGCCCAAACTCATGAACACAAACTCGCGCTCCCGCTTTCAGTGTTGTGATTGACGTGTTTTGTTCTTATCCAAAGGCTGACAGTATACAACATTGACAATTTATTTACAGCGAATGGGCATGGAAGTTAAACATCGAGGTAGAACAATACAACACGCCAGAGGCCAAAGTAAACCAAATACAGTTTGGCAATGTAACCTCGGTGAGCCTCGTGCGAGGAGAAAACAGCCAGCTGTGCCTGGACTTGACTGGCCAGAGACACCGACTTGTGTCTAGCCTAGAAACACATGCACGACATGCCAAATACGAATCAATAACTCGACATGGTTGCTTCCAAAGAAGGAAGTGTTTTCGACATTCAAGGGAGAAAAAAAGTTGCAAAGATAATCACACACGAATGCAGGGATGCATAGAGAATAAGAAAAACTCTTACATCGGGAGAGCGCACATACAGTTGAGGTCCCCTTTTCGACTATAGAGTCAATAATGTTACCTTGCTCAGGTAAATGTAATTATGTGCTGAGGGTACCAGCTACATTCCAAATGTATTTTCATGTTGTTCCCCAGCCACAAAAGCCTTACCCGGTTAGTACTGCAGGTAACAGGCTGGTGTAGCGGTTACAGTTTCCCTAATTATAACTTTGGAGGTTCAGCGAGGTATCTTCGGAGGTTGAATGAAGTTATATTTTGGAGTTGAATGAGGTTTCTTTGGAGGTTGAATGAAGTTATATTTGGGATCTAATGAGGTATCTTTGGAGGTTGAATGGGATAACTTGGAAGTCGACTGAGGTATTTATAGAGACTGAGGGATCTCTGGAGATTTAATGAGGTATCTTTAAAGGTTGAAAAATGTATCTGAAGGTTGAATGAGGTATCTCTGTAGGTTGAGGTATCTTTGAAGGTTGAGTGAGGTATTTTTGTAGGTTGAGTGAGGTATCCTAGTCGGTTGAATGAGGTATCTTTGAAGGTTGAATGAGGTATCTTTGTAGGTTGAGGTACCTTTGAAGGTTGAGTTAGGTATCTTTGTCGGTTGAGTGAGGTATCTTTGTAGGTTGAGTGAGGTATCTTTGAAGGTTTAATGAGGTATCTTTGTAGGTTGATTGAAATATCTTTGAATGTTGAGTGACGTATATATGAAAGTTAAATGGGGCATTTTAAAGGTTGAATAAGGTATCTTCTTTGGAAGCTGAATGAGGTATGTGGGAACTGCACTGTCAGTCGGCCATCCAGACGGCAATTTTTTTTTTATTTTAGAAGCAGCCCGGAGGGGATAAACCGTTGGGTCCTAAAGCGAGATGTCAGTTGTGGCGCGAAAACTAGGGTATTGCAGATACATTTACTGAACAACAATGACGCTGACCCCACCAGACACTGGTCTGTAAACAATATGGGTCTGGCCCAGGGGTTCTCAACCTTGCTAATACCGCCACCCTTTCATACAGTTTCTCATATTTTGGCGACCTCCAACAATAACATTATTTTCGTTGCTACTTCATAACTTAAGTAAATATGTGTTTTCTGATGGTCTTAGGCGATCCCTGTGAAAGGGTGGATCGACCTACAAAAGGGTCAGACAAACAGGTTGAGAACCGCTGATCTAGCATCATACACATGACGCATCACTAAGGAACAAGGGTCCGGTACTTGTGTTGAACTTATCGAGGCTTAAACTTCCTGACAGATTTAAAAAGTAAAGGCAATTGCACCTGGTTTTATACTATACTAGCTATACCCGGCCACGCGTTGCTGTGGCATAGTTTGGCTAAATGGAAATGAAAGAAAATAGAAATCGCACGTGTCTAATACAATCATTGTCTGCTCAGATATAGAGATAGTCTTTGACCCCCCCCCCCCACAACTAAATCCACCTACTACTCTCTCCCTTATCAAAGGTTTTTGGAAAATAAAGACAATGGAAATCGCACGTGTCTAAAATAGTTAATGTCGCAATCATTCTCTGCACAGATATAGAGATAGTCAGGTTTTCCAACTTTAGAACACGCACCTTATAATTGTGTCTTTATATTAGTGGTCGTTTTAATGGTGTTATTAGCACAGTAACAAAAATGGTTATCACATGCTAAAGCTGTTTGTATTTTTATAGGGGACGAAAGTAAAGCTACAACTGTACTTGTGAATAACAAAGTAAGTCGTAAAAAATAGAAAAGCGGAGGTAGCGTTAGTAAAATATAAACAAATTAGGTAATGAGAACTTGAAAATCACGTGTAGAGCTCTTTAAGTTCTCTTAAATTTAAGTCATTACCCCCTCCCCTCTTCCACCGACTACTGCTCTCTCCCTCTTCAAAGGATTTGAAAATCACTACCTGGCGATATTTTGTTGTTGCTGTAACTGACATTGACATCCCTGTCCATCTGGACTAAAATGGGGAGCAGGAATTGTAATAGGTAGTGAATGGGGCTAGTGTAATATTTACCACATCATCCTTCAAGTACCAGTACAACTACTACCACGACCACCACCACAGTAGCTAAAATAATGTCACTGCTATCTGTGTTACCATCGGAGTAGACAGAGAGTCGTAAGCCAGAAGATTTGGTTCCGCATGGCTGGTGTTGTCGCCACAGACTGGTCAGGTTAGGATGTATAATTTCACTTCCTGACAGAAGAACGCCATAACCTTACCGACGGTTTTCACATGAGAGCACTATGGTGTAACAGTCCAACCACAACTATTACTGCTGCTGCTACTTTAAGTGGGTAAAGCAGTTACTGTTACTTAAAGCTCTCTCAGTTAATAGTGCCCCCCCCCCCCCTTCCTAAATTCACCGACAACTCTTTCCCTCATTGAAGTAGTTGGGAGAAAAAAACACACTTGAAAAGCAAATGAACACAGGGGAAAAAAAACACCATAGTTAGGAAATGAACGCCATGGTAAACAGCACAGCTTAAAATTCCAACGCAGATGAAATGACTAAATATAAATGAAAAATAAATGGAAATCTACGAAATTTCAGCGTAACCATGCAATCGGAAAGTTTAAAAATGCAATCATAAGTGATAAATGGTCAAATTTAATTATCAAATGGTTTACCCATTTACTTGTCTTTTTTTTTTTTAAGTATTAAGGCAACATGGCTAGTGCTGTCACCACAACAGAGAAGATGAGGATATTATTTTAGTCCGGGTAAAAAAAAAATTAACTACTGCGGATTCGAACCCTGGTCTCCCGCACAGGAACCCAGTGTTCTAACCATTCGACCAAGCAGCCACTTAATCGGATCAACGAAAAGAGAACTTAACTATTAGAGATGTATGTCCCTACTACTGTGTCCCGATTATAACACAACTCAAAACAGCAGGCAATTGTTTTCTCGTAGACAGATACTCCAGATATATTAATGAAACGGCACAGCAATAGAAATCGCACGTGTCTAACACGGTTAATGAAGTTAATGTCGCAGTCAATGTCTGCGCCGACGTCAAGATAGTCCTTATTGCCCCCCCCCCCCCCCCCATCGAAGGTTGTTTGAAAAAAAAACCAGAAAATTGAAATCGTGTTTAATATGGTTATTGTGGCAAATATAGAGATAGTCTTGTTTGCTGTACCACGACCTACTCTATGTATTAGAGAAGGCGTTGGCTGCACATAACTCGCCAGCGAATGGTGGACGCTTTGCGTTCTGACTACGCCGCATGCGCAATTACTAACGTGGCTATAATTAGAAATCACTAAAATTATAAATATTATTTTCTAATATTATGGCTTAAATTGTGGTCACCTATCTCTAACAGTGACCGGTTGAATTTCAAACCATGATGGTTCAACATCCGGTATCAAAACAGTAGTTTCCGAGTCTATAAGGGGCAAACAAACACACAAACATTGATTTTTATATATATAGATGGCCCAGTCTCTCTCAGCAGAACAGCTAGCTGCCTGCCGAGAGAGCCACACAGAGCACGACCTCCGTATCTCCAGCGACGATCCCCATGGATCTCCTAAAAATTGCACCTGTGAACTGAATGGCACCGCCGTGAAACTAACCCAAGAGACCTTAAGAGCGCGAGGCAAACGGCGTGACCAGCTTGCCACATAGACCCATTCCTCAAAGAAATACGGGCACTTCAGACAGAACTGTAAGCCTAGTTACCAAATGCTTGAAAATAGAACAGGTTTCTTCAAGGTTTCAATCACACGTAAATAGCCGTCCTGCTTATGGAAATAGAGCCCGCAAAGCTACGATCACAAACTAATTCATACATAACAGGAAAATGGTCTGTTTATGATGCCACCCGACCCTTCATTAACAGAAAAAATACTTCATAACACCAACTTTCCCCTTCTGTAAACATCCTTAATATAGATAAAAACACTGAGCTGATCCGTGATTCTGGTGATCGGGTGAGATGGTGAAACGTGACAGCCTAAGCTTACTGGCATGGCACTTGATGATGATGATTTACAAAAAACCTGACATAATTACAAACAGTTATTAACTACATACCCTGGTTGAGTGGAGATTGTTATCCTTTTCACCCAGCATTCGCAAAATATATACTTCATATGTCCAGGAATATGAGACAGCACATACACAGACACTGATACCTCAAGTGATTTCACGTGAGCAGTCACAATGCAGTACTTTACTTGCATGCTGCGAAAACTATTTCACAGTAATATTGAGATATTTCTCCAGATTCCTTCCTATCTGGCCTGAAATTCTGGATACAACTTCCGTTGTCTTGACACACACACACACACAACAATGGCTGTGTCACAGTGACCTCCAGCCAGCCTGCGTGCTCAATAAAATTCCATCGATTATTTTTCTTCTGTGTGTTTGCTTGTTTCCTGTCGTCTGGAGAAGCCAACTCTGCGGTCACCTTAGAGCCGGAACTAGCCGTGTTTCACCAAGATCAGCGAAAATGTAAATGCCGCGATCGATCCTAGTGCCGTCAACAAATTGACAAAACATCTAAAGGGCACATTAGATAGCGTATAAATGGAAGCACCCTGACCTTGCTTCCATTTCTTTCGTCTTTTGTCATTCGTACATAGACTGTTACATATTATAACAAAGGTTTCCCAGGGTTTCTCAACGTTTCCTACGAACCGGCATTATCAGGGCTTTCAAAATGTGACGCCGTATAAAGACAATTAATCCAGACAAACAGTTCTTTAACATCAACAGATGAGGAGGTTATGCCATTTAATGTGAATGACCTGGTAACAGCGGTCACAGCGAGTCATGGTGAAGGAATATAATGAGCACTAAGCAAGGTAAAGACAAGGCAAAAGATGGAATGAAGTTCTCAAGAACACGAACACACACACACAAACGCACACACGCGCGCGCGCACACACACACACACACACACACACACACACACACAATGAAGATGAACTTTTACAACGCTTTTGAAAGAGCACACATAACATTTCACGTCCCCCTCACAGACTTCGAAAAAGAAGAAGTATGAGAAGAAGAAGCAGCAGCAGCAACAGAAGAAGAAGAAAAGAGAAGAAGAAGAAGAAGAAGAAGAAGAAGAAGAAGAAGAAGAAGAAGAAGAAGAAGAAGAAGAAGAAGAAGAAGAAGAAGAAGAAGAAGAAGAAGAAGAGGAAGAGGAAGAAGACCAAGAAAAAGAAAAAGAAGGGGAAGAAGACCAAGAAAAAGAAGAAGAAGAAAGAAGAAGAAGAGAAGAAGACCAAGAAAAAGAAGAAGAAGAAGAAAGAAGAAGAAGAGGAAGAAGACTAATAATAAAAAGAAGAAGAAGAAGAAGAAGAAAGAAGAAGAAGAAGAAGAAAAAGAAGAAGAAGAAGAAGAAGAAGAAGAAGAAGAAGAAGAAGAAGAAGAAGAAGAAGAAGAAGAAGAAGACCTAAAGAAGAAGAAGAAGAAGAAAATTCCGATGCTAGCCGCACAGTTGAGAAAACAGAAAAACTCCTAGTCAACTGTCACAAACAAGCTCTAAAAAAATAATGTTTACATGAAACAACCCGATTTAGCCAACCTAAAGTGTCACTCTCTTGAACACCCCCCCCTCCCTCCCCCACATTTGTACATCAGTTTGTGCAGGTTGACTTCCATTCAAGACCACAAAACCGCGATGTCCTCCTGTTGGCTGTTTGTTGATGTTAGTGTCAAGACGTCTCCAAATACCTGCCCGACGCACGAGATCGTTCCGGTTGGGATGCAGGTCATTTCAGCACGACTTTGTTGTTCTGGCTGTCGTCTGCTGCAGCCAGATCAGGTAATGAATGGAGCGACTTGGCCTGTGTATGCACCAGTGCGTGTTCCGTCTGCCTGCAGTCTGTGTTAACATCCTTCCCTCTCTTGCTGTTTGCCCTTTCTCCCCACAAGTCGTAGAACACAAATGGTGCTGGTTAGACTGCTCTGGTCACTATATGGCCTTGTAGGGTAGATAAGATTTTTAGCTATGGCAATCGCATGCGGGTGCTGGCGTGTATGAATGCATGAATCCTACTGCTATTCTCTCTTGAGAATGGTATGGTATTTCCCACTGCTTACCCACAAGATCCAAACTTCTGTTCCAGCTGTCTTTTCCTCGTCAGTTCTGAAGCCCTATTTCTAGAAGAAGAAAAACCAGAGAAGAAGAAGAGGAAGAAGACTAATAATAAAAAGAAGAAGAAGAAGAAGAAGAAAGAAGAAGAAGAAGAAGAAAAAGAAGAAGAAGAAGAAGAAGAAGAAGAAGAAGAAGAAGAAGAAGAAGAAGAAGAAGAAGAAGACCTAAAGAAGAAGAAGAAGAAGAAAATTCCGATGCTAGCCGCACAGTTGAGAAAACAGAAAAACTCCTAGTCAACTGTCACAAACAAGCTCTAAAAAAATAATGTTTACATGAAACAACCCGATTTAGCCAACCTAAAGTGTCACTCTCTTGAACACCCCCCCCCCCCTCCCCCACATTTGTACATCAGTTTGTGCAGGTTGACTTCCATTCAAGACCACAAAACCGCGATGTCCTCCTGTTGGCTGTTTGTTGATGTTAGTGTCAAGACGTCTCCAAATACCTGCCCGACGCACGAGATCGTTCCGGTTGGGATGCAGGTCATTTCAGCACGACTTTGTTGTTCTGGCTGTCGTCTGCTGCAGCCAGATCAGGTAATGAATGGAGCGACTTGGCCTGTGTATGCACCAGTGCGTGTTCCGTCTGCCTGCAGTCTGTGTTAACATCCTTCCCTCTCTTGCTGTTTGCCCTTTCTCCCCACAAGTCGTAGAACACAAATGGTGCTGGTTAGACTGCTCTGGTCACTATATGGCCTTGTAGGGTAGATAAGATTTTTAGCTATGGCAATCGCATGCGGGTGCTGGCGTGTATGAATGCATGAATCCTACTGCTATTCTCTCTTGAGAATGGTATGGTATTTCCCACTGCTTACCCACAAGATCCAAACTTCTGTTCCAGCTGTCTTTTCCTCGTCAGTTCTGAAGCCCTATTTCTAGAAGAAGAAAAACCAGAGCCCCCCCCCCCCCCCCCCCTGAGAAACTCAAACTTGCTGACTAGGTTCATCAGATGAAACCCAAACCTGTTGACTAGGTTTATCAGATGAAACCCAAACCTGTTGACTAGGTTTATCAGATGAAACCCAAACCTGTTGACTAGGTTTATCAGATGAAACCCAAACCTGTTGACTAGGTTTATCAGTTAAAACCCAAACCTGCTGACTAGGTTAATCAGATGAAACTCAAACATGTGGAGTATGTATCCAGACGAGACTAGAACCTGTGCAGGTTTATTTGATGTGACCAAACCCTCAATAACATCTGCTAGAATCTGGCGAGGAGGGGTGGGCGCGACGAACGGAACCGTTTCATCTAAGACATGGTGTGTGCTACATGTTGCATTTTTACAACAGCAGGAAAGAACAAACATCAGTGACTCGGATTGCATCATGCACACATGTGTTGCCCACTTCCAGTAATTTGAGATTTATTGGTGAAAGTCACCTGACTGACATCGTCTGCCCTATTTTTCTATATATTGATCGATAATCCGTAAGTAATGTGGTCAGCAACTCGTTGGTCGCCTTTGCTTCGCGCAGGTATACTGTGTTATGTTGTGTTACAAGAAGGGACATAACTGCACTGCTCAGTTGTCAGTGGTAAGTTGCAGCTACCACAAAAATTAATTCTTCAGAATGTTCCCATGAGAAGATGGTTATAATGTATTCCATCTTCAACCATAAGACTACTAAGATCCGATGCAACAAATTCACCTTGTATATACAGCTTTCGTTACTCGTTTAAGAATCCGAACTGCTTTAGCCATTGTCAGTAAATTTCCGTGCACTCTTGGATATGTGCATAGATGTGTTAGTATAGATAGAGTGCCTACACCAGTTCGTTGGAGTGCCTCGTCTAAACACTGATTTACTGCCTAGTCTCAGAACTCTCTTGCACTGTCTTGTCTCGCACACTGCTTTGACAGACACCTTGTTGCACCGATGTGTCTGAAACATTCGTTGCACTAACACATCTAACCAGTGTTGCCACTTTTCTTTGACAAAAAATATCCAAAACAGTGTCAAAAAATATCTAAAAAGATCTAAATCTGCGTGGAAAAGATATAAAAAAAACATCCAAATTGAAAAAGTCAAAAATTACATAGCGTTTGTTATGACTTACCCTACATAATCATGTCCTCACCTTCACTGATGTCTGCCTCACATGATCCACAGGGTAAACTTAGCTTGGATAATGAAGTTGAAGCTTCAGATCCAAAAAGACCCTGGTATGCTTTAGCTGTTCAAATTTCTTTATAAGTGGAACAGTAGGCTTATTTCTCTAGTCTCATCAGGCCGAATTTTAATGGCATGGTAGCATTTAAGAGGTCAAATTTCATCCTGTTTTTTAGGTTAGATTTGATATAATTCCTAGCACTAAAAACTCTTTTTACGTCAGCATTCGAGTGGGGTAGTATCATGGCACTTTAAAGAGCTTACAGAATGGACTGTTTGATAAGGCATCTTTAAATTGTCTCACTTCACTCCAAAACGCTTTAGTTTCTGTTTTGTTTGTCCATTCAGCTAACTTTATTTTGGTTAACTAATATTCTGCTTCCGCGACACTATTATCAGTAGCCCCTAAAAATTTCATAACTTTACAATATTTAGGTATGTCCTGTATTGGCTGAAGTATGTTGCTCACAGAAAAAAGTAAAATATTTTTCAAAACATCTAGATTTTCAGGAAGTCTCTGCTTCAATTGCTTCAATAATGCGTTTTCTTAAGTTGCTCTCTTCATTCTCTGTTAACACTCCTTTTGTTTCTAAATCATCAATTTTTGATTCGATTTAATATCCAAGGTGTGGCTTAAGAGCCAAATAGCTTTCTATAGTGCAAGTGAGCAAATCAGCTTTAAAAGTTGGCAACACCAGTCTTTTACCGAGTGAAATAGCAAGGTGAGATCATCAAGTAATTTAACTTTATCAACAAGTTTAGATTCGAACAGTTTATTAACCTTTTGCACTTCCATTAGAACAGGTTATAAAAAGGAATGAATGACACATTTTTTTTTCATCACTGTACATTCCATATAGTATTTCAGCTGTGTAGCACTTTTCACTTAGTCTTGCTATTTAAAAGTGTGTCTTCAACTTCAGCCTTTGCTTTATTATTCTTTAAACAGCTGGTTAAATTGATAACCATCTAGTTTTGCAATCTGACATAATTTTCGGTGGTGTGGAACCATTATTCAAGGCTGTATATAATGTATTGTATGGCTGTTGTCTGACAATTGATTTGGAAAACCAGTAAAGTGTTTCAGCAATAAGGTATTCCAAATTCCTTGGTAAATATTTAGATGAAGCATGTGATAATGCTAGCTGCAATGAATGACGCATACATTTTATAAGTATTAACGATGGGTTAGCTTCCTTCAACTTGGCATAAACGCCATTGTTTATACCAACCATCACTGAGGCATTATCAGTACCAATTACAGCCAAATTCTTTAAGCCCAACTGTTTGCTGATTAAAAGGTCCTTCAGTTCCTAAACTATACTTTCTACACTACACATTTCAAATTGAACTAGTCCAAGATTTTTTACAAATCGATCAAATTGTCACAGTTTGAAATTGCGCAGTGACAAATTAAAAACATTGCGACTGATACTTCAACTTTTGATGATTCATTTATCAGTATAGTTCTGAAAACAGATGTCAGCGGTGTAATATCTTTAAATGAAACTGCAGTTTTATGCTTTTTTAGTCTCTGCATGACTCTTTCACTTTTGTATTTTCGCTTTAATTTCACATTTGCAGTGCTTTCAACAAGCTTTGGTTATATCCCCAGTTTTTAATTTTGTCATCATGCAACCACTCTTTCCAAATTTTTTGCTCATACTTTACTTTTGGCATGTTGAAAGGTTTTTTCAAAGTGAAAGCCACATAAGAAGATGAGCAATTATTTTTTTTAAATCACATAAAAAAGAAACGCAAAGTCAGCACAGTGAGGATACGGTTGAAACAAAGTTAGTATGATTTACGCGCGTTTTTATTAATCAGAACCGGGGCTGCCAGATATTTGTGCGTTGACCCCAGTGAGAGTTCAAAGTTCAAGTAATGGAAGTTGACACAATGTACGTGCCAGACCAAAACAAAAATATTGTAGTAAATATTTTACACAGTAATTACTAAATTGACAGTGAAAGAAAAAAAAATCTATAAAATATCTAACTCCATATGAAAAGGTTCTGGAAAAATATTTACGATCTAAACGTCAAAAACAGTATCTAAATGCAATGAAAAAGATCTAAATTTGGATATAAAAGATCCAAAGTGGCAACACTGCATCTAACCATCTCGCTGCACTTCCCTGTCTGAAAATCCCGTTGTACTTCCCATGAACACACTGTTGGACCTCATCGAAAAACCCCGTTAGTAGTTATAGACGTTGTTTTGGGCGCGCATGGTTAGGTGGTTGGCAGGTTGGCTGTTTCGCTAGTTGGGGAGTGCGTTCCTAAAAAGTCAAGGGACTGGTGCCTCCCGCCCAGCCCCCCCCCCCCCCCCCCGCCCACCCACCCCCGGCCTTTCAGATTATTAGATTTGTTAACCCTCTTAGCACGGACGGGCCGATTATCGGCCGGCGGATGTCTTGCCAAAAACACGGAACGGCCGATGATCGGCCCGATCGTGTTTCGCCTCGAACCGCTAAGAAATCTCCTACTTTGAAACACTGAAAGTGATTCATTTATATTAACTGCGGTATCAGCTTTACACATGGCGACTTTCGAGTGTTTGGTATCGAAGTGAAAATTGTTGTTGAATTTTTTAGATAGTGACCTGAACCGCTAAAAGTATGTCTGACTCGTATGTTTCTGCCCCTAAACTTGATGTTGATAAAACATTTGAATCAAGTGTTGACACTAATTCTGTTGATACTGATGCAGGATTTAGTGTTAGTAGTTATAGTGGGAATCAGATGGGGACGCTGTTGTGTTCAGACCACAGCCCAACCATGGCTCAGGGTATATCCACCCGAAGGTGTTGACACTCCGGCACATCCATTTATAGTGCTGACTGATGGTGAAAAACACATGTCACCTAAAGATATTATTGCTGTTTCACATATATATACATGTTTTTGACTATTGAATTGCTTACAACATTTGTAAAAAGGCCAAAGATCAATAAAAAGATTTCAAATAAAAAAAATTTTTGTTTTTAGTTTTATGTTTGAAACAATAATTGTTTCAAGCATTGAAGTTGAAAATTCAAATTCATATTTTCTATTTTTAGATATGCAAATGAGATAATTTGCATATACATCAATTAATTTTAACGATATTGTGAAAATCACGAACTTCAATCTATATCCTTCAAATAGATATATTATTTCATAGGGGTCAGAATAACAGAAATCTGTCAAAAAAATTAAATAAAGTAATAACCAAATTCACTGAAAAAATGCTCCGTGTTTTTGGCTAGACCTCTGAAAAACTTCCCGTGCTAAAAGGGTTAATGTTCTTTGTGTTAGATATATTAAAAAGTTATTATATTTGTTAAACTCTAATTATGTAATATTAAAAAGTTGGAGCAACAATCCCTGTCACTTCGAGGGTCACGTTTTTAGATGTGCCCTATAAGATGCTGGCTAGATGGTTGCAGTGTGTCAAAAGCACAGCAGAAACGAGCGGCTAACACCAGGTGACACACGGAGTTTACAATTACGGAAAATAGTTTGTTGGTAGTTGTAGCTCACCAGGACATTACACAAGCGATAAACACCGGTGGTTGGTAGTTGTAGCTCACCAGGACATTACACAAGCGATAAACACCGGTGGTTGGTAGTTGTAGCTCACCAGGATATCACACAAGCGATAAACACCGGTGGTTGGTAGTTGTAGCTCACCAGGTTTTCACACAAGCGATAAACACCGGTGGTTGGTAGTTGTAGCTCACCAGGATATCACACAAGCGATAAACACCGGTGACACAAAGTGCCACCATGCGGATGAGGATCACTTAGTACTATCATGGTATTTTATCATTGAAATAATTTATGTGTATCTTACTATGTATAGTCTACTCATTATTTTCTATTCCTCTCATTTTAATTTAATCACTCGTATAAACAACGCCTGTTCAAATTTTGTTACCCGGATTTTATAAACCATGAATAATAATGTCCCCATATGGGACGAAACTTTTCGATATGTTAACTACTGACGTCCCCATATGGGAAGCAACATTTCGTTATGTTAACTAATGACGTCCCTATATGGGACGCAACTTTTCGTTATGTTAACTAATGACGTCCCCATATGGGACGCAACTTTTCGTTATGTTAACTAATGACGTCTCCATATGGGACGCAACTTTTCGTTATGTTAACTAATGACGTCTCCGTATGGGACGCAACCTTTCGTTATGTTAACTAATGACGTCCCCATATGGGACGCAACTTTTCGTTATGTTAACTAATGACGTCTCCGTATGGGACGCAACTTTTCGTTATGTTAACTAATGACGTCTCTATATGGGACACAACTTTTCGTTATGTTAACTAATGACGTCTCCATATGGGACGCAACTTTTAGTTATGTTAACTAATGACGTCTCCATATGGGACGCAACCTTTCGTTATGTTAACTAATGACGTCCCCAAATGGGACGCAACCTTTCGTTATGTTAACTAATGACGTCCCCATATGGGACGCAATTTTTCGTTAATTTATGCCCTACCCCATTTATTTTACCGAGGCGGCAATATAGCCAGGCCTAAAATACTGCTTTACGGCTGAACGCGGTTTCTTGGATCTCTCCACGAGTGATCATCATCCGCATTATGGCACTCTGTGTCATCAGATGTTTTTCGCTCTGTGTAATGACCTGGTTGGGTGAAATTTACTTACTTACTTTTCGTTATCAAATATTTTGTAGACACATAATGTCGTCCTTATGTGGGATGCAATTTCTTTTGTTATTTGAAACTCCACCCTGGCTTCTGTTGACAACCCTGAATATAGCCGGGACATAGATATGGCCTAGCCATAGATTTAGCCTAATGGCTGAAAGGAGTTTCTGGGTCCTCTCCTCGTGTGATCCTCATCCGCATGGTGGTACTTTAAGTCACCGGGTAATATGTCGCGTGTGTGACGTTCTGGTACGGTACAACTACACACCTACCTTTTTGTCGTTAGCAGACGCCGTCTGGAGGTGACAGGTTCAATTCCCGGCACAGTAACTATAGCTTTCGATTTTTATATTGTCTAGTGTGTTCTTCTATCTTTCTACTTCTTTCTATGAGTGCCGTTCACAATACTTTCTGTTACTTGATTAATTCATAATATTTAACGGCCTCAAATGGTTCCCCTCTCTGTTTATTTATAGGAATGACTGTAATCTCTGGCTGTCGTCGGGGATGATCAGCATCAGACTGGTGGCACCGTGTTTCACCGGGTGTTAGTCGCTCGTTGTTCTGTTCTGTTGACACACTAGAACCATCTCGCCTCTACCTTATCGGGTGCACCTAAGAACAGGACTACCCGAAATGACAGAGACTTTTGCTTTTACTTTTGGTATTACATAATGAGATTTAACTTTTTAAAACATCCAAGACAAACAACATAAACAAATCTTATCAGCTAGAAAGGGGCCTAACCACAACAATCCAATATGCAGCAGTTTCTACCATATCACCCTTCTTGTGCCGATTGGTATATACAATATAAGTCTAGCCCTATGTGCCCTATACGCCTAAAGGTGAGGAGAAAGGTCCTTTAATTACCACTTTACTCTTCTGAAAGCTTTATATAAGCTTCTGCAAACCTCAATGAGATGTTCACTTACTCCATATCGAGCCATTACTTTCCATTATTGGCTGTGAATCACCATCACTAATTTACAAGAATACTGATTATTATATACACTTCACATAATTACTTGCAATGATATTTCCTAGTACCCTTTCCAACCAGATGAACCTGGCAGCAACAATTATTGTATCAACATTTCGGGTTTGACAGACAAGGTGCTAAACCACTCTGATTTCTAGATATAAGAGACATTTTTTTAAAAGGCCTGAAAACAAGTCACGATATTAGTCTGGCCTACATGTGTTTATAAACACTTATCCAGTTCTGATAGACCTAGCACGTCACTAGACAGCGATATACTTGTGCAGTGTTTGTAGCACCCAGTCCAGACATGATCCACATGCCCCGGATATCATGTCTTGGCCGTGTGAGAATGTCCATATATATATATATATATGTGCACCTCTTACTAAGGTGTTTCGTGTGCCCACAAAAAAGAATAGAGCGAATTTCTTAAACAAGTCAATCGGTACAACTAGTTTCAAGCAGTCCTAATGTCTGATGTAAAGATGCATTACAGATGTTGATTGACACAATGATCGTCCTGGCAAGATTCGAGCGACAAGTTTCAACAAAGGCCATTGGTTTACATTGTGGTCGCTAGTTACGTGCGTAATGAGAGTGAATGTGTTTGTGTGTTCTTACTCAATACTTGCAGCATTAGCCTCGGCAGCAGTGGCAGGGGTGGTAGCAGCAGCAGCAGTAGTAGTAGTAGTAGTAGTAGTAGTAGTAGTAGTAGTAGTAGTAGTAGAAGTAGTAGTAGTAGTAGTAGTATTGGTAGTAGTAGCAGTAATAGTAGTAGTAGTAGTAGTAGTAGTAGTAGTAGTAGTTGTAGTAGTAGTAGTAGTAGTAGTAGTAGTAGTATAGTAGTAGTAGTATAATGACGAAAAGAAGAAAGAATGACCAGGAGGAGGAGGAGGAAGAAGAAGAAGAAGAAGAAGAAGAAGAAGAAGAAGAAGAAGAAGAAGAAGTGGTGCAGCAGTTAGCCGTTGTAAGATTCACAGAATCGAATGAAGTTAGCAGCTGCAGTAAGTGACACTGCTGCAACAGTATCAGCAATAGCAATCTGTTAGAATATTGCTGTATCTTCGCAGAATTTAGTTCCAGCGTCAAGATCCGAGTCAGCTAGAGAAGAAGTCCTGTCTGGGAAGAAGAACATCTGGTGGCCTGCCTGCTTGCCTGCTGCTAGAAGCGGGGGTCTGGTCTGCAGCGCGAGATCTCCGGTTATTCGAAATGTCTCCGGCCAATTATCTGCGATTTTGCATGCAGCGAAGGCATGCGGCTCCGTCTTGTGCTAATCCCAATTAACATACTGGTGCCTCCAGCTAGGTCTGAGGTATGCCGCCGTAGGAAAAGGCAGTTTGCAGCCTGGGCTGGAATGCTTATGTTCCACAGTCTGTAAATACTTGAACATGTAACCAAGACAAACATCTTTTTGTTCCTGCTGGGGCGCCGCTATGGTTGATATAGTTAACAGTGCATTACTGGCTTGTCAAAACAGCAGGATGGGTTCAGATTTCTGTTGAAGCGGATGTTTTTATTCTGTTTTGTATGGAGTCGCCTATTATAGTTATATAGATAACATATCTGCAGGTTCTACTAATTTAAAGTAGTAAGTAAGATACCTGGTCTCCTCAGATGCGACAGATAATTATTACTGGGTGTTCACAATGACGTCATCTGAACTTGCTGCAGTTCTTTCAGTACCCGTCTGAAATTATGTTAACTCTTTTCATTCCGAAAAATTTCAGTTAAAGTACCACATGTTTACGGCCAAAGCAGTTAAAATAATAAATTTATGGGGAGAAAGAGTAAAGTTAACAAATTATTGAGTTAATGCAACAGCTATCTGCGATTAACGACAAATCACAAATATGCACTATCGTTGGACTACACAATGAACCTTTTAGATGTATGGTACTAACAGTGTTAATACATTTAAACCGCCAAGCTCTCTCAGAGATGTTGTTCCTATATAATGAGTACTTCTCTTGAAACGACGTCAGCATTAACCTGATTTCCATTGTTCCTCCTTCTTACCGTTCACCGGCTGTAAACTCCGGCGGACAAATCTGGTCGCATGTCACCTTGTGGACCGTGGCCTTTTTCTAGAACTGGAGTTGTGTTTGCACATCCGTTCAACAGATCAAGCTTCACTGTATGCAGAGTGTTGATTCCTCGCCTCTTAGTTATATCCACTCTGACTACTTAAAAAAAAGAAACTTATACCTAATTAATCGAATTTTACGGCATGCTTGCAAGGGGTCAGTGAGTCTATTCTCCCGCAATAGCACAGTTGATAGTGTAGTGTCGGGGCATGCTAGTTAGTGCGTTTATGTCACAAGATAGTTAACAATCCCAGCAGAATACTATTATTATTTTTATCACTAGTATTAATATTACCAGCAAATTAAGTGGTTTGGCCATCTTGTTAGAGGCAGGGGAAGACCAAGAAGAAGATGGATTGAAGGAGTCACGGACAACTTGAGACTTGTTAGAATGCTGCAAGATCAAATACCACCACAAGCACTACATCTCAGAAGATCAGCTACAAAAGCAAGAGGACGGCCGCGGAGAGATTGATCGACATCATTAAAGACACTCTATGCCCTTACGGCATGGCAATAGCCAGTGACAGCCAACGTGCACTGGATCGCAAATTATTCCTCCCCAAGGCGCTTAACGGCAGAAGTGGTATATGATGATGATGATGATGATAATAATAATAATAATAATAATAATAATAATTATTATTATTATTATTATTATTATTATTATTATTATTATTTCCCGTGAGGATTCCATGGCTCCTTCTTGGGGAAAACTGGAATTCGCCCACTGTCTTCCCAATAAGCATGTCGTAAGAGTGGGGTGGTGGGGATCTTTCGAAATCGGAGTGCATCTGTCAGAAAGGCAAGGAACCAACACTCTGCATATAAATAAGTCAGATATGTAAAGCGAGTGTGCACTCAACACTCTGGTTCTGGAACAAGAATGAAGTCCAGAGGTGGACGAACCACAACAAATTTCCGCCGCAGTTTAGAACCCGTGAACGTGAAGAAAAAAAATACTATTATTATTAGTGTCATTATTATTATTATTATTATTAGGAGAGCAGGGGCGGAATGGCTAGATGCTTAAATATCGCCCCGAAGGCGATAGGTTTCAATCGGCAATGAGTCGGTTTTTAAAAACTGTCTTTGACTTCCAGGTCGACTCACCAAAAATAGGTACCAGGTTTTTTCTTTTAATTTACCCCATTTCGGGGTCTTCGACATTTCATGAGGAGTTCCCGGATATGTCCAATAGTATAGGGGTGTTAGTGTGTGCACTAACCTCAACCCCTCCCTATAATATTGGGCTTTCCCAGGAACTGCCACGAAATCTAGGATTTCCCGAGATATGGTGAACTAAAAGAAAAGTACCACTACCAGTTGGTAAAACTAAAGGCGGCCTGCGCGCTGTTGACCACATCTCCCATCAAGTGTGGGTGTGTGTTATTTATAAATATATATATATATGTACACACACACACACACACACACACACACACACACACGTATAGGCTTCATGCAGATTTCTGAGGTCATAAGTCAAAGTTCGCCTACATGCAGAGGTAGAAACCCGCGCCGGGAATGCAGCAACGAAACAAAAACCAATGTGATCGTCGCTGGAACCATGCAATTCGTGCTTTGTGTGACACTCTTAAATATAACACGCGCGTATTCGAATGCAACGTTGTGTCAAAATTTGAAAGCAATAAGTGAAGAACTTTCGTAGATCTGCTATTAACAGATGAACATCTACATGCATATATATTTTTTTTTACATTTGTATATATATATATATATATATACACACTAATAAAGATGGAGGAGGAGGGGGGGGGGGGGTGAAAAAATATAGCACTAGTTCCGGCTATCGTAGCATCAGATATATGAGACTACACTGGTTATTTGATAGACGAACAGGCACTCGGTGGTCAACATCAGGCTGGCAAGGACCACTTTAGGCCGGTTGGGAGCTAAATTGATTTTGTTTTTATGTCTGACTCGATGCGGAATCGAACAAACGACCTTTAGGTCACTAGACGAGCGTCTGGCCGCTACACCTCAGCGGCAACCAAGGTCCAGGTTATTTTTAATACAGATACACATCGAACTTTTAAGTTGCATGTCAATGACCTTCCGTATGCTGCACCAGTTAATGCAGCAGTTTGGAGCTACTTGCCGCAGAACGAGCACACATGCCAGCTGTCAGACATACAAGATACGGCAGCGTGAGGCATCAACACACGCGGCACTTGGACTAGACTCTCCAAAGTCGGACATCACCAAGCCAAACGTTCAGCGCAAGCTCTGCAGAAATCTGTCAGTCTGCTAGACTTCTATGTAACACAACAAACGGTCAGCTGGTTGTTTTATTAGTGAGGATTGTCTGGCATCCAGGCACAAAGAGTGGGCGTCTATGTCGCGCTCATGATCAGTAATCATCTTCTTCTTCTGCGTCCGCCTTTGAAAATGCGTTTAGCAAGTTGTGCTGTGGTATAGGCAGGCGATATCAGAGCTTTTCGGCCCTAAACATCTCATTTCAGCTGTGAGACTGCTCAAAGGCCAATTTCTGCCTGTAGTGACCATTTCTGCTGTTTAGGCAGGTGAAGAAAGGAAAGGGGGGGGGGGGTGGTGGAGTGTCTGTAAGCCTGAGGATTGACGGCCGCATACCTAGTGCTGTGCACTATACAGACTGTGCAGGTTATGGTTTTATTTTTGCTGCTGACCGAAATAATGTATTTCATTATTGTTTTAGTATTATTTTATTTGATCACTAAACCTCAACCGAAACACAGTACGGTGATTTCATCGTGTCGGTTCTAGAAACCAATCTGAGGGCTTAAAATAGGCCAATGTTCCCTATGAGCATGTCGTAAGAGGCAACTAATTAAGGATTTGTTGAAAATGAACAGTCCATGAGGTGGGAACGCTGGTAAGTCACCAGGTTTCTTTCAGGCGGGCTGTGATGAGAGCGACGTTCTCAAAAGGACCAGCTACATGGTGATGATAATGATTAAGGGGAGAATGAAACTGGATGTGTTGAGTCGAAAGGTGTAGATATCGCAACAGAACCACATCAGAACATGCCAACTGTGAACGGAGAAGAAGAAGAAAGAAGAAGAAGAAGAAGAAGAAGAGAGCAGAAGAAGAAGAATAAGAAGAAGAAGAAAAGAAGAAGAAGAAGAAGAAAGAAAAGAAAAGAAGAAAAGAAGAAGAAGAAGAAAGAAGAAGAAGAAGAAGAAGAAGAAGAAGAAGAGAAGAAAGAAGAAGAAGAGAAGAAGAAGAAGAAGAGAAGAAGAAGAAGAAGAAGAAGAAGAGAAGAAGAAGAAGAAGAAGAAGAAGAAGAAAGAAGAAGAAGAAGAAGAAAAAAGAAGAAGACTCCTAAGAAGAAGAAGAAGACAGAAGAAGAAGTAAGAAAAGAAGCAAGAAGAATCCTGAAGAAGAAAAGAAGAAGAAGAAGAAGAAGAGAAGAAGGCAAGAAGCCTTTTCATCCTAAGAAGAAGAGAAGAACTCCCTCCTCCTCCTCAAGACACTCCTCCTCTCCATCCTCCATCCCTCTCATCCTTCCTCCTCCTCCTCCTCCTCCTCCTACTCCTCCTCCTCCTCCGCAGCAGAAGAAGAAGAAGAACCTCCTCAGAAGAAGAAAGCTCGAAGAAGAAGCCTCACTCCTCCATCCTCCGAAGAATCCTCCGAAGACTCCTCCTCTCTCCGCCTAGAAGAAGAAGAAGAAGAGAAGAAGCCTAAAGGAAGAAGAAGAAGAAGAAGAAGCCTCCGAAGCCTCCTCCTCCTCCGAAGAAAGAAGAAGAAGAAGAAGAAGAGAAGAAGAATCCTCGCTCCTCCTCCTCCTCCTCCTCCTCCTCCTTTCCTCCTCCTCAAGAAGAAGAAGAAGAAGCCGTAAAAGAAGAAGAAGAATCCTCCTCCCTCCTCCTGCTCCTAAAGAAGAAAGAAGAAGAAGAAGAAAGAAGCCTCTCCCTTCCTCCTCCTCCGAAGAAGAAGAAGAAGAAGAAGAAGAAGAGATCCTTCCCGAAGAAGAAGAAGAAGAAGGAAGAAGAAGAAGAAGAAAGAAGAAGAAGAAGAGAAGAAGAAGAAGAAGAAGAAGAAGAAGGAAGAAGAAGAAGAAGAATCGTCAGAAGAGAAGAAGGAAGAAGAAGAAAGGAAGAAGAAGAAGAAGAAGAAGAAGAAGAAGAAGAAGAAGAATCCGAAGAAAGAAGAAGAAGAAGAAGAAAGAAAGAGAAGAAGGAAGAAGAAGAAGCCAGAAGGAAGAAAGAAGAAGAAGGTAAAGAAGAAGAAGGAAGAAGAAGAAGAGGAAAGAAGAAGAAGAAGAAGAAGAAGAAGAGAAGACGAGAAGAAGAGAAGAAGAAGAAGAAGAAGAAGAAGAAGAAGAAGAAGGAAGAAGAAGAAGAAGAAGAAGAGAAGAAGAAGAAGAAGAAGAAGAAGAAGAAGAAGAAGAAGAAAAGAAGAAGAAGAAAATCCGAAGAAGAAGAAGAAGACGCAGAGAAGAAGAAGAAGAAGAAGAAGAAGAAGAAGAAGAAGAAGAAGAAGAAGAAGAAGAAGAAGAAGAAGAAGAAGAAGAAGAAGAAGAAGAAGAAGAAGAGAAGAAGAAGAAGAAGAAGAAGAAGAAGAAGAAGAAGAAGAAGAAGAAGAAGAAGAAGCAGAAGAAGAAGAAGAAGAAGAAGAAGAAGAAGAAGAAGAAGAAGAAAAGCAGAAGAAGAAGAAGAAGAAGAAGAAGAAGAAGAAGAAAGAAGAAGAAGAAGAAGAAGAAGAGAAGAAGAAGAAAAAAAGAACCGAAAGAAGAGAAGAAGGAAGAAGAAGAAGAAGAAGAAGAGAAGAAGAAGAAGAAGAAGAGAAGAAGAAGAAGAGAAGAAGAAGAAGAAGAAGAAGAAGAAGAAGAAGAAGAAGAAGAAGAAGAAGAAGAAGAAGAAGAAGCCTCCGAAGAAGAAGCCTCCGAAGAAGAAGAAGGAAGAAGAAGAGAAGAAGAAGAAAAGAAGAAAGAGAAGAAGAAGAAGAAGAAGAAAGAAGAAAGAAGAAGAAGAAGAAGAAGAAGAAGAAGAAGAAAGAAGAAGAAGAGAAGAAGAAGAAGAAGAAGAAGAAGAAGAAAGAAGACCTCCGAAGAAGAAAGAAGAAGAAGAAGAAGCCTCCTCCTGAAGAAGAAGAAGAAGAAGAAGAAGAAGAAGAAGAAGCCGAAGAATTCAGAAGAGAAGAAGAAGAAGAAGCCTCCGACGGAAGAAGAAGAAGAAGAAGAAGAAGAAGAAGAAAGAAGAAGAAGAAAAGAAGAAGAAGAAGAGAGAAGAAGAAGAAGAAGAAGAAGAAGAAGAAGTAAGAAGATAAGAGAAGAAGAATAATAAAAAGAAGAAGAAGAAATAAAAGAAGAAGAAGAAGAAGAAGAAGAGAAGAAGAAGAAGAAGAAGAAGAAGAAGAAGAAGAAGAAGAAGAAGAAGAAGAAGAAGAAGAAGAAATGCAGTCCTTAGCAATGGCTACTGTGTGAGATGTTAGTCATATACTCACAAATGGTAAAGTAAATAATAAAAAGCGAATGAATTGCAAATCCAATGTCCCCTGGTGGACTTCCAATCCAACATGTGTACTGATACACCTAAAGAAGATAAGAATGAGGAAGCAGATCAATATATACAACTACAAATACAAAGGAAAGTGAAGTTGAAGGGAAGACACTGAGAGGGAGACAGTGAGAGAGAGATTTTTCTCCAATGAAGCATACGCTCTGTAGCCAAGTTAATCATAAAAGCCTTCGCTATCTTTCGCTATTGCAGACCCCAGCCTGTTCACTTTTGCTTGTCTGCTTTCACTCCTTCGACTCTGCGGGTTCAACTGCAGAGATTTTCTAGTTATCAGGTTTGTTCTATGGCTCCACCCAAAGCCAGCGTCTTTTTCTCGCTTCCTCATTTACTTGAAATTATATTAGAGATTCTGTCATAACAATTACTGCCTTCTATTCTAGGATGACATTAGTTATTGAATGTTTTAAGTTTATTTGCATTTTGTAGACACATTTATATCTGCGCACGTTTATTCACTGTACAACCTATCTGTCCGGTCGTCTGTCATTCAACCCACAAACATCCGTAAGCTCAAGCATCCAATCAGTCTTATACATGTAGTGAGTGTCCAGGTCCATCCATCCATCTATCTCTTTGTAGGTCCATCCCTCCCTCTATCCAAACAGTCTGACAGTAGTTCCATCCACCCAGGGACCGACCCACTTTTCTGACTGTGCGTCCACCCGTCTATCTATAATTCCACCGACATGTCTTTAGTTGGGTCCCACCCGCCCACACACATGCCTGTCTATGGGTCTCTACGTCTATCTCACCCCGCCCACTCTATTTCGTTAACGAATGCCGGCATTAGGGACGGGGGGCGAGAGCTGTCTGGACAGTGCCCAGGTGACCTAGCCCCGGTGTCGTGTATCCGGATCCCGGCGAAACAAACACGAAGGAGAGGGTGGGGGTGAGGGGCGACACAGACTGTACACGTCAGTCACGGCCATATTGATTTGACCCGGCGCGAACCAGACCGTCTCCACTAGACAATGCCAAGAGGACACGCCCGATTCTGGGGCAGCAGGGTGACCAAGCTGGGAAAGTGTTTGGGAAAAAAAATAGGAAAGAGGGTGAAGGAATAATCTTCTTCTGCACGCACCCACAAGCGAGACGCGTCGCCTGCCCCCTCTTCCCCATCCCATCCAACGCGCAAACACCCGCTATTGATTGGAAAACACCAAGAAAGGAAACCGGCCGATTCTTCTAAATTTATATGTAATGTTTTTAATTTAAATAGGTGGACAATTTTAAAACATGTAACACACTATGGTGATTCCTCCCGTGTGTGCTGTGGGATTCCATTTTTAGGACAAAACATAGGCGAATATTTCTTATAAGCGTGTCGTAAGAAAAGACTATAGAGGAACTGCTGAGGCTGGGACAGCGCATGAGGTCGGAGAGCTGGAAAGAGACTGGCTTTTCTTCAGGTGGGCTGCGATGTCAGCGACATTCTGTATAGGACCAGCTTAATGATGATAGTGATTATTCTGAGAGGACGCCAATTCATTAATGCTTGAAGTTCATTGGTAATCCGTAGCTATACTTTTATAATCGTGTGCCGTTCCACAATAAAGACTGACTAGTGTACCTACTGTCTTTGTGAAAAATTATGTAGTGAGGCACCGATCTCTTACTTGTGTGACTCTCGTACCATCGTCTGAATATCACTCACATAAACACACACACACACACACACACACACACACACACATATATATATATATATATATATATATATATATATATATATATATATATATATATATATATATATGCATACACATTAAACAAAGATTGTATCAAAAATCAGATGTTCAATCATACGATACATCTAGCCAGGTTTAAAACTTTTAAACTATCTAGGCACTGTAAAACTCGAATTTGAAGGGACCGAAATTTGAGTTTGTGTTAAAAAAAATGATGGGTTATTTCTAGATTAACCCGAATTTTTACCAGAACTTTCGCCGGAGTTTATAGCCGTTTAACGCGTACAAGAGGAAGACAAAGAAGAAGAAGGAGGAAGACAGGCAGGTAGACAGACAGCCGTACGGACGGACAGACATACAGACAGATAGATACCTGGTGATATACTGGACCTTTTATATATTTCTTGCCCGGCTCGCTAGCGAAGTTGGTTAAAGCTGACTTCGCGACGGCCCGGTGACGAACTCCTTGTGATCCGGGTTCACTCCCGGGGGTAGGCAGGAAAGCCACATTTCTCCCAGATTACGGTATAATGGAATCAAGACCGAAGGGTTGCGATAGCCATAGTACCGAGCCAAAAGGTTAACAACTCATGGTTTCTGGATACTTTAGAAAAATATCTCTTTTCCGTGTCGTTTGTGTGTGCATGTGACAGTGTCTGTATGCCTGTACGTCCGTCTCTATGTGCGCTCTGCTTCTGCGAGACAGACAGACGAACATCTTGCGTACCCAACCTTGTGCCCCTCTGTACACTACACATTAGAGAAAAGCGCAACGATGACATGCAGGCGTTAATACCCCGTTGTTGGAATGTAATTAACACGACCCACGGTGAGGCATTCCTGTGAGTCCCAGGTCGTTCTCGGCTGAAAATAAAGTACTAGTTTGATCGATGGATCGATTAGTCTGTCTGTTTGTCTGCCTATAACTGGTAGACCTGGGACGAAAATAATACAAACCTCCAGCCGTCGATTCTTTAATCATATTAGCTGACTGGTGCCTGTCCTCCCCCTCCATCCAGCATGCTCTCTCTCCAGCTCACTTAGACATGGTCCGCACTGCGTCAAGCACATGCAATAGCTCACGCACAGCATTACACACACACACACACACCACACACACACTCACCCACACACAAGCGCGCACATTCGCGTCGAGGCAGACATCAATCTATTCTTGTACACGACTGACCCAGAAAACTAGAGCAGCCAGTTCAACTGCATAAATTTGTGCCAGTCACAGACAGGAAACAATCGAACGTTACTAAAGCGGAAGAAGATGGAGTCACCAGGCGCTCACACTCCACTGGCGCCCCGTTCCTCCCCACTCAAGTACTGCCAGACGTCTGGGTGGGCGACTTGAGGTGGTTTAATTTCCAGCAAAGTTGTGGACATCAGAGTTAGTCGCTAGTAGTTAGATCAGATCAGGCGCGTTGCCACCAAGAAAATATGGGGGAGGTAGGGTGAACACCCCCCCCCCCACTCTCCATTTACACATTTTCTAGGCAAAAATGTGTGTGTGTGCGCAGCCCAAAAAGAAGAACAACAATAATATAAACATATTTTTTTAAAGTAAAGAACTTTTTTCCACGCCTTTAGGCGTATAGGGCATATAGGGCTACACATATATTTTATAGACCAATCGGCACCAGATTGGTGATGTGATCAGTATCACGCCGGCCGCCTTTACTTCCCGGGACTGCACCCGGCACCCACTCAAGGCTGGGGAGACCAGGGAGCCAAGGTGATTTTATATGAACAGATTCTGCCCAATCAGTGGGGGGAGGGGGGGGGGTGGGTGTTATTAGTAGCGTTTGGCACAACGGCTAATAATGTTGGACTCTCATACAGGAGAAAAAAAAAATCCTAACCTGCACAGTCCGTGACGACAGCCCTAAATCCTCAGGCTTAAAGAAAGACAACCCCCTCCGCCGCCTAACATAGTAGTAGTAGTAGTAGTAGTAGTAGTAGTAGTAGTAGTAGTAGTAGTAGGTAGTAGTAGTAGTAGTAGTAGTAGTAGTAGTAGTAGTAGTAGTAGTAGTAGGTAGTAGTAGTAGTAGTAGTAGTAGTAGTAGTAGTAGTAGTAGTAGGTAGTAGTAGTAGTAGTAGTAGTAGTAGTAGTAGTAGTAGTAGTAGTAGTAGTAGTAGTAGGTAGTAGTAGTAGTAGTAGTAGTAGTAGTAGTAGTAATAATAGTAGCAGCAGCAGCAGTAGAAGCAGCAATTAGTAGTATTAGTAAGTAGTAGTTAGTAGTTGTAGTAGCAGCAGCAGCAGTAGTAGTTATAGTGGTAGACAGGTTTTGAGGTTTTAAGGTTTTGAACAACGGATCAACATCATGGCACACGGGTGTAAACCATAAGTGCTCCGTTCTTCTTCTAACTCAAGTCTGAGTCCAAAGAAGCTCAGCACAGTGCACAGGCTCTGTAGCACCTGCGAGGATCCTGAAAGACTTTGGGTTGATTTTTAACTCCAAATTTTGCCCGGGCAGCGCTGTTAGGTAATCTTTTCGATTTCCAACTGCCAAGGAATTTTTTGCGTGCGCAACAATTCATACGGGCGTCTGATCTCTCTACCCAGAGACCAGGGCGAATTTCTAGAAATCCAAGTTAACAAGAAAAAATCCCAGCCCTTACCAGGGATTGGAACCCGGAACCTCTAGCACTTGCGGTGGACAACATGCCTCGAGACCACGCAGCCCTCTAGTGATAGACAAAAAAGTAACAAAACCAAACTGACACTGATGATAATAGCGGACGTATAATTGCAGTATCATTAATTGCATTGCAACTGTCGTCACTATCTGAACAGCACTATGCCGAATTCAGTGAATGCTAATTTCACTGACATGTAGATAACTTCACCATTGGAGCAATTATGTATTCAACAGATAACAGATAATCAGTTGCCTAATGCTGCTGAACAAGACGGGCAATTCTCATGAGGGAAAATGTAATCACATAAATATAGAAAGACAATTCTCCCGAGACATGGCCAAATGAACAAAGAAAGCCTAAAAAAATGTGTTCGATATACATTATGATTACCGGATAACATAAACAAAACAACGCAGAATTACAAATAATTGAAAAAAAAAAAAAAAAACAACCAAGACAGGCATATTATTAATAATAATAAAAAGCCTGGTTTAAACATCAGCAAAAATATCTAGTAAATAATGGCAGTAATATAAAGTAGATAAAAAAGAAATTAGAAAGGAGATGATGAACAGATAAATGAGACAGACAGCAGACAAGGACAGCTTGAAAATAACAAAGATATAATCAGACAATGACTTCATATATGTATATGATCAAAAATATGGCAGTGTATTCAAGGATGTCTTTCTTGACTTAAACAGTGGAGGAAATTATGTCTTTTAAACTGTGTCTTGTATTGACATTGCTGCGTTTGCTGGTCATGTTTATCCTGGTGCAGGACATCTTAGTTTGCTGGTCATGTTTATCCGGATGCAGGACATGTTAGTTTGCTAGCCATGTTTATCCGAAAGCAGGACATCTTAGTTTGCTAGCCATGTTTATCCGGATGCAGGACATCTTAGTTTGCTAGCCATGTTTATCCGGATGCAGGACATCTTAGTTTGCTAGCCATTTTATCCGGATGCAGGACATCTGAGTTTGCTAGTCATGTTTATCCGGATGCAGGACATCTTAGTTTGCTAGCCATGTTTATCCGGATGCAGGACATCTTAGTTTGCTAGCCATGTTTATCCGGATGCAGGACATCTTAGTTTGCTAGTCATGTTTATCCGGATGCATGACATCTTAGTTTGCTAGTCATGTTTATCCGGGTGCAGGACATCTTAGTTTGCTAGTCATGTTTATCCTGGTGCAGGACATCTTAGTTTGCTAGTCATGTTTATCCGGATGCAGGACATCTTAGTTTGCTAGTCATGTTTATCCGGATGCAGGACATCTTAGTTTGCTAATACCATGAGTATAGTAAAGGACCCTTTCCCACGCCTTCACATTTACTGGATATAAAGGGCTAGAAGTGTCTTTTATACAGCGATCGGTACTCTGTGGGAGATGTGGTCAGGATTACGCCGGCCGCCTTTGCTTTCAAGGACTGAACATGGTACCCACTCAAGGCTGGGTCGACCTGAGAGCCAAGGTAATTTTTGAGAGAAGTCCGGCTTCTTCAGGTCTTTAAACTCATGACCTTCTGATCGGCAGGCGAACGTCTAACCACAGCGATTCAATAGCTTGTGTAGTGACATTTTTTCTACTGAATATATTTCTATGTTCTCACTTTTCATTGTGTGCCCGTGTCATAGCTGTCTACATCCCAACACTGACACCGCCTAACTTACAACTGCTAGGTTCATATCGTTACTTGACTCACCAATACTGGATCAACCAACAACTGCTAGGCCAATACCAATACTGACTCAACCAACAACTGCTAGGCCAATACCATCAATACTGACTCAACTAACAACTGCTAGGTTCAAATCGTTACTCGAAACATCAATACTTGACCAGCTACTTGCTTGCTTCTTGTAAAAGAAAAGTATAATTTGATCACGTTCAGACATTTTCAGCTATGAAGCTGATGCCCATATTTGCGATCTTTATTGAGACTGGTTTGTTTGAATATGGTTTCCTTCGGTTCCATTTTGTTGTGTTGTTCTATACGGTTTAACTGATGTTGCTTCTTTCTTGTATAGAGTTGTTTTATACCTGATGTTGTTGTATCCGGAGGCAAGGGTCTTCTATTTCTTAATTGTCTCTCTTTTTTCGTTCCTGATTATGGTGGGACTGGACCAACTAACAACTGCTAGGTTTATATCGTTACTCGACCCACCAATACTGGACCAACTAACAACTGCTAGGTTCATATCGTTACTCGACCCACCAATACTGGACCAACTAACAACTGCTAGGTTCATATCGTCACTTGACACACCAATACTGGACCAACTAACAACTGCTAGGTTCATATCGTTACTCGACACACCAATACTGCACCAACTAACAACTGCTAGGTTCATATCGTTACTCGACACACCAATACTGGACCAACTAACAACTGCTAGGTTCATATCGTTACTCGACACACCAATACTGGACCAACTAACAACTGCTAGGTTCATATCGTCACTCGACACACCAATACTGCAACTAACAACTGCTAGGTTCATATCGTCACTCGACACACCAATACTGCACCAACTAACAACTGCTAGGTTCATATCGTTACTCGACACACCAATACTGGACCAACTAACAACTGCTAGGTTCATATCGTTACTCGACACACCAATACTGCACCAACTAACAACTGCTAGGCCAATACTGACCGAACGAACAACTTCTAGGTTCGTTGAAATAACTAGCCTGGCTATACCAACTTTAACACTGGACAGGGTCGACTGACTGACTTTCTACCCCACTAGGACATCACACAAGCGATAAACACCCGATGACACAAAGTGCCACCATGTGGATGAGGATCACCGTGGATATCCCAGAAACCGCATTCAGACAATTGGCCAAATTTATGGCCTGTCTATATTGCGGCCCCTGGCAAAAGCCAGAGTGGGGCTTCCAATAACAAAAAATTACGTCCTTAAAAGGACGTAAGGATATATATAATTCCATAAGGGTCGACTCTATTGTGTCGCGTTTTATCCTACATGGCTTAGCCTCTCTTTGCAGACCGACCCGCAGCCTGCCAAGAGCGTCGCACAAGAACTCTCTGTAGTTCTAGCGGCGTTCCCCAGCCATCTTCGTAAAAAAAAAAAAAAAACTGCAAGACCGGAGACACCCATATGCAGATTCATTCCAATGCCTAAACATAAAAGACACCTTCGTGCCTTCAGACCGGCTGTCCTCGCCTACACCTGCGTGGTTTTTTACAAATACAAGTAGCTCTCTTCAACTTACAGACATCAGACCTACATAAAATTCCACACAAACCAATGAGTTTGTCTTCACTAATGGCACTAGAAGTAAGTCGGTCGATTACTATCACGCTGCACAGCCAGACATGACGACCGGACAGTTCGCCATTAAGTACCTAACACAAAGTACCCACTATAAAATTCCACCGTAAACAAATCAGGGATCGGTCTGTCTGAGGGGTGTCGGTCCAACGTACCAGTAAGCAGCCTAGCTGGAAATAAGCACCACGTGATATTTTAGCCAGACGAAAGATATCAATCGACATCAGTGTCTAGACAAGGAGCAAACATCACTCACCGGCGAACTGGGACGCTGTGGGGACCTCCTTTGCTGCATGCAGCTGGGAGTGTCTTGTGATTAGAGGGAACACGGTGTAATCATACAACGGGGATAAAACAACAAGTCATCAAATGATCCCATGGAATGAGGTTAAAAGCGCGGTACAGTTTTTAACACGCACTGAATACAGGTAAAGACAATGTCTGATCAGTGTGGCCAGTGCAACATTACGTCCGACAGGATCGACTTTACATCAGACACCACTAGTCATTGAATCAATTGTCTGACAGTCTACATATTTTTTTTCTCTGTCTCTTCAGCATTGCGAGCCTTCACAGTCCTATGCGGGTAAGGCAAGACTGTAGTGTGTGTGTGCCACGATACAGGGAAGAAAGAAAAGTCGACCATGTCAGGCTGCTGCTAGCAGGATCGGTTATAATTGTGGTTTGTTTTATTTGCGTCAAGTGTATTGGCTGAGACTAGAGTATTTGTGCCAGGTTTAATAACTAGCATGCAGAACTAACCAACTTAAAATGCAGCAACTGTGCAGGAGCAGACGGGAAACGTGCTGGCGGACGGTGCCGCTCAGTCTAACATGGCGGCATGTCTGGTAACCAGTGTTGCCCCTTTTCTTTGACAGAAAACATCTAGAAACGGGTAAAAATATCTAGAAATATCTAGATTTAAACGGGAAACGTCTAGAAAAAACATCAAAATGAAACAGTCACATATTGAACATCTACTGGTAAAACTTACACTACAGAATCATGTCCTTATCTTCACTGATGTCTGTCTCACAAGATCCACAGGATAAACTTAACTTGGACGATGAAGCTGAAACTTCAGATACAAAATGAATCTGGCATGCTTTAGCTGTTTCAATTTCTTTTAATACACAATTAGGGAGCTGATAAGTTGAACACAATTTTCCTACTCTCATCAGGCCAAATTTTGTTGTTAAGATAGCATTTAAGAAGTCAAATTCCGTCCGATTTCTTAGGTTAGATTTGACATAATTCATAGCACTGAAAACTCTTTCTACGTCAGCATTTGAATGGGGTAGTATCATGACAGACATGGCACATTCAAAGAGCTTACAGAATGGACTGTTTCCTGAGGCATCTTTAAATTGTCTCACTTCACTCCAAAACACTTCAGTTTCTGTTTTGTTTGTCCAGTCAACCAAGTTTATTTTGATTAACTGATATTCTGCTATAGTCACATTATTATCAGTAGTCCCTAACCATTTCATTACTTTACAATATTTAGGTATGTCCTTTACTGGCTGAAGTATGTTGCTCACAGAAAAGAGTGAAATAATTTTCAAAACATCTAGATTTTCAGGAAGTCTCTGATTCAGTTGCATGAATAATGAGATAAGAAAATCTTGACAGCGCTTTCTAAAGTTGTTCACTTCATTTTCTGTTAACAGTCCTTTAAAAAAAAAAAACAATTCTTTTTATTCGATTTTGAATCCAAAGTATGGCTGATGAGCCAAATAGCTCTCTATAGTGCAATTGAGCAAATCAGCTTTACAAGTTGGCAACATCAGTCTTTTACCAACTGAGTGAAATAGCAAAGTGAGACAGTCAAGTAATTTAACTTTATCAACAAGTTTAGATTCGAACAGTTTATTAAATGTGTTCACTTCCATTAGAATAGGTTGTAAAAAGAGAAGGAATGCAAAACTGTTTTCATCATTGATTATTCCATATGGTATTTTAGCTGTGTAGCATTTTTCACTTTGTCTTGTTATTTCAAAGTGTGTCTTTGTCTCTAAATGCAACCACTGGTTCACACTTCTTTCAACAGCTAGTTAAATTGATAACCATCTAGTTTTGCAATCGGACACAAATTTCATTAGTGCGAAACCATAATTTAATGCTTTATACGAGCTATTGTACCGCTGTTGTCTGACAGATGATTTGGAAAACCAGTTTTGTGTTTCAGCAATAAAGTATTCTAAATTCCTTGGTGAACATTTAGATGGAGCATTTGCTAATGCTAGCTGCAATGAATGATACGCACATTTGATCAGGATTAAAGATGGGATAACTTCATTCAGTTTGACATAAACGCCATTGCTGATACCAATCATCACCGAGGCATTATCGGTACCAATTCCAGCCAAATTCTTCAAGTCTAACTGTTTGCTGATCAAAAGTTGCTTCAGTTCCTGAACTATACTTTCTGCATCACACTTTTCCAACTAAACTTGTCCAAGATATGTAGAAACTACCTTGTCTTTACTGTTGCTGTAATATATAACACACACACATACCAAGCACTTTCAGTACAGAAATGTCATTCGATTCGTCTAATAACACACTATTTTTATTTGTAGAAATATCACTGATGAAATCTTTTTCAAAGTGAGAAAATAAAGTATTTATTATAATATGTGTACACTTGCTGCGATGCATTTTTACGTCATCAATAACTTTACTGTCAGAAATAGTGTTTTTAAACAAATCAATTGAATTTCACAGTTTGAAATTGCACAATCACAACCTAAAAACATTGCGACACTTATGATGATTCATTAATCAGTGTAGTTCTTAAAACAGATGTCAGCGGTGTAATATTTTTTAATGGAATTGCAGTTTTGTGCTTTTTAGTCTCGGCATGACTCTTTAAGTCTTGTATTTTCGGTTTAATTAGTACTCACAACGAGCCTTAGTCGTATCCAAAGGAACTGCCATCACAGTAATTAATTATGTCACCATGCAGTCACTCTTTCCAAAATTGTTGCTCATTCTGCTTTACTTTTGGCATGTTGAAAGGTTTTTCAAAGTGGAAGACACATATAAAGGTGAACAATTATTTTTAAAAAAGACACAAAAGAGAACCACAAAGTCAGCACCACGGCTGTAATTCATCATACAGTGAGGATACAGTTAAAACAAAGTTAGTATGATTTACGCGCGCTCTTAATCAGTACCGGGGCTGCCAGATTGTTGAACGTTGACCCCATTCATAGTTTAAGTAATTGCAGTTACCAGTGTACGTGCCCAGACCAATACAAACAATGTGTAATACATTTTTAATACAGTAATAATTAAACTGACATTGAAAAATAAAAATATATAAAATATCTTAACTCCAAAATGAAAAACATATAGAATTACATCCACCATCTAGACGTCAAAAACACCATCTAGATCTGGATGTTAAACATCCAAAGTGGCAACACTGCTGGTAACGATCATTACAGAAAATAAACGCTGCGACCACAGCTGCGGGTTATAATGAGAACAACAGCTGGCTTGGGGCAAGTGTACAGTACACACTTAACTGCCAACACCTGTGGCAAGGATGTGTACACAAGAAGCTAAAGCTTACTACTGATGTATTGGTTCTACTGTATCTGTAGCTCTGGGGTTAGGAACACGATTTGTAACTCTGATTTAACCAGGTTAGATTGTTCGTCCACTTCTGGACTTTGGTCTTGTTCAAGATCTTCAGTTTTACGTGCACACCCATTTTACACAAGTGGCTTATATATATGCGTATTGTTGCCTCTCCCCCCACGCATCTCCGGCATGCAATGTCCTCTCAAATTAGAAGAAAACCTCTTAATGGTTACCTTTCACACCACTCTTATTAGGGAGGCAGTGGGTCCACTCCTCCCCCTTTCACACCACTCTTATTAGGGAGGCAGTGGGTCCACTCCTCCCCCTTTCACACCACTCTTATTAGGGAGGCAGTGGGTCCACTCCTCCCCCTTTCACACCACTCTTATTAGGGAGGCAGTGGGTCAACGCCTCCCCTTTCACACCACTCTTATTAGGGAGGCAGTGGGTCAACTCCTCCCCCTTTCACACCACTCTTATTAAGGAGGCAGTGGGTCCACTTCTCCCCCTTTCACACCACTCTTATTAGGCAGGCAGTGGGTCCACTCCTCCCCCTTTCACACCACTCTTATTAGGGAGGCAGTGGGTCAACTCCTCCCCCTTTCACACCACTCTTATTAGGGAGGCAGTGGGTCCACTTCTCCCCCTTTCACACCACTCTTGACAGGCAGTGGGTCCACTCCTCCCCCTTTCACACCACTCTTATTAGGCAGGCAGTGGGTCCACTCCTCCCCCTTTCACACCACTCTTATTAGGGAGGCAGTGGGTCAACGCCTCCCCTTTCACACCACTCTTATTAAGGAGGCAGTGGGTCCTCTCCTCCCCCTTTCACACCACTCTTATTAGGGAGGCAGTGGGTCCACTCCTCTCCTTTCACACCACTCTTATTAGGGAGGCAGTGGGTCCTCTCCTCCCCCTTTCACACCACTCTTATTAGGGAGGCAGTGGGTCCACTCCTTCCCCTTTCACACCACTCTTATTAGGGAGGCAGTGGGTCAACGCCTCCCCTTTCACACCACTCTTATTAGGGAGGCAGTGGGTCCTCTCCTCCCCCTTTCACACCACTCTTATTAGGGAGGCAGTGGGTTCACTCCTCACCCTTTGACACCAATCTTATTAGGGAGGCAGTGGGTCCACTGGACACTGGACAGGACATTCTTGTTTGTAAGTGTAAATACGTCAATACATTCATGTCTCGTAAGCTCACATCGGTGTCGGCTTGTGCCAGTTGTGTAACGTGGAGCGTGTGAGAAGATCATCCACCACACACGCATCAACACTGCCTAGACAACGAGAAGAAACACACACAACTTACTACAATTGGAGGCTCGAAAAACGGAGATACCCGGGCAAAAAAACAGAACAACAACGGCGAGATGATGTCATGAGCTGTTACTTGCCACGCAGACGCTGAATGCCGTTAGAAGTCAGAGGCAGAAAATACTCCTGCTAAACGACTGATATATAAGTGACGAAGTCTGCCTGAGAGAGCACAGCTTGTGAAGTCACCGAGTGAAAAACATCAGTTGCACAGTGAAAGCCGAATGTTTTGAGAGTTTGGACAACAGAGCAACGAAAAGTGATCCCGGAGACTATCACGTACATGCAGATGAAATTCCATTGAAAGTCTAAACGGAAAAATTGTGATAGACGGCCATGTAAGAGACGATATCTGGTGAAATGCATAGTTGCTGGAATCACCGAACAGTTGCGACAAAAATTTAACCCGTAACACGCCTGATGCTGGGTTATGTCATCACGTAGGTGAAAGGTTAAAGGACACGTAGACTGCCCTGGGTTACGTGGCACTTTGAGTCGTTCTTCAAAATCATCAAGAAGCCTACGAGAAAGAGAACAAATGGCTATATAACATTCGCGGCGAAGAAATTGTCCACTACGTGTCAACAGTGACAGCGCGATACAACACAACGAAGCCAAAAGCCACGAAGAAATAATAAGGCGAACAGAAAATCTCACGATCTAGGAGTCAAATTAAACTTCCGGGTCACGACATTGAGACAGCATGGATTGAAAATATCTGTGACAGCGCTGAAAATTTGGCCGCTAACTAGCCAATATTGGCGAAAGCTAGCAGAAATATTCAAGTCTGCTACAACTGGCGAACTGGGTCATCGCTAACACAGCAAATTTGGGTCAGTGTGTGCACGCGTAACTACAGGCGAACAGTGTGAGAGATCTTGAACTTGGACAAAACAAGGTAAAGTACTTTGATATGATTTAAAGATTGATTTAGTTCAAGAGAACAGTGTTTAGGTTATATATTCAGGACATATCGGAAGCATTTGGAATTCTTAGGATTTTGTGATAATAAGCAGCAAGAAAAATAACTATTATCGTGTGCCGTGCCGGAAAAAGTAACTTAAGCCGATATAATATTTACAGTGCTTTCATCAAGTGACGAATTTTCAAGTGTGTTTAGACTATCGCAAGATTAATAGTGTTTCAAGTGACCGATTTTCAAGTGTGCGTACACATTAGCTTTATTAATACACCGTTTCGGATATACTGTAGAACAGACATCAATAGAACTATAATTATTTATTAATTGAATTTATTTATAGTGATAGTTATTATGTGCGTTCTTAATTGAAGTTATTTAATTATATTGCAAGAATTTATTATTGTGATATTGAATTTTTAGGTATTTTATTTATTTAGTAATAACTATTACGTTGTGGTTATATTATTTTACACTATATAATCTTTTTTGATTTTGATTTATGAATTATTTATACTTTATACCAAAATTTATTAGGTTGTGAGTATATTATTGTGGACGATGTAATTGTTTATTTTTTATTTATTTCTGGTTGTAATTTTTTGCAATTATTGAATCATTATTTATTTATTTCTGTAATTTTTTAGTGGTAAATATACCATTTCTATTCGAGTTATCATCATCATCATTTTTTATTTCTGAAATTTGTTGACAAATTGTGTATGATTATTGGTATCATAATTTTTGAGAAGTTTATATAGGACCAGTGTCATTTGCTTTCAGCATAGATATATTTTGTTAAAATCTTTAGTAGATAGGGTCTTAAAATTATTTATTATATTTATTTATTTAATTTATAGATAATTAATTAATTCATAGGTAATTATTTAATTAAAATTATTTAGTACTAGCATTTAATTAATTCATAGGTAATTATTTAATTAAAATTATTTAGTATATTTATTTAATAAAATAAAGGTGAAATAATTAAATAGAGATTTATAAAATTAATAATTTTATTATTACATTAATTATAGTTTACTTAGGAAAATTAATTATTATTTATTTATTATTGTGAATTATTTACTTGAATAATTCTAGGGTAATTTTATTGATTGAGTTATCATTACAGTAGTCCTAGTTTACATATCTTATAGTGACAGCGGTTTCCAATCTACAGTTACAGCTTCATCTAAGCAAGGGCAGTGCAAGTTGATTACTTAGTTTATAAATAAAATTAGATTTCATTAATTAATATTAGAATAACATTAGCTAATCCCTAAGTCGGTAGTTAGTGACTTAGTTTCTTATTTGTTCATTTGAATTTGTTTAAATTCAATTGTTATTGTGTCATCATTGTTAAGTGTGACAGGAAAAATTGTAGAACAAAAGGAGGAGCAGAAGGGAATCATGATCATCCTATTCAAGAATGTCGGGAATGGCAGAACTAGTTGCGATCGGGAAGGAGTTAGGCTTACAGGGCAAGGATCTAAGGAAATTTGTGGACCAAAAGTATAAAGAAATGAAGGCAGAAGAGAGAACAGCATAGAGAAAGAGAGGATAAAAGCAGAAGAGGAAATAAACGAAAGAAGACTTTCGAGAGAACACGAGCTTCGTGTCAAGGAACAAGAGGGAATAGTTAAAGAGAAAGAGTTATTACTTCAGAAAGAGACAAGATAGCGTGAACTATTACTTCGAGAGAAGGAGCTACTACTGCAGACAGAAACCAAAGAGAAGGAAGAATTACAGAAACATAAGGAATTAGCTCAACAAAAAGAGATGGAAGATAAAAGGTTACAGCTAGAACAAGAAAGGCTGGCAGCACAAATTCATTCAGATAAAGAGAAAGCAGAGACACAGTTAAGAAGACAAGAAATGGAAAATAAATCCAGAAGGGAAGCAGCACTAGAGAAAGAAAGATTAAAGGCCGAGGAAAACAGGTTTAAGAAATACACTGGCATAGTACGGAACTTCTGTGAAAATGAGGATATATCTGCTTGGGTAACTAACTTTGAGCTTCAAATGCGTATGAACAAGGTTAATAAGGAAGACTATGCGATGATTTTCCAGAAACATTTAGGGTTTGAGCCACTTAAAGTGTTGGAATCAATACCAGAATTAGAGAAAATGGATTATGACCATATGAAAGAATACCTTATGAATCATTATAAACTCAACGAAATGGGATATAGAAAACAGTATGTTGGATTAAAACCCAGGAGTGGTCAAACTTTTGTAGATTATCTGGCCGAGGTGCAAAACACATTTCAAAAATGGGTTGATGCAGCGAGAGTTCAAAATGACTACCAATCTTTGGTGAACCTACTGATAAAAAGTAAACTTCTAGAATCCCTACCAGATCCGATGGCTACATTTTTAATAGAGCAAACACCAGTGGATCTAAAACATATGAAACAATTGGGAGAGGGTTATTATAATGCCCATGCAGACATTTTCAGCTCAACAGTGAACGATGTCATTGAGTCAGGAGCTGCAGCATATCAGAAACCTCAGCAAGGAAGATACCCATTGAAAGACAAGAGATACAACAGGAAAAAAGCTAACATAATCAACTGTAGCCATTGCAATCGACAACATGGTTCAGACGCTATTTGCGATAAGAATCCAGCATACGCAATGAGGGTTCAGGAGCCTATTGCCAAGAGAAAGAACAAGCTCAATGACTACAATAGAGTGTTTAAATGTTTTTCTTGTTTATGTTACGGCCATGTACGTAATCAATGTGCTTTTAAGCGACAGATCAAAGAAGCACACGTGGCATATGGGTTGTCTGATGAAGACTCGGGTTCTGATACATATGAGGGTAATGCTGTTGAAGTTTGTTGCATTAATGATAACTGCTTTGTCTGTACAGAATTTCAAGCTGAGGGTAGCCTACCATGCGGTCACCAAGTATCAATCCAGGATGCCAGCACAGCGGCACATGACCAAGGTAGTTTAACACTACACAAAGGTATGTTGCATGGACGAACCGTATCAGTCCTGAGAGATAGCGGCGCCACGATATCAGGAATTCGCCAGGCATTAGTGAGACCAGAAGAAGTGACACAGAAGTTTATAAAATGTAGAACTTTTGGTGGCACAATAGAAACATACAGACTAGGTTACATTTGTGTGTCAACACCATTTTTAACAAAGAGTATTTATGTTGCCATGTTACCATCACCGAGTGCAGATTTGATCATAGGTAACAGGAAAGACTTAGAAAACATATCTGAGGAAGACATCACTAAATAGGAGGCAGAAAACATTCCAGTCAGCAAAGAGAATAGGGTAAATGATGTGACTCCAAACCCCGCATCCACTGTGGAAGAAATGAAAGATGGATGTTGGAATGAAAATAATAGTATCAATGACTTGAATGAAAGCATAGAGACTGGAAGTGTCCAGAACATAACAGAAAGTGAGAAAGTAAAAGGTATACATGAGAGAATGGCAGTAATGACAAGTATGACTGCAGAACAAATGATGAAAAAAAGCAATGAGAAGACTGAAAGGAAGAAGGGTAATAGTATGAAAGACAGGTATCCAAATCCCAAACAAGATCATAAATAGAAAAAACAGAGGAAAATGTATTTTAAAAAGAAAATTCTGAGCATCAATGAGCAAAATCAAAGTCAAGAAATACATGGCTGTAAAATTAACAGTTTCATTCAATGTACTTGCAGTCAAAAGTCTTACAGGCTTTTGGAACCGGAAGAAGAAACAAAAAGAGCAAGAACAGGTTGTCGGGCAACCAAAGGTAATCACGACCCAAGAGACCAAAGTCGAGCACAGCAAGACAACTGCTCACAGCGTTTGTTCCAGTACGTGTGGTTACTGCAACACATATTGTTCATCATATGCCAAGTTCTATTTGCAACAGGTGGAATGAATTTACAACTATTCTATACTTTCAACTTAATTCATGATCTACAACTTTTAGGAATTATCTATCCTGTTCAGAGAGGCTTTTTCATCTCGAAGCTATGTATATCCATAGAAATTTGTCAAATTCTTAAATGTGGTACGCTATTAGCATTAGTGCTTCTGAAATTATTACTTTTCGATCAGGTCTATATTTCAAATTTTTTCCTCATTCTGAAACTTTGAATTGTTGAAACCAGTTTTAATTTGCCACGAATTTTAATCACATGACTTGTTCGACTGTTGGTGAATGTGAATACCACCTTGCAGCATATATCTAGTACAAAGGTACTTATTACTGATGAATTGCAGAATTGAGTAACATCTATGTTGTAAAATAAATCATGTCAACATTTTGAAACAATATTTTAAAATATGTGATGCAAATCATCAAATTATTGCAGATCTAAATGAATCTTGTACAGATGCAAACATTACTTTCCAGTTTTATATTGGTCACATAAATTAACATCTACACAGCAGAAGTACAGCACATTTGAGAAAGAAGCATTAGCATTAGTTCTGAGTCTGAAGACATTTCAAAAGCATTTGTTAGGTAAAGAATTCACGATCTTAACTGACAATTTAGGTCTTACTAAATTGATGACCATGGAGTCAACAAACAACGCTAGAGTATACAGATGGGCTCTATTGATTGCACAGTTTAAATGTAAAATACAGCACATCAAAGGCATCCACAATCACCTGCCTGATGTAATGTCAAGATTATAAGAAGTCTTATTTTAGTATGTATGTTTGATTATCTGAATTGTAATTGTTGATCGACACATATGATTTATATTTATATGTATATGTATAATTTGTGTATATCATGCCATTGTGACGAATACTGGACAGAGACATAAGGTGACGAGACGAAATAGTTTGGAACTAGATATGAACATTTATTAACTACAAAATGTAAACAATATTTTAAAATTGAATATGCAAATGTATGACGATGAAATATGCTATTTAATGTTTTGAACATGTAATGTCACTCGACAATTGAAATGTATACAGGGTATTTAAGTAATTAATATAATAGAAAATATATTGTAATATTTTTTGATAACGTAAAGGGAGATAAGTATGAAAAATGTAATAAAGACTAATGGGAAATCACTATAGGTAGGGGAAATAAAATCCATAGCACCTATAAGGGGAATATCCAATGGAAATAACATCAGTGGATGTTCAGTGAGTATAGTGGCAAGGGTGGGACTTTACGGGTTTACATTATTGTTCCATAGCCGTTATGGATTTCCGCACTTGGAAGAGTAGTGCCTGGGGTGATTTTCTGTCGTTTGACAGACTGTGGGATGAGGTGGGAAACGCGTAGAGCCTTTATGGTCTTCAGCGATTGAAAGAGTATTGCCTGGGGTGTTGATTCCATTAAGCCACATAATACTCACTGGGCATGACAACTGACAAAAGTTCCAAAGGAAAAACATGAATTACCCAAAGGGGTGGAATAAATTTTTTACCTCTGATACCAGTGAAAATACCCAAGCATTACATAATATATACTCCTATCCATTAACGATAATGAGAAAAAAAAAGTAAATTTTTTTTTTTAATACGGGGGAAGGAGAATGTGATGGGGGATATTTTCACCCAGTTTAGGATGGTTGGGGGGAAGGCCCAAAGCTGACCTAAAACACCGAGATAGTCCAGATATTTGGATTAAACGAGAATCTGGAAATAGGTGACTAACCACTGGTTATCACGGGGACCACGATGATGCGACCCAAGGTCGCCACGTGAAAAGTAAAGGACCACCACGTGTTGTCACGTGAAACGAACCCGTGGTATAAGTCAGACTTGACTCTGGTCAAGTTTAGTTTGTGTCGACCTGTTAGAGTGAGAGGACGTACGACTGAAAGTGAGAATGCCAACGTGAGAGTGCCTGTGGAGAAAGGAAACCTTGCCGACGAAGTGTGAAGCCGAGATCGACCATGCCAGTGTGTGAGATGGCCAGAATCTCAACGTGAATCCACGGGAGCCAACTTTGGTCATTGAATGCTTGAAGAAGACTGTTCGTTGAAGGCTGCGTGAGTTTGGGTACGAGAGCTGTTCACTAGGACACCGACAGGACATTCTTGTTTGTAAGTGTAAATACGTCAATAAATTCATGTCTCGTAAGCTCACATCGGTGTCGGCTTGTGCCAGTTGTGTAACGTGGAGCGTGTGAGAAGATCATCCACCACACACGCATGAACACTGCCTAGACAACGAGAAGAAACACACACCACTTATTACATATACTAATTTGTGGGGTTAAATAGTCTCTCTAGAACAAAACACAATCTCTCTGTGAAAGTTTCACATGACAACTAACTAAAAACACTAAAAAGACAAACAGTGGAAAACCTAAACACAAAAGCGTATTCAAAAAACAAAATCCGTAAAAATCATCAAAATCAATAGCAAAGTATATACAAGAAGAAGTATATGAAAATTATAGCTACCTACAAATTTACAAGGGGGAAAAAGGGCTATCTGATTATAACAAACAAACAAAAAACCTTCCATAACTAACGACCCCAATTATAACTTTATCTGAGGTTGAACAGGGTAATCTTTATAGCTAAAAAAATCTGGCCTGTATAGACCTAACATATGGTTCATGGATCGCCTGCCGTTTTGGTTTTATGATCTTTCTATGCTACAGCTCGAGACTGGCCGGCGGCGATCGCTGTTTCTACATTTTGGTAACTATGTAAATTTAGCTGAACGACCGTGCGCGGATAATGAGGGTGAGTGTGTTGCAAGCAGACAAAATGAAATATGTCAGGTGAGTGTGTGTTGTACACGAAGAATAAAAAATGTATGAGGTGTGTGTATGTGTGTGAGAGATATACATTCATTTTCCTATTGTGCTAATGTGTCACACAGGGCTCGCAATTTATTGACCCGATCCGTTCTCTCTCATGCAATCAGTTTAATATCCTAGACGTAATCAAATCTAGCAGCTTTGGTCTCTCTTCTCAACGTTAGTCCTAGGGTTCCTTTTAGGCGACATCGTCTCCTGAATCCAATTTTTTCCTATTTTAATGCCTGTTTAGGGATTCTCTCCTGGTTTATTCTCAGAATGTGTCCAGCGTACCGCCATCTTCTCCGTCTTATGACAGTTAATACTAGTGGATACCCAGATAGTTCTCTTATTTCTTCACTGCTTGTGAATTCAGCCCATTTCGTTTTTCCCTCAGATATTTGTTTTCGAATTCATTTAACTTTCGTTCCATGTCTTTAATGGTTTTCCAACTTCTACTTGCATACGTGAAAACTAACATATGATTAGTGTTGAAAATAAGAAACTTGGTTTTACAACGATACAACTTCCATATTTGGTTCAAACGGTTACAAGCTTCTGATGCCTGGCCAATGCGTGTGATTATTTCTTTCTTCGTATTTCCTTTACTGTCAAAGCCACTAGGTAAATAAGTAAATTGATCACGTAGAATCCTGAACATGTAAGACACTGTGTTGCATTAAGAAAAACTTTAGTATTTGTATCATGTCTCTGTATGTAAGTGTGTGATATTGTCAAGAAATGACCCGCCACTACACATAATCGTCGAGTCGGGACCTGGTATTCCCCCCCCCCCCCCCCCCCGCTCGACACAAATTTCAAACTTGGACCCTCCGGAAAGGTATATAGTCCCTTATATTGATCTATAACTTTATCGGATAAAATAATAATGTCTAGACCTTCTAGTTGCTTTGACTTATCGTCATTTTCAAATTTGCAACTGTAGGTTGATTATTTCTAAGGTTTTATTTGAATTTTCCTGGAAACCGGTTTATTCCTTGCTCATGTATACACGGAACTTCTTCTTACTGACGCCAGGCGTAAGTTAGTGCGGGCATTCTTCTGCCGGCATTCCTAGAGACCAGAGATATTCATCGACGCCTAACATTCTTACTTTGAGAAGGCGGCCTGTAGTGTCTAGGACATTTCCTATGCTTGGGTAAGTTAATTATAGTTTACGAGTACCTTAAACGATGTCTTGTTAAAAGGGTCACTGCTGTAGATATACCGGCCTCGGCTATGTGATCGCACATAGTTCGACCGTTCTTGATCTCCAGAGAACCAGATCCGAACCTTAGACCTTCTTCTGTACAGACTAAATAGTTTGTGCCCTAAATAACTCAAACCAGCCAAAGAGGAAGCGCATGGGCATTTACAGCACGCTCAGCGGGCAGAACAGTCAAAGAAGCCAACCTGGCCTTCTCCATGACAACCAGCAGCATGACGATGGAGGTGATGGCAGTGACGCAAGCGCTTGCCTGGCTTGAAACACAAAAATACACCCGAGTGTGTATACTCAGTGATTCAATGAGTATGATCTGGAGGGTTCAGGCAGGTTCAGTGCGAAGACAATGGCTTGAATCATTACAGAAGTCCACTGTGCGTGGAGTCACCTTTATTTTTGTTCCGGGACTCGCAGGTTGGCTGGATCCGCTATCACTACCGACGGTCAGCCTATGGATCATGCTGATATTATCAATGCCCTCAGAGAAAAGGGAAGGATAGAGGACTTTGGTGGCAGTGAATCCACATCACTCGCCAGAATGGCAGATTTGGGAATTAAGATCGGCACAGCAAAAAAAACGAGACGCACACCAGACACGCCAGAAAACTTGTTAATCAACATAGAACTGGTACTATTAGCCATCGGACGTTGGTGTTCATACTGAGGGGAGGATCTGAGCACCTATGGACATGTCCGGAGTGCAATGAGGATAACCTAACTAACTCACTAAATAACTAACTAACTAATAACTCAAACCAGTGGTAAAGATATTGAACTTACAAGTGTTTACCATTTAAACTAACAACAGAAGTTTGTGGCGTAATAATGGGGACGGAGAATGTAGGTCAGTTACTTGGCAGCTAGCGCGTTGGTTTGAGTGTGTTTGACACAGATCAATGAGTGTGTAGCCTGAGAGTCGGAGGAGAAATGGGTACTGACTGTAAACATTGGTGTCTGTGTGCAGATGGGAAAGGGGGGGGGGAGAGATTGATATACGTGTGATAGTGTCTATCTCCACTATATATATCTGACTTACCATCTCTTGCACTAAACAGACAGATAAATGATAGGAGACATTTGTCTCCTGGTATTGAGAGTACACTCTGAGGAATGAAACAGAGGAGCAGAGATGGAGTAGGCTGATGTGGGATGGAAACTGATTGCTTATTCTGAGTCTTTCCTGTCAAGATGTTACCCTCTTGGTGATGATTAATTCTGAGTTTTTTCCTGACAGGATGAAACCTCTGTAAAGAGCAGGCAGATTAATCACAGTCCTACCAACATCCACCAACCAACTATCCACCAGCTAACACCAGTGAATGTACCTGGCATCATCATGGTGTGCCATATACACCACCACCTTAACATGGCCAGAGCGTGTGAGTGAACTCCAGGGCAAGTGAACATTTGCAGAGAATATATCCATACTCGAGTGTGCCAGTCTTCAGGAGCTTGGTTGAGCTCAGAGACAGCTTTGTGACCTGACCTGTGGGACTTGCTGAGTCCCTATACAGTTCCTGTGTCCTCAATGGTGAGGTACTCCTCTATGAACAGATCCACTTGAAGCAGAACTACCAGAGTCAACTACATTCGAATCACCAGGAGCAAAGGGGAGCATCATCAATAGAACTCAGATAAGTGCCAGTTGTGTTTCTATATCATGCTCTATTCCCCACAGCTCCAATGTATTCCAATGATGACACTGTGAGATAGTCAAGACCTTCTGGTTGTTTCAATATCTGAGTTGTTGCTCTGAGTTCTGATCCTACAAACATTCTAAACATTATTCTTTTATTGATGTAAAGAAGTTGAATTGATTACATGCATTCATTTTCATGGCTGACTTAGGTGTCTCTATTTCACCTTTTTAAGTGTTTAGCACTGATGTTTGTCTGTATAATAAGTATTATATGTGTTAACATGGTATGATAGTAAACTATCATAACCTGGGGGCTTTCTTTTTATAGTAGTGGGGGTGTTCAGCCAAATGTGCCTAGGAATATTGTATTCATATACAGATATATTTTGTAGTGCCAAAACTTGAGTTGCCCTACTCCAGAAATAAGTTGAGCGTATATTGGCCACGGGGCATCCCTTAGACCAATACGAGCCAAACGACTCAACATAATTATTTCTGAGTGCTGTTGGTTCTTAAGGAGAAATCCTTAAATCAGGCACGTGACCGGAGTGATATGTGACAGATATAATCGGAGGACTTTAAATGCACAGGGCTGTGTGTGTTGAACGTGCAGAACGTGACACTTGTGAGGGATGTGTAACGTGCCCGCAGAAGCTCCAGCATTTTTCTGCACAACCACATAAGTCATATATTCTCCAACCAGGGTTGCCATATTGACTTTTTTGACTCCAGATTCCACAAATTTTGCGTATTCGAAATTGGGCTGGCTTAAGATAAATGAACTTGTTCCAGTAAGGTTGACAGTCAGGAATTCAATCTACAGCCTCTGATGTGAAGTGAGTACAATGCTACATTTTATTCGGCTTTTTTTTTTCTTGGCGTATTTTGGGTAGTAGTTTAGCGTAAAATGACGTTTTTTATCTGGCAACACTGTGTGCGTTTAAATCCATCCTAAACCGAGGCTTGTGGCGTATTTGGGTTATCCTGGCTTTTCTATACAAGACATGCTCACGTTTTCTTCATAGTTCCTTCATGAGAAACACGATAATTAACTTAAAGCAATGTAAGCATTCAGTTAACATCTTTATTTCAGTTTGTCTTTGTTGTGATGTCCTGGTACTGCTGGTAAACGGACTAAAGAAGATTCGCGCCATTTCTCAATGTATGAGCATCTGTGTATGAATATGTTGTCTTCCTTAACGGATCGTGACTGCGACAAACCAAGGCTCCGTGTAATTTAAATAAAATAAAGCAGGTCATGGATAATCCATCGCACGTTCACGCTTCATGCAGCACGGACTCACGTAGCCTGAAAGACTTATCTGTGCTGGTGGTGGGAGTTTACTGAGAGAAAATGTCAATATACTAAAAAAAAAAAAATAGTATAAAAAAAAAAAAAATGGGGGATATAATGCCAAAACCAACCAGTGATACCAAGTGATTCGGACCGTTCAGAAACTACCTGGGGATAGAAAGTAGAAATGATATAGAACTAATTCAAACTATGACATATTTTAATTACTTTTACCAATGACAAATTTAATTAAAGGAAATGGAAAGCATCTAATGGCAGCAATCGCAAGTATAATAGTAATTGGGAGAGAACATACACACGGTTCAAAAGATCTTCAGACGGATCAGAGGCAGCAGACTGTAAGCTGTCAGTGCACTATTATAACCAAGAAATAGTAACACTAGACATCATGAAAAACAAAAATCAAAACAGGATAAAAACTCAATCAAAAGGCTAGTACAGCTTCTTACAAAATTGACTGCTAGGCAAAGTATTGAGAGGACTTCACAGGGGGTCAGTCAGGATGAGCTAATATTTCTCCGCAGAGTGTAGGACTAAGTCGGGTCTCATACCGGTCTTTCTGAATAACTCTGGGTACTTTTCGTGACCCGACAAGTCAACAGCCAGAGCCAGTCCCGGTTCCTAATTTATAACGTACCCCAAACACGAAATCCCCGTGGGAAATCCACAGCTGACCTGACAGTCCATTATTTCAAGGGGTGGAAGTGTGCTGTTGTTTGGTGCTTTTTTTTTTAGTGTTCATCTAGTGTCTTCTAACGCTAAACCTAACCCTAACCCTGAACTTGGCTGTAGATAAATCGCGAGAAACTACAACCTGAACACCCTATAATTTATTGGGAATCTCTCCCGTGACGTTGTCGTGACGTCTGGGGTAAGTTATAAATTAAATACCCCAGTCCCTAGCACAGCCAAGTGTCGATGGAGAGTATGTGACCTTGTTAAATTTACCTTTATAAACCAGCCTTGAGGAAGCGCACGGGGATAACTATAGAACTAGCCCTCGCGTTGGCACTCATCCTAGCTTTGTAAACAATAATAAAGTTATAATAAAATAATAAAGTTATAGCAGCAGAGTTGCCAATTCCTGTAAGCATGACCTGCCGTTGTGCAATACGCACAATTAATCATCTAAGTGAAATAATCATAACGCATGTTCGGGGTAGTATATTGGAACACATACAGTTGCACTGAACACATTTTCATGCATCATTAAAAAATATATATATCTTAACGCTTGCGCCTAAGGGTGAAAAGGTTTACGCTGTATCTTTCACTTGTTCCAGTACGGTTGACAGCCAGGAATCCAATCTACAGCCTTTGATGTGAAGTGAGTAAAATGCTACATTTTATTCACCTTTTTTTTTCTTTTTCTTTTTCTGGCGTATTTTGGGTAGTAGTCTGGCGTAAAATGACGTTTTTTTTTTTATCTAACAACCCTGTGCTCTTTTAGATCCATCTGAAATCGACGCTTAGGTATCTGTTACGTGACGAGATAAAGTTTCACGAAGGTGGGGAGGGAGGGGGGGGGGGGGGTTGTGTCTGCCCCCATGCTTCAACTCCCAACAGAGAAGTTAAAAAACTGAACACACCAGGGAGATGAATGGTCCTAGACCTCGAGGCATACCAAGAAGACGATGGAGAGATAATGTCCAGACAGACATGCAAACACTTGGTGTCACCTACTGGAACGTTTTTAAAAGGAGTAGAAAATTATAGGGAAGAGAAAAAGTTGGTAAGAAACAACAAATAGTTTATGTTAGCTTTACAAAATCGATCACAATAAACAAACAAAGGACGTTGCGGCGATTAGCCTTCATCAGCACATAAAGGACAACACAGTACACATACACAAATAGGCTCTAAATATGAAGTGACTACATAGGACTCTTAAGTATAAAATAAATGATACTCATCTGTGTCCCTGGCGAAAAAACTTCGTACACTGAAATGACGGTCAGCTTATATATCTTCAACGCGCATGTGGGGGCAATAAAAGGGGCGGATTAGACGCCAACAGCGTACACTGAGTGCCTAAGGAGGAAGGGGTTGACCTATAGGGCGTAACCGGGGTTGGGTTGTGGGGATGACATTGGTCATGGAATAAAAGTGGTGCCTGTGCTTGCAAACAAATATCAGCAGACAGACAGACAAACTGACAGACAGACACACTGACAAACTGACACACTGACAGACAGAAAAAAAAACAGACAGACAGACAGACAGACAGACAGACAGACAGACAGACAGACAGACAGACAGACAGACAGACAGACAGACAGACAGACAGACAGACAGACAGACAGACAGACAGACAGACAGACAGACAGACAGACAGACAGACAGACACGATACTCATCTAGTGTCCCTGGCGAAAAAACTTCGTTCAATGAAACGACGGTTAGCCTATATACCTCCAACGCGCAGGTAGGGGCAAAAAAAGGGACGGGTTGGACGCCAACAGCGTACACTGAGTGTCTAAGGAGGGAGGGGTTGGCCTATAGGGCGTAACCGGGGTTAGGTTGTGGGGATGACCTTAGTCCATCCGCATGGAATAAAAGTGGTGCCTGTGCTTGCAAACAAATATCGACAGACAGACAGACAGACAGACAGACAGACAGACAGACAAACAGACAGACAGACAGACAGACAGACAGACAGACAGACAGACAGACAGACAGACAGACAGACAGACAGACAGACAGACAGACAGACAGACAGACAGACAGACAGACAGACAGACAGACAGACAGACAGACAGACAGACAGACAGACAGACAGACAGACAGACAGACAGACAGACAGACAGACAGACAGACAGACAGACAGACAGACAGACAGACAGACAGACAGACAGACAGACAGACAGACAGACAGACAGACAGACAGACAGACAGACAGACAGACAGATAGATAGATAGATAGATAGATAGATAGATAGATAGATAGATAGATAGATAGATAGATAGATAGATAGATAGATAGATAGATAGATAGATAGATAGATAGATAGATAGATAGATAGATAGATAGATAGATAGATAGATAGATAGATAGATAGATAGATAGATAGATAAACAGCATCTTATCCCGTAAGCTGAAATATCGTGGTCGTATCAAGCGCACTGGCGGATTAGGGAAAAAATAGCAGCAGGCATGGTAGAAGGAAGAAGAGGCAGGGGTCCATTAACACCAAGATGTGCAGAGCTGCGAGACACAACATCTGTCTCACGTAGACCTTGATCAGTCCTGAGGAAAGAGAATAGCGGCTTTTGAGCTGAAATGCTATAGAAAGATTCTCAGAATATCTTGGACAAAGATGAGGAGAAATACTGACATCTTGAAAGATCTGAACATCAAGGAAGATTGCCTAATAAACAGCATCCTGTCTCGGAAACTGAAATATTTTGGTCATAACAAGCGCCAAGACGGGTTGGAAAAAATTATAGCAGAAGGCATGGTACCAGGAAGGAGGGACAGGGGCCGACCGACACGAAGATGGGCACAGGATATAGGTGACTCCTTGAGTATGCAAGTAAATGAGGCGGGAAAGCTGGCGAGACAGCAAGTTTCTTTCAGGCAGACAGTCATGAGAGCGAAGTTCTAGAAAGGACCTGCTACATGATGATGATGATAACACCGAGATGAGAGCCACGTGAGGATCTGCTATAAGATGATGAAACGCATATACAATAAGAAAGGTCAAGAGAAAAATATTGACCGTAACATTAAAGTACATAAATGCCTTTCACGAACCAGGCATTGATGTATGTATGTATGTATGTATGTATGTATGTATGTATGTATGTATGTATGTATGTATGTATGTATGTATGTATGTATGTATGTATGTATGTATGTATGTATGTATGTATGTATGTATGTATGTATGTATGTATGTATGTATGTATGTATGTATGTATGTATGTATGTATGTATGTATGTATGTATGTATGTATGTATGTATGTATGTATGTATGTATGTATGTATGTATGTATGTATGTATGTATGTATGTATGTATGTATGTATGTATGTATGTATGTATGTATGTATGTATGTATGTATGTATGTATGTATGTATGTATGTATGTATGTATGTATGTATGTATGTATGTATGTATGTATGTATGTATGTATGTATGTATGTATGTATGTATGTATGTATGTATGTATGTATGTATGTATGTATGTATGTATGTATGTATGTATGTATGTATGTATGTATGTATGTATGTATGTATGTATGTATGTATGTATGTATGTATGTATGTATGTATGTATGTATGTATGTATGTATGTATGTATGTATGTATGTATGTATGTATGTATGTATGTATGTATGTATGTATGTATGTATGTATGTATGTATGTATGTATGTATGTATGTATGTATGTATGTATGTATGTGTGTATGTATGTATGTATGTAGGTAGGTAGGTAGGTAGGTAGGTAGGTAGGTAGGTAGGTATGTATGTATATATGTATGTATGTATGTATGTATGTATGCATGTATGTATGTATGTATGTATGTATGTATGTATGTATGTATGCATGCATGCATGTATGTATGTATGTATGTATGTATGTATGTATGTATGTATGTATGTATGTATGTATGTATGTATGTATGTATGTATGTATGTATGTATGTATGTAGGTAGGTAGGTAGGTAGGTAGGTAGGTAGGTAGGTAGGTAGGTAGGTAGGTATGTATATATGTATGTATGTATGTATGTATGTATGTATGTATGCATGTATGTATGTATGTATGTATGTATGTATGTATGTATGTATGTATGCATGCATGTATGTATGTATGTATGTATGTATGTATGTATGTATGTATGTATGTATGTATGTATGTATGTATGTATGTATGTATGTATGTATGTATGTATGTATGTAGGTAGGTAGGTAGGTAGGTAGGTAGGTAGGTAGGTAGGTATGTATGTATATATGTATGTATGTATGTATGTATGTATGTATGTATGTATGTATGTATGTATGTATGTATGTATGTATGTATGTATGTATGTATGTATGTATGTATGTATGTATGTATGCATGTATGTATGTATGTATGTATGTATGTATGTATGTATGTATGTATGTATGTATGTATGTATGTATGTATGTATGTATGTATGTATGTATGTATGTATGTATGTATGTATGTATGTATGTATGTATGTATGTATGTATGTATGTATGTATGTATGTATGTATGTATGTGTGTGCATGTATGTATGTTTTTTTATGTATGTATGTATGTATGTATGTATGTATGTATGTATGTATGTATGTATGTATGTATGTATGTATGTATGTATGTATGTATGTATGTATGTATGTATGTATGTATGTATGTATGTATGTATGTATGTATGTATGTATGTATGTATGTATGTATGTATGTATGTATGTATGTATGTATGTATGTATGTATGTATGTATGTATGTATGTATGTATGTATGTATGTATGTATGTATGTATGTATGTATGTATGTATGTATGTATGTATGTATGTATGTATGTATGTATGTATGTATGTATGTATGTATGTATGTATGTGTGTGCTTATGTATGTATGTTTTTATGTATGTATATATGTATGTATGTATGTATGTATGTATGTACGTATGTATGTATGTATGTATGTATGTATGTATGTATGTATGTATGTATGTATGTAGGTAGGTAGGTAGGTAGGTAGGTAGGTAGGTAGGTAGGTAGGTAGGTAGGTAGGTAGGTAGGTAGGTAGGTAGGTAGGTAGGTAGGTAGGTAGGTAGGTAGGTAGGTAGGTAGGTAGGTAGGTAGGTAGGTAGGTAGGTAGGTAGGTAGGTAGGTAGGTATGTATGTATGTATGTATGTATGTATGTATGTATGTATGTATGTATGTATGTAGGTAGGTAGGTAGGTAGGTAGGTAGGTAGGTAGGTAGGTAGGTAGGTAGGTAGGTAGGTAGGTAGGTAGGTAGGTAGGTAGGTAGGTAGGTAGGTAGGTAGGTAGGTAGGTATGTATGTATGTATGTATGTATGTATGTATGTATGTATGTATGTATGTATGTATGTATGTATGTATGTATGTATGTATGTATGTGTGTGCATGTATGTATGTGTGTGCATGTATGTATGTATGTATGTATGTATGTATGTATGTATGTATGTATGTATGTATGTATGTATGTATGTATGTATGTATGTATGTATGTATGTGCATGTATGTATGTTTTTATGTATGTATGTATGTATGTATGTATGTATGTATGTATGTGTGTGCATGTATGTATGTATGTATGTATGTATGTATGTATGTATGTATGTATGTATGTATGTATGTATGTATGTATGTATGTATGTATGTATGTATGAATGTATGTGTGTGCATGTATGTATGTTTTTATGTATGTATGTATGTATGTATGTATGTATGTATGTATGTATGTATGTATGTATGTATGTATGTATGTATGTATGTATGTATGTATGTATGTATGTATGTATGTATGTATGTATGTATGTATGTGTGTGCATGTATGTATGTATGTATGTATGTATGTATGTATGTATGTATGTATGTATGTATGTATGTATGTATGTATGTATGTATGTATGTAAGCAAGCGGTACCTCACCAGGACATCACACAAACGATAAGCACCTGGTGACACATGTGCAACCATGCGGATGAGGATCACCCGTGGAGAGGTCCCAGAAACCCCGTTCAGTCATATTTCAGATCTGGCTATATTTAGGGCCCCCGGCAAAAGCCAGTTTGGGGCTTCAAAGTAACTAAAATTTGTATTCCAATTCTAATTCGTCCAACAAAAATTCCAAATTTTATCTTTTTCCAGCCGACCGGAGGCCTGCTATATGAAGGAAAGTTCCTTGGCTGTCTTATCTGATTTCCTTTTATTTGTGGTCCCTGTTCTTTGCTTCCCAAAATTGTATTGCGATAACGAGGATATTTATAGACAAGTCAGCACAGAATGGGCGATGTGCACATCGTGCCCAACAACCTTTCCCCCCCCCCCACCCCCTATTTCCCCGTGTGGCCTCCACCCCCCAGAGGGAAAGTGCGATATTGATGATAACCTCGCGGGTTACAGCGCCCTTCGCTTCTCTGGGACAGACACGTCATTCGTATAAAAAGCCGAGTTCCTTAAATTCCTACATTTCCGCATTCTGAACATACAGACGGAAACACAGACGTTGCACCGGGTTTGTTTACTCGTCACGTTTCTTCATTCATGCTCCGTGCCTCTCACTGGTGCTAGTCAAAACATCGTCGGCAGACAGACGGTTGCTGTGTAGGCCCCCAACGGGCCGTTTAGGTGAGATGTGTTCTGACGCAACAACACGCCGGTTCGCTGCCGTTCTCTACAAGGACGGTTCAAGCGCCTCGAATTTTGTAATAACACTAATGCTAACCCTTAAAACCCTTACAACAATGTACTTCCCCGGGAACTCCAGCTCTTCTTTGTTTAGGGCAAATTAAAAAGAAACTATTATCTTTTGTATTAGTTTTGTCATTTGTTATTTTCAAAGTCGTTGAATGAAAAAAAGCATGGAGAAATGCTTTAATATCCTGGACGACAAATAAAAGTATTGTGTGTTGTTTGGTACAAGAGACAACTCTACCAGTTCAGTGTATGCTAAAACATTACCACCTCGTAAATACAAATTAGCTTAACTCTTTAAGTAGCAGTCAGTCTCGCAGGAGATGACAAAGTCCAGAAATAATCGTTATAAAAAATCATACATGCATTACTTTCGAAATAAGGATATACACAGTAGCAGTGACTACTGGAAACGCCAGATTTCGGAAATATGCTCTGAGCAAATGCTAGGAGAAGACAGCACATTAAGCTTTCAAGGGGTAGAGTGATTTAAACGTCAAGTGTTTCTTAGCAGTTAACAAGAACACCCAATTAGGATAAACACAATTTTGGTCTCAGTAGGGATGTATGTGCAGCTAACATGAACTCGCCCAAAAAGAACACTCGCTTAACATAAATGAACCATTGTTACGCCAATTCTGGATTTTTCTGTCCCTCTGAATTCATGTTAACGATGTTTACTGTAAAATTAGTCCCCAGTTAACACAAACACTTGATTTTTTGGTCACTTGGAATTCGGGTTAGCAAGGTTTTACTGTAGTATTAGTCTCCGGTTAAGCCAACTGTTGACTGTTCGGTTCCTTGAATTCGTGGTAAAGATATTTTACTGTAATATTAGTCTCGGTTATCATGAAATTTGATTTTTTAGGGTTTCTTTGGAATTCGTGTTAAAGAAGTTTTAAGGAAGATCATGAGTCTAAAATATCACTGGCTCCCCGATGAGAGGCGATCAAAATACGTTCACTGAGAAAGTATACTGAGACTGCATTTTGTTTAATAAGGTGTTCGACATGCATGGCTTGCTTGAAACAGGGAATACCGGGACCTAGCATACACATTGCTTTAACCTCTGCAGCAGAGCGTGCAGGAAGATCATTTCAATGAAAGGCTTATAATAATTTATCAACATAATTAGGATAGCAATCTACTGAGTGTCCCAGTGTGTCCGACAAACTTAATCCTCTACAGACCGAAAGTGCAGCCAAGACCGGCCCCAGCTGGTGCCCGTCTTGCTGCAGCCCTGCCTGAGAAGAAACATGTTGCTCAGTCGCAAGTTCATGCTGACCTCCAGAATAGTGCAAGCGATCTAGGGCGGCGGGGGATAAACGCCGACAACAACAGAGGCAGTGTCCGAGAAAATGAGCCATCTATAAATTTATGAGTTATATGGAGATATTTCTTACAGAGCACCGGGGGACCCTGGCGGAAAACACGACTGCATGTCACAGGAGCAATGAGATAATAATGCCCCCTTTATAGAAGGGCCGATAGTTTTAAGTCTACAAAAGCTAGGACCAGGATAAATAAATGTGTTGCACAATGGTGTTTTTCTGTTACTGCTGAACTGGGTGAAGTGACTAGGAACCGTGTCAAATATTAGCATTAGCTAGTTTCCAATATTCAGATGGTGTGTTTATTCAACATTTGAGCATCTTGAATCAGGAGTACTAGAGTCACCGTTAGACGCTTGTTCCCAGTACTGTCACTGTCTTTAGGCGCAAATGCTAGTTCAGTTTGCTTCGTACCATTCACCGACATTTATAGAGCCAGTGTTTGAATAATAGCAGCTAGCACAGAACGAAATGTGTAGAGAAAAAACATGGTACTAGACAATGTCTGGAGAACAAACAATGTCTGGAGAACAAACAATGTGTGGAGAACAAACAATGTGTGGAGAACAAACAATGTGTGGAGAACAAA